>BMAV01026493.1:14645-35830 GCA_019973955.1 Trichonephila inaurata madagascariensis | reverse complement strand
AAAGTTTTAAATATCTAATACTTTTACAACATACAAATTATTCTGAATGTGTACATAACACTTAAATATTTGCAAAAGTATTATATGTTTAATGTATAAAGTAATTCTTTAACAAATTATATTGTATACTTTTTATAACTTTACCATTTTTAAAAAATAAGAATTCCTGATAATTTTTAAGTGCTTTTAAAAATTGAAAGTAATTCCAAGTTTGAGAAATTACATAAAAAAATTTCGTTGTCTTTGATTTCAGAGATTAGGTTCTTATACGATTTTTTTAAAAAAATAAATAATATCTTTTTAAGTTTAATAATTGATTTAAACATTAAGAATATTATCAAGGATCTTTGCTGTCGAAAGAGGAAAAGAATTTTTCACTCCAGAATATTTTGACATTTTATTAAAAATACATCACGGGAATTAAAATCATTCTATCGAATCGCTGATTTATTCCGTCGTTCAACTTTTAAGCTCTTCAGAATGAGATTTTCCAAGTTCTTGGAATTTAAAAGCCGAATTAAGAGAAAAAGAATACTGACACTTCAGAAAAGGAGGAAAAAATCGAATATTTTAGTTCGTGCTTTGTACTTTTGTAATAGGATTACGTAACTCAGAGATTCATATTTAAAGCACTTTGCAGAGTAGTATTGGAATTCTGAAAAGTGAAAAATAGTAATAACTTAATTCGAACACTTCTGTAGGGGGAAAAGCTTTCACAAAGTGAGTTTAGATCGAGAAAATTGAAGAAAAAAATAATAAACTGTAAAATATTCAACTGTCATAATCGAAATATTTCAATAATTTTTCCCATGTGTATGGTGTTTGAAATGTAAAACACTTTTGACTGTACTTTATTTAGAAAAGTAAAAGAAATCAGAGATCAGATTATGGAAAAACTCTTATATTTCTCAGAAATGAAGGAACGAAAATAGTGATTAACTAATTCAGTTAACTATAACAAAAAATGTGTTTCAGAATATACTTTTTCCACATAAAAGAAAAAGATGTCATTGTTTTTATTTTAACTACTTCAGCATACATGCATTCATTTTTTCATATACTTGTGAGCTAAAAGTAAAGTGTATATTTATGCAACCCTGATATGATATAATGTTCTTATAAGTTATGGGAGTCTGTATAAAAGGATCGAGGTTTTCATCCACGGTTCCTTATAAATTGTATTTTTTTTCATCATGTTTTTTATCACGTGGCTAAGCATTTTTGTCTCATTATATTCTATAGGAGAAAGCAACTCATTCCCTCTCCGGAAATATTAAACGATAGGCTTGAAATTTGTAAAACATGCTTCTTTTGTTGAGTTGAGATCTGCTAAGATTGGGTTTTGTGGAAGTCGACTCCCAGGAGGGATTCCGGAGGCATTATTGATAAAGCAAAATTCCCATTTTTGAAGTATTAGAACAATAGACTTTATATTTAACAAACCATGTTTCTTTTGTTGAAAATATCCACTCAAGAAATGTTTTGTGAAATCAGTTCCCAAGGGGTGCTATAGATACAAAAATAATCCCGTTATTCAACTTTTAGACCTACAGCCTTGAAATTTGGAAAGCATTTTTCTTTTGTTGAGAATAGATTAACTAAAATTGGCTTTTGTGGAAATCGACTCTGGAGTTATGGTGAAGTAAGCGATTATTATATTTCCGTTTTCAAAATTCGAATTCTGTCCTTCTTTAAGGAAGAGGCAAGAACTATACACATTAATGTTTTTCAATACAATCGAAAGTGTTATGCTAGAACTTAGACATCAATAATTTTAAAAAATTTACAGGGTGTTGTGCCAAATTCGACCTATAAATTCAGAGAGGTGACAGTAGGCAGTATGGAGAGGACAAATCATCATAGAACACGGGGTCGCAAACCACGTTGATTTAAAGTAATTATCAAAAACAGTTATAAAGTGGGTGATGTCGAGCGGAATGAAAAGGAGCAATAAGAGGTAAGGAATATATTTATTACACGTAAAATGCGTCGAAGTTCGACATCAGTAATGAAACGACAAGTGACTGTTACAGGAATTGTTCGAATTTGTGGCCGCGTAGGTCAATGCGCAGCCGACAACGACAGACGAAGGATTGTCGGACGCATTTAAGCAAATCCGGTGTGCTGGTGGTGTCAGCTGCAGCAATGGGGATCCGTAGCGTGAGATCTTTCGCTGTAGCCAACGGTGTCTCATACACAAGCGATTTCAGGTGGCCCCAGAAGAAGATATCCAAGGGATTGAGGTCCGGAGAGCATGGAGGATAAGTAACTTGTCCAACGTATTCCATCCACCTCTCGAAATATGAAACATAGAGGTGACTATGCACCGCAATCTAAAAGTGGGCTGGTGCGCAATCGTGCATGAATCTCCCTTTCTGGTGCGCAGTGGCTGCTACTCCCAGCAGCAACTCTGGAAGTGAAGAACATACTGTAGGAAAGCAAGGTATTTTGCGCCAGGGAGGCATTCGGGCAGTTTATGAATATTCCCACACTTGTTTGGCCCCTCCCCCCCCCACACTGACTCTACGTCTTCCTGATGGCTACTATTATCGCTATTTACACCGACTAAACGTAGCTTAAGGGGGTTCACCCATGTAATGGACTCAAAAAATCAAAACAAAGATTTTTTTCATAAATTGCTTCCTTAACATGTCTAGAATACGGTGTAAAGTGATTTTTTAAAATTCGAAGTTTTTAAAAAGAAGCAGGTGTTAGAAGAGCAACTGTTCGGAGTGCTCAGTTGGCAATCGAAGGCTGGGCCTATTTTGCACAGTCGGTTTGATACTATTGACCCTTCTATGCAAATATACGTTCACACAAGTATAGACAAGTTTGAAGAGGTTTAAAAGGAAATGCCCAGAGTTATTGAATATTCGGTCGAACTTGTTTCAGTCTTGGTTTAACCTTGAAGAGCATCCCCGATTGAGGGTAAGTTAAGATTTTCATTGTTTTAATCGAACTTGAAACTTTAAAAGCGTTTTTCTCAAAACTGTGTTTTTCAAACTTTCCTCCATCATATTTCAAGAACGGTTTGACCGAATGGCTTCAAATTTATAGAGTAGACTCAGCACATATAAACGCACCAAATGGACTGTGATCGTTCTAAAATTCAAAATATTTCTATTTTTATAGCAAAAACATAACAAAAAAAACCATGAAATTCAAAAAACTTTTTCTGAGGTCTATCAAAAATCCAATTTTTGATATTTTCAATTGAGTATAGTCCATTCTGTGCATTTAAGTTTACAGATTAAATCGTCGTTATTTTTTTTTATTTCAAATAAGCCAATCAGGCGGAATCGTGGAGGAAGTGAGCCTCCATTTTTTCGAGGCGAGTGTGTTCGGAGCTCTATAACTCACGTTCTACTCAATATTTTTGGCTAAACATTTATTTACATACTATTAAAATACATATAAATAAATGAAAAAAAACCCTTAAAGCTCTATCTTTTTACTGTCCCCCAAAAAAGATTCCCTAAAAATACTTAAAAAACAGGCCATCACATGGATGAACCTCCTTAACTGACTAAACATGGCCGTGGGTAGCCTAGTGGTTAGTGCATCGGACTTCAGACCGGAGGGCCTGGGTTCGATGCCCGATACCACCAAATACAACTTCGAGTACACACGGAGTACGTCCTCTTTAAATCAGTGGATCCGAAAGTCTTGTGGGCTGTCGCAGCAGAAACCACGGGTGCAGGGGGCTGTAGAATGTCCCCCCCCCCCTCCAGTTTCATGCCTAAATTGTAGAGGTGGAGCTAGTCGGTTTCACCATCTATCGTGTAGAAGTCCAATTTATCTCAGGCTCAGGCAATTTTCATTCCTTCCCTTTTGGTAGGACACTACAACAACATCAGACGTGGTTTGTGACCCCATGTTTGTCGACCCTATGCTGCTTAGAATCACCATGTGAATTTTACTCCTGAATTTGGCAACACCCTACGTATATTATCATACAGCATCATTAAATATCCAGTGAAATGGGCTGGTAACGTCATATTATCATATTTAATACAAATACATTGAAACTTTAACTTTTATATAATTTTGTAAAAATAGTGCGAGGTATTATAATTTATATCATATCAAAGAAATGGAATTAGTTCTTTTGGATGATCACGTGACAAAAATTTCTTCCCCGTATTTGTCTTATAATTCTCCCTTATTTTATATACTTTTGTTCTGCCTGGCGTATTTGTTACCGTTAGAGTTGGAAAGCCTTTAATGCAGTGCTTCTCAAACATTCAATATTCGCGACCCAATATTCAATCATCATTTTCATCGCACCCTCCCCCCATACAATAACATGATTTGAATTCAATAATACTATACTTTGACACTAAAGCTACAATACGACTTTAGCCTCTTACATGCCACCGACGTATATAAGCGTCTCTCTCAGCCAAAGCGTTAATTGCCCCAGACGTATATATACATCTTTCCGAAGTACGATCTTTTCTGTGTACTGCTATCCATAAAATTATTCCGAAGGCTTTGGAATGCAATAAAAGGACCATGACAGTGCTTGCGAAGGATTTTCTTAATTCAGAGGATTGGGTTATTTATTCCTTTTCACCTTCCCCTCCTCCCCCCAAAAAAACATCGAAATACGCTCGTCTACGTGGAAAATGGTGGCATTGGGAAGCGAATTGTATAACTTTTAATCGGCAGTTAAGGGATTAGCTATAAACCGTACAAATTATCAAGATAAGTGTAAACACGAGACCATGGGGTCACTGATAATTATCAAATTTGTTCTTAACTTAGTATTGTTAAATTAATTATAAAATACATTGTATAGTACTGATACATTTATAAGTGTATTACATCAGTGTAAAAGCGTATTTTACATTTTATTATATTAGAAAGTATTTTGTTTACCTTAAGTCAATTAAAAATTTTTTATAAATAAGTCTTTAATTTTCGACTTTTCAACAGACTCTCACCCCCCTCATAGAGTTATCAGAGAGCAAAATGACAACGAATCTATCAACCAATGTGCTGATTGTTCGATCGAATTAACTTCATTCTTTAGATATGCAAAAATAAAAAAGCATTTAATTTAAGCTTGTAGAAACATTGCCGTTGTTCTTCCAAGGATCTTATTTTCATAACGAGTGTGTAGTAAACAATGTGTAAATTATCTAGATAATTTGAGAAATAAAACAATTTTCGACGCTTTAACGGATAAACCTAGTCAATGTATAGATTATCTAGTTAATCTGTGGATTAATTGATTTCTGCACTCTAGCAGTAACATATAAATTAAAATAATATACCATTTGATGGATAATAAATAGTTTTATTTTAATTTTATTTCAATTCATTTCAAAAGTTTTAAGATGAATTTAATTTTAAGTAGAAATTTTTTTATAAATATGTATGTAACTTTACCAAACAGGCTATGAAATATATGCCAGGATTTTCTTTTTTTGAGGAAATTTCATTCTTCTATAAAAATCTAAGCACTCAGTTTCTTTTACGTATACCAAATTCTATTAAAAAAAACATAGGAATATATTTTTTTTTGTGCATTTTGGGACTTCTTTAAAAAAACCAATGATATTCTATTCGTTTATCTTTGCAATAAATGTAACTGATATTACTATTTGCGTATATGTTGAAATCTCTACCGAATAAATATAATTTTATCTGTTCCTATTTTTAAAATAGATCAAAAGGTTAGGTGTTCTCCATACTGGGTTAATAGGGTATTGGATCAGCAGCAAAAAACTCTGACAAAAAAAAAGATTCATTTTCACTGGGAAAAACAAAACCTCCAAAAAAGATATCAACACTTGCATTTTCATATTATATCAGAGATAAGAAGCTATTTTTTTACATTTATTATTATACAAGGAAAAAAAAGCAATGTTTTATTTAACTTTGTTGCTATTCGTTTTCTATTACGAACATGATTTCAAAAAAGTGTGTAAATAAATAATGTTTTTGATATTTAGTGTAACTAAAATTAGAATATACATATAATATATAGTTTTAATAATATTATTACAATAAAAAAATTATATAAAGGGAATTTTTCGGCAGAAAAGGAAGAAAGAATGCAATATTTTCAAAACATTTTCCTTTGATGGAAATGTTTCTATAATAGTAATATTTTGGCTATGTATATATATATATAAAGCTAAGAGTTCTCTACAGAGCTTGAACTAGAGTTTTAGAAAGATTCACATTATTTACAGCTACAATCAATTGAAATAATAACCAGCGTTCCTAGTTAAAATTACTTTACTCTTTGATATTTTAAAATATGAATAAATCCATTTTTCTAAAATATTTTTAAACTCCCTTTTCAGTGGCTCTATACAGAGAGCATTAACTATATATATATAGTTCAAAGATTATTGTAACAGAAGAATTTTTCTTAAAAAAGAATACTTTGAAACTTCATTCATCCTTCATTTTTTGACAAAACATTTTAAATCTTTTTTTTAATATTGTTGAAACAGTTTTATAAGTATATTCTAATTCAACCAACAGTAAATATCAAATAAGTTATTCAGCTATACACATTTTCAAAATTACAATTTCGAACATTGTCAGATACATTAAAAAGCCACTTTTCCCGTAAATCAAAAATAATTTTAGAATGACTTACATATTTTTATATAAATATCCTGAGAGTTATTTCTCTCTCTCTTATTTTGGAAATACTATATTCAGTCATATACTTCATATTTATCTTATAAATTGTGTAAGCCGTTATAAATTCTCAGTATTGAAAAAAAATACAATGAATACACAAATCTTAGTCTAAATTGTTTGCTTTACATAATACGAATCTCCAGAGTACTTAAATTATTCAAGAAGAATCCTTTTTTAAACTGAAAAGAATCAAAAGTCACATTTTCACTGAGTTTAGTTTTATTTTGAAGTGAATTTTGTGTAATATTTAAAATTCTATATTTTTTCAAAAAGTTTATTTTCTAAATTTATTTTTAAATTTTTAGCAATAAATACTTTTTGAGATATTTTTCTCAGCTTCGAAACTCTCCCAATTATTACGTTCACTCGAAACGTTAAGTGGAAAATATTTCTCTTATAATAAAATTGTTTGCTGCCAACAATATTCGAAGAACTTTAACATTAACAAAATTCGTAATGAAGTTCACCAGATTTTATTTTCTCAGATTCTTTTTACTTAAAAAGTTAAAGCGTTGCAATAAATTTAAAAGCAGTATATTCCTTGTAATATTTCTCACACAAAGAAATACTTTTAAATGTTTTATTTTTATAAAATACTCAGACAAATATACATTTCTTATTTTCGTGCAAAAAAATTAGATAAATGTTATTACAGTGTTTAGAAAGAGTCGTCGAGAAACGCGTCTCGTCTATTCAGATATTCTAAAATATTTTAGAAAGTTCACATATATAAAACAATACAAAGAAAAAAAACAAGTAAGATGTTTCAAATTCAATGTATACGTATTTTATCAGTTCTTAAGTACAAAAATGTGAAATAGTTTTTCTTTTTGTGGCACAAAATAATTTTGAAGAAATTATTCGTTCATGTGTGATTTTTAGAATACCGGATTTCGCAATATAAAAGATGATTTTATAAGATGAAAACACAATCAAACAAATAAATAAAAACATCAATTTTGTAAATTTTTTCCTATTGAGTTCGGAAATGTTCTTTTTTATTTTAAAAGTATACTTCGTCCAAAAACTTATAATATTTACTTAGATCAAGAATATATATACCTTCCATTATATGAAATACATTTCCGTTTTACTGATATCAACATGGCTTTACGTTATAACGATCCATATTACTGCATGCAATACTAATATTTTTGTCTCTTTTCGGTTCAAATTTACTTCAATTTCACTTAGAATTAAGTTATAACGAAAAAGTTTAACGAATAGTTTAATCAAAATTAGACAATGAAAATACTGATGATTGTATACTATTCTTCGAGGTTTATTTTTGTATGCTTAAAACACTAAAACCATTGACTGAAAAAAATCAGAAATCATTTTTTCACTTTCCACCCACTTATTCGTTTGTTTAATAATAACAAATTTATCTACATGAAACTTTAGAGAATTTGGGAAATGAAAGCTGCAACTATGAGTGAAGATAATATTAGTTACAATTTGATCTCTGTTTCAAAAAAAAAAAGAAAACAAATATAAATTATTGATAAATAAACCAATTCACCTCTTTTTTAATCAGTTTGTATTTAATTTCTCTCCTATTGAGAATTACGAATCATTGTGCTTGGGTACTACCGAAAGCAAATGAAACAAATCTTAGAACAATGTCATATTCTTCGTCAAATTCAATTCGATTCGTCGTATTTCATTATTCAATTCCTTATTTCTTTTATTTTAACTACATTTTAGTTACAAAAACTAAAATATCTAGTAATTGTATTTATTACATACTAATACATTATACACGACACATTGCTTATACAGATAAGTGCATACAAAAATGATTAGATGAATGTCTGTCTCTCTATAACGCTAGAATCACGTTTTCCAGGACAACAAATTGATTAAGATAATCCTGTTGTATGTTCTTCGTGATCGCCAGATCTGGCCCCTCTGTATTTCTGTTTGTATATGGGTATCAAGTCTCTATAATATGATACTCTCATCATTTCTTTCAGGTAAGTATTGGGTAAGTATACTTCCCCTTCGCTTCCAAAATGTCCTTGAAATGCATGGAATTTAAAGGAAAATTTTCTAATATTTAATAATTATAGATCTTAAATTATCTTTATAATACATTTTTAAGAACTGTTATTGACCTGTTATGTTGAAATTTATCTTCAACAAAAGTTTATTCTGCTGAATTTTGCTGGATATGCGCTAAGTAAAACTACATATGAATAAGGGTTGGAATGCACTTTCTATCGGACATTTTCCACTTTACATTAATTGATAAAAAAGCTGTTTTCTTTTGGCGAGTTCATTCCTAAATATTTGTTCCTTTAGTTATTTAAATAAAAACCTTTATTACTTCATTAACTCAAGCATGTAATTGTCATACAAAGTCTGAGGGGCTGTGGTAGCCCAGTGGTCAAAGTATCGAATCATGGCAGGCATGTCATGAGTTCTAGCCCGGAACCACTTAAGACCCGCCGTGTAGGGCAGCGATGCACGTTAAATCTGTCGAGAGCTGAAACGTCCTCCCGTTGGTGTGGTGTGGTAGTTAGGAGAGGGGGGTGCCAGCTCAGGTGTCGTCCACGTCACTTGACCATGGTTCAAAATTACGTGGTCCGTCGCCAAAAGCCCTCGTGTAGCTGAACAGTGCGACGTTAATATTCACTCACTCAGTCATAAAAAGTCTGAATTTTAAGCATAATTTTTAAAATATGTAAGTGAAATTAGCATTCCATATATAGATCTATTTATTGACATTAGACCTTAGTTAAGAAAGTTTGGGGCTTATCTGTGTTAAAAAACATGATCTATCAGGGTTTCCTAAGAAAAAAACACGTTTTGTATTATGAAAACTCCCATCACGAAGAAAATTATTTTTATGTTTATTTTGCAAGATCAATAACTCTCCTCGCTCTAATTTATAAAGCAGTTATATTTTATTTTGGGAATGAGACTGCTTAGTTTTATTTCGTAATTTTTCTCTTAGGGATGTAAATATTTGGCATAATATTATAGGTTATATTATTTTCTTTTAAAGAAACAGAAACATCAAATATTTCAGTTCGATTACCTTTCTCAATTAATCATAAGAGAAATTAATTTTTTTCCGAAATTTCAAGCTGTTTAATCTCGTTAGGAACGCATCCTCTCATATCCTATGTCACAGGTAGATTTAATGATCACTTTAAATTAAAACAAGCGAAGTGAAAAATTCCAACATTTCTCTTTAGCTGTTAAATTGAGTTATGTATAACATATTTCTTTTTATCTGTTATAGACTCATTATTATCTCTCGTCTCAATTATTACTATTTCTAATCTTATTTGTCATTATTTTTAACTTAATTAGACATTACTATTTCTTATCTTAATTATTAATAATTATTATATCTCATTTATTATTTCTATTATTACTTTTATTTTTTTTGCTATTAAATCAACTGAGAAAATAATACAACACGCAATAAATGACCAAACTAAATATAAAACGAGAAAACAATGAAAGATAAATAAATAGTTATTCTTAATTAGATAACTTTTAATTAAAAAATTAGAAGTTATGTTGATCAGTTTATTTTTTGTTGAGATTTTTTTCGTCTGGAATTAATATAATTTGACCATTTCATAACATAATATTACAGACATTAATTATTCTTCCCATCGAGTTAAAAACTATATTTTCTTATTGTTTAAGACAGTCTGCATTCTCTACCGTGATTTTTCAAGAATTTATGTATAAATAATTTTTTAAGATAGATATTTAGCGTCGCTTGAATTGAAATATACAAATAAAACTGCCTTATAAATATTATTAAAAAGTATTTTTAACGCAATTTTTTACCAAAAAATGAAGAAAAAAGTGACATATTTTTCAAAACATTCTCCTTTTATGAAAAATGCTTCTCTAATAATATTTGGTGTATATACAAAAAAGGCTTCTGTACAGGGCTTGGAATAATAAACATATTTTTGAAATATATCTTGGAATTTTTTAAATATTTAAATTATAATTGGGTTTATTCAAATTTTAATGCATCAGAACAGTGAAATTTTAACACTGAACACCAGTTGATTCTTCAAATGACTGAATTTTGAACATAATATGAATTTATCAAAATCTTACTTCACGCTATGTAGAAAAAATATTATTATCCAAGCATTTTTCAAAAAGGATATTGTTTTGTCTGTAAGGGTAGTGATAAATTCTGTCATTTTTTTTCTTCATTTTTCGACAAAAGCTTTTTTTAATATTTTTTGTAATGATATATTTGAAGTATCCGACTACGTTCGGAACCATGATTTTAAAAAAGCGCATAAATGGATAATTTTCATAATATTTAGTGTCAAATAGATTAGAATACATGTATAAAATTGTTTTAAAGAAATTTTGACAAAAAAACATTATTTAAATATAATATTTCGGCACAAAATTAACTAAGAATAACCTTTTTCAAAATGTGCTTCTTTTCTGAAAAATACTTCTATTATAATAATATTTTGCCTGTATATAGCTCAAACCTCTTTATAGAGGCTCAACTACGATTTTTGAAAAATTCACATTATTTTCAGAGTTACAACCCATTGAAATAACTATCGGCGTTTTTTTCATAAAATTTCTCCCCTCCGTTGTCGTAAGACATGGATAAATCCACGTGAATATGAAAAGTTTAGGTGATAAGAAACAAATTAAAAAACTGTCTGTGTTTTCCCAACTAAAAATTTAAAGAAATTTTAATTTGTAATATTTATACAAAGAAACATTTTTTCTATCTAAAATAAATGACAGAAACATGTAATTCCTTGCACACAATTGTTTTTACTTTAATCTACTCAATTTCTTCTATGTAAAGAAACGAATTAAATATCCAGTGAAAGAGTATTTTTATTTCTGTATGCGAGAAACTAGACTAAAAGAAGAATAAAAAGGGAAAAAATTAATTTAATATATTCATGCACATTTTAATATTTTGCGAAATTTTTACTTATATTTATACAAGAAGTAGCATAAAATTACATTTAAATATCCTTTTATAGAGTTTCAAGTTGTTGTTTTTTTCGAACTATTCAATTTGTATCACTTTATATCAAATTAAAAATATATTTTCAAATTACTTTCATCTAAAAAATTAGAATTTATACAAAAAATAATCTATAATAATTCACATGTACTGAATAATTTTACGAATAAAAGAAATTTATCTTAAAAATCAGTGTTAAATACTATTCGTAAGTAATTAAATGAAACTGGTAAATTTCAAAAACAAATTGTTGATATTAGTATTGTGATAAGTATTTGAATCAATACCTCGCAAACAAAAATATATTTCTTCGTAAATTTTTCTCACCTTACTATAAAAGAATCCAATCGAAGCTTAAAACATATTTCAAGACAAAAGGTCTGTGTGTGTGTTTCAGTTTTCTTACAAATTTAGGACGTTTTTACGTAAATACCAGTTTACTGTGTAGTACTTTTTTTCTAAATTTTCGAAACCTTCTAAAAATATGCATTTTTTTTTAGCTAGACACGTAAAGCTTAAAACCTATTTAATATTCCTGTACAGTAAGGGAATGCTGATTAAACGTCATACTATAAAGCAACAAAAGGGCTATTGGTGATAATTTTCCTTATTTTGGACCACGGTCAAATGAGGAGACGGACACTCGAGCTATCAACCCCCTCAACAAACGCTTACACCACGCCAACGGGAAGACATATGAACAGGAATGTCTTAAGGCATGGGCCAAATGGGCCCAGGGCCTCGGTACCAATGGGGGCCTCGTATCGTTCTTGATTCAGCTTTAAGGTATCCGACTTCGTTCGGAACTGTGATTTTGCAAAAGCATGTAAATGGATAATATTTATTATATTTAGTATCACTTAGATTAGAAAATGTATATAAAATTGTTTTAAGAATAGTATTGCAATAAAAAATTATTTAAGTACATTATTTTTTTGACAAAGAATAAACATAGAATGACCCATATTCAAAATATTCTCCTTTTGTGAAAAATGCTTCTGTTATAATAACATTTTGCCTGTATATAGCTCAGACCTCTGTACAGAGGCTCAACTAGAATTTTTGAAATATATATAACTTAGAAGCGGGTTTATCCATGTTTATGACAACTTTTGTCATGTTTGAGAAATTTTAAGAAAAAAAAGCCGATAATTATTTCAATTGGTAATAACTCTGAAAATAAAGTGAATTTTTCAAAAATCATAGTTGAGCCTCTGTACAGACGTCGGAGCTATATACAGGCAAAATATTATTATAATAGAAGCATTTTTCACAAAAGGAGAATATTTTGAAAAAAGGTTATTTTAAGTTAATTTTTTGCCGAAATATTGTATTTAAATATTTTTTTTGTCAAAATGTGTGTCCTTAAAACAATTTTATACATGTATTCTAATCTAAGTGACACTAAATATCATGAAAATGATCCATTTATGCGCTTTTTTAAAATAGCGGTTCCGAACGTAGTCGGATACCTTAATAAGATCATAATTAAAATAAATTTAGCGGTCAAATGTTATTTCTGATTGTATCCTCCTAAAGACTTGCAAGTTTGGATGATATGTCAACTGTCTACATGTGATAACCGCTGTCCATATATAGGCCTAGGATTACCACCATCCACCATTATAACTCCTTCAGTATAAGGGTGGCAGTCGGTCAAATCGGTGTGTGCGATTGTAAATCAAGCACATTTACTTATTGTTTATTGTTATTGTTGTGTATTGTTATTGTTTGTGCAGGTGTTTTTGACAAAGTATGTTATGTACCGTCTACTTTTAAGGGTCATAGGTGGAGCCTACACTTGTGTAGGGGCCCAGGGCCTGAAGAAGTCTTAAGACGTCCCTGCACATAAATGTGTATCAGACTCTCGACATGGTGGGCAGTAGGGCTTGAACTCTTGACCCATCGGTCACGAGTCTTGACCATGACATTATACTTTAGTGGCCACAACCACCTTAGTACAGGAGACAAGATATGGAATCTATTTTTTCTGCAAAAATGGAGTAACTCTGATAAAAATTAGGAATATAATAAAATAAAAATTCTACTCTCTAAAGAACAGTGAAATTAGAATATAATATTTATGTCCTAATATTTTCTTATCATAAAAAGTGTTCCGATTGTAAGTCCAATCCCTTAATATTAAGCTTAATATGGCTTTGGTTGCCTTCCAAATATGTGTACGTAATATCTAAATCTTTTCCCAAATATTTGTTTTTGTATAGTCTAAAATTGCTACATCAAACACTCACAATAACTTAATTTATTGAATGTCTAGAGATTGATTGAGAAACTAATTGATAAAATAAAGATTGACTTTCTGGATAAGGTGTTAAGGATTACGAGGATTACAGACGAATGACCTGAGAACTTTTAACCAGGTCAAGTGATAATATAAGGCTCTCTACTTTCTAAACTTCCAAACTATAACTGAGTGAGTGAGTGAATATTATCAAAGCACTGTTCATCTACACGAGGGCTTTTGTCGACGTACCACGTAATTTTGAACCATGGTCAAGTGACGTGTATGACACCTGAGCTGGCACCCCCGTCTCCTAAATACCACACCACGCCAACGGAATGACATTTCAGCTTTCGACAGATTTAACGTGCATCGCTGCCCTACACGGCTCCAAACTATGACAACATGAAGGGACTGCGCCTCATCCTGTTTAATGTGATCAGTTCTTCTACGCTTTTGGTCTTGTGTGACTCTAGGAATCGAGAGCATGACTCGACAAAAATAGTATCAATACGAATTCGTGACCAGAACTACTCGGCAAGCTCTGCCCCTAAAATATGTGGCAGTGCTTATGAACGTTGTCGTATAAAGCCAGACGAGGGCTATTGACGAAGTATCTCGTAATTTTGATCCACAGTCAAGTGACAAGAACTACACCTGAGCTGTCACCCACTTTCTCCAAACTACCACGCCGACGACAGGACCAGGAGAGTTTTAATGCACATCAACCCCTCTAAACGGCGAGTCTTCAATAGCACTAAGATTCGAACTCATGATATGCCAACCATGAGCTCGAGACTACGACCGCTGGGCTATAAACAGGGTGAAAGATAACTGATACTTTATTTAAAATTCCATGTTCAGCATATACACTGTTATCTTTCTTTGGCACTTAATTAAGCATTCTACATTGTACCTATATAGATATAAGCACAGTACTCTTGCGAACAAGCGAAACTTAAGCAATAATTGCATTTTTCAGCATGCAACCATGAAATCGTTGAAAATGGCTTTTTACGACTTGTACAGTCAAAACGCAGGTCAGTTGAAAAGAGATGCATATGCAAAAATCGGCACTATGACATCAGAGGAACCGTCATGCTAAGCAAACGCACGGAATGCACCCATTTTGAACCAGGGCAACTTAGACAAGTTATTTTGATGATTTGGGTACACAAATTGTCCAATTTTTTTTATTGCAAAAAGATCCCGCACACTTTGAACCAAAGAACTTCTAACCTCTAACCTTTGAAGTCTTCAGTAAAGTGCTGCCATCTATTGAATTGAGCACACATTAACTTTTCCCGAGAATCAGTCGGGTTTGACAAAGAGATGAAGCCGAAATAAACGTCTCCCGATATATATTCGGGTAAAACAATACGATGCACTCGAAAAAAATTACCCCGAGTAGTACTCGGGCGTGATATTTTCGAACACCAGGGCTGAAATTGTACAAGAAACCATATCGATGTCTTAACAGATGGTTGAATAATTGGCAAACTTAATGAGTTTGGAATTAGTAACAGTGTAAAGCTCGGAAAACCTGCCAAATACAGGTGCAGCCGTAAGAAAGGATGGTGGTGGTTGGTCAATCAAAACAACGGTAAGTTTTCACTGATGATAGATATATCGTTCTGCAGGCGAAGAGAGACAAGAACCAGATATCGTTTAACTCTTTATCTACCGACGGTACTTATAAGAGTACCACTTTTTTTAAAATTACATAGATTAACCCGCGGTCACTCGCGCCTGTTTTTCTACCCTCGTTACTCGCGGGGTGTAGAGAACACCCCAAACTTTTAACACGTGTATTTAATTATGAGAATAAAATTAAGTCATTATGATACATATTTATAAAGTACAAGATGTTTTTTGTATTATACAAATAAAATTATTAAATTTATTGCATACAAATGAGACTAACACATTAATTTAAACTAAACATACAAAATTTTCATTTTAAAACACATAATATTTTATATTTTTTCATAAATCAGTAAAACGTCTATACCAGTAATAAATATACTTTATAATTAATGGGGTGGTGATAGTAGAAAGTATAGAAAAATAATATTTTAATCATTTTCCAAACATTCAGAGCAGACTGTATACATATGCTCAACTTCTCGCAGGAGTTCTCAGTCCCCCAGATAAACTTTTGAAGGTCATTACATTCCAATCGTTCGAGAAAAACGGATTGCATCAGGCCTGAAGGTTCAATGACCTAAAATGGGCAGCTACAGAAAAATTCGTGGTTCTGAGCATTCTTTTTAGAATCCTGAGATGATTTTCTTGTTGCTGGGGTGTACAGAACACCCCGCGCGAGTGATCACGGGTTAACCATTTTTACGAATACTCTGGCAATACTTAGCAGGAATATTCTTTGAAATTCATTGTTCCATTATATATGGCAGCACAGATTCTATGATAAGTATTTTAGCGGTGAAGGCGAATACTTTTGTTGCAGAAGTTGCGTTTTCAGCTCACATTTTGATCGGAATGTGAAGATTGTAATTTTTGTTCCGAAAAAGTAGTTAATGTTAATAGGTAAGTGTCTTTTTTTTTGTATATTAATGAAGATCTTAGAAAACGATTTGACTATTTATTTTAAGTGAACAGTGCTGTGAACTAGCTTTACAGTTGAATAACTTTGTGGTACTTATAAGTACCGACAGCCACTGGGAGTTGGAGCAAGAACTTAGTTGTTGGTTTTTTTACCATGTGGCTTATTGTTGTGCTGAAGCGTTATCACTATAGTGAAATAGAGCTATGCCTTTCTTAGTATTTCTTTTTGCTTAACATATTTATTTTGCTTTTTTTATTCTTTTATTTTCAAATTTTCAAAAAATTTTAACTTTGAATCTAAGCTTGTTTTTCCCCCACGCAATTAAATGAAATATCTAGCCTTATTTCAAAAATTAACAACATTTTATTTTCTTTATGTATAACTGAGATTTAATAATAACTGGAGATTTTCACAGTGCTAATATTATTATTATTTCCTTTTCTTAGAAAGTGTGGGAAAAAAGAAACTCAGCCTTCAAGAGGCTTTGGATTTATTACATAACCTACCATTTGAAATCAGTGATGTACTAATAGATGATTTTTCAGATAAGGAATAGCAAATAATCTGCAGGAGTTTTCGTTAGATTCTTAAGAGGACGATCAAGAGACTGAACAAGACTCAAGGTGCAGTAGATCTTGTTATGAAAATGCAGCATTTCCTACCCCGGAATGCAGTGCTTTAAAAAACATTCAATTGAAACCTCACACAAAATGCACAACTTGTAATGAATTTTTGTGTATTTATGAAAAGAAAACCGTTTCTTTGAACATCATCAAATTAAGTTTGTGTGTAAAAGGTGTTTTTATGTGTAAAAAAAGTAAATAAATTTTAAAAATTTAGTAATCTTTAAAAATAAGTATTTTGTGCTGCAAAATATTAGTGTTCTCTGGTTATTTAGAATTTTTAAGAGTTTAAAGTGCTTTAAAAAAGTCATTTGGTCTTTTCGTATTATGAGAATATTTTAGGCCTTTCTGGACTGACAGTACTTTAAAGTACCAATTTAATTAATTAGCTCTACAATCTCCTGTCTTTAGAAAACTGGGGTTACATGGGTTCAGCTTTACCTTAGCTCTTTGCTGCGTTTAGAGATATTAACATTTAAGTTAACAAAGGAGAAACTGTCTTTCTTATTTCATGTAGACGGACAAAACACACAATCGTGAACACCAACACGAATTAAATTTGGTTGTTGTGCTTTCATCAACCTTTAAATTCTACACTTTGTTTCTGAAATGTCAATTTCCAATGGTTTTTAATTTATTTATTTTTGACTAAGTTTCGCACGTAATGATATATTCAATATATGATAATATTCAATCATCTTTAATTCATTTTTATTTTACAATTTTTAAATAAATAATACATAAATCAATAATAAAATTGCATCTGAATATAACATTTGTCTTAATGATGAAAGACCCTTTCATCAGTTGTTTTATAGCATTCCTTCACGGAGCAACCCTTACAAAGTTATAGAAGCTGAACCGCTGAACCATTAGTTCGAGCTATTTGTTGTGCCGTTACACAAAATTCAAAAACCAAATACTAAATATGTCAAAACCAAAAATATATGTGGCTTAGCCTTTTTTATCAGCCATAGAAGTGTCTTTTGATTTTTCATAAGTTAATCCTCATTGATTAATACTATGCAACCAAAAAAGTTTTTTTATTCATGGAAGAATATTTTTTCACATTCTATTGTTAGTAAAATAAGTACAGGGAATAATTAATTATAATTATAATCCTCCAGAAGTATCTAAACACGTAATAACAAATTAATTTTTAAAAAATATTTAGGTAAATAATATACCCTGACGGAAAAATAATCCCAACACCAAAAAAAAAATTATTGTAGAGTAATGAAATTTGAACTATGTAATTGACTCGTTAATATGTTCAATTGATTAAACTTTCAAGATCACAGGTTAGTTTAAGCTAAAAACATTCATTTCAAATGTGAAATGCTGTTACATTAATAGCCGGTGTGACCTCCGGAATTTTGAATTCAAGCATTCATGCATTATGTCGTACAGTTCCGAATGTCACTTTGTAGAATGGAATCCATGCTTGTTGTACTTGTTGTTCCAATATTCGGACGGTCAGTGCTGGCTGTGGATGGTGCTGGAGTTGTCGTCCAATGATATCCCATACGTGCTCAATAATAGACAGATCTGATGATCTCTCAGGGCAACACTCTGTAGAGCACGCTGCGAAACAACAGTGGTGTGAGTGCAAGCGTTATCTTTTCCCTCTTGAATGCTGTTCATGTATGGCAGTACTATAAGTTGAATTGCCAGATTGACGCAAAACTTTGCAGAAATTATGTTTCGGAAAACACCAAGAGTGTCCTGCTGTCATAGGAAATTGCTCCCCTGACCATTACTTCAGGTGTAGGTTTAGTGCGTCAGGGACGAAAACAACTTGGTTGTTTGAGTTCCCCTAGTCTCCTTCTGACCAGTGCACAGCCCTCACTGGCACCAAGGAAGAACCTGCTTTCATCATAAAACACAACAAATTTCCATTCCGTCCTCCAATTAGCTCTAGCTTGACGCTACTGGCGTAGAAAACAGCAATAGCTTGGAGTCAGTGGAATACACGCTACAGGGCACCTGGCTGGGAGCTGTCCTTGAAGTAACCTATTTCTAACAGTTTGTTGTGTCACTGTGTGGTACCAACTGCAGCTCAAATTTCTGTCGCAGACCAGTACGATGCGCCAGTCTTCCCTCTCAGTAGTGCCAAGTGGCCACCCGAAATCTGATCTTCTTGAAGTAGTACATCCCTTGACCACTGCTCCCAATAATCATACGCAGTGGATGCATTCTAACCAAGTCTTTTTGCACTATCTCGGAAAGAAAATCCACCTTCTCGTAGCCCTATAACATGACCACGTTCAAACTCGGTGATCTGTTGATAATGGCTTCTTCGTCTTCTTAAAGGCATTCTTGGCTAACATTAACTCAATACGTCACATTTCACAGACAAATAACGCTCACGAACTTTACAGTAATCATTTAAAGCAACCCCGATTTTAAGTTTTGAGTAGCATTACTAGCGCCGCACTTAAGCGCAAAATTTGAATCTATGTCATCTTTCAGATATATAAACACGTGTACCAAATTTCATTTATCTAATGCAAGTCTTTCTTGGAGTTGGGATTTTTTTGTCAGTGTAGCTATGAAGAATAAATTTTTTTTTTTAAATATGGATTTTCAATAAAATTTAACTTACTTTATTTATTTTTCTCAACAAAATTTACTACACATAACTAAATATTTATTTATTTTTCTGTTTTAAATTTATAATTAATTTAGGTAATTTCAATTAAATAAGGCTTAAAGAATGAGTTAAAATAATTAAATAGTGAATCAAAATGAAAAATCCATCTTTTTTATAGCATTTTTTTTTTCATTTCATATATATTTTTAGTAGTAAAATTGTTCTGTATACAATACAATATTCAGTAACACTAACTCACTTAGAATGTCTAATATATTCATTTCCCCTAAAATTTATTCACCATTCCCGGGGGAGTGAAACTGTTCTACAATCATTTATTCAACAACCATCCTTGAACACGAATTGACTCCAAACCACTTCAAACCCATCTAAAGTTTGTATATTCGACTAAATAACCTACAGAAACTGGGGTAAAACTCATTCAAAGCGTCCTTCAACAATGTCCACGATAACAAAATAGATTTTAAACTGTGACCAGAGGTTTGTTACCACTCGTCGGCTAAGCCCATTAAACTTATTGGTCGATATTTTCCTCAGCGTCATTAATAACGGCGATCATTGGAAGCAGTGAATTTAAACGAGCCATTCATGTCAACGAGAGCTGTGCTTCTCCGATCAATCACGCCTCGATATAAAGGAAATCAGAAATTGTAACGCCAGGGTTTGGTGGCCATGTTCTTATCCACATTCAACTAATCGACGGGGCCTTTGTTTGAAGATGGAATAATTGAGCTTTTTGTTGGGGATTAAAGCGGTGTCACTTCATTCTGTGTTTGCTGTGTCAGATCTTCGACGGTCGTTCCGCCCATTGGTGAAACGCGAATAGGATTTTCGTGATATTTATTCCATTTTCCCTGCAACATGATCCATTTCCCCTGCAATTTCGTCTAATTTTATAAAAAATTTTAAAACATTTTTATTCAGCTTTTTTAAGTTCGAATCCTAATACCAAGTTAATTTGTTTAGTATAAATTTTTTTTTGAATATTTTTAGTTACCCAAATTAAAGTGTGCATAAAAAAGACATTTTATCAAATTAACAAACACAGAATGAAATTTTATTTATATATTGTAACGTTTCTTACACCACCACCCCCCTCAGCATTATAAAGCTACTTATATGTGTAGATTAAGTTACCTTTTTCCAGACAGAATCACATGCAGTGGCGTAACGGAAATTATTAGGGGCCCCCTGAAAAGTCAGGTTTTGGGTCCCCTAGACTCCTGTGCCCCCCGCAATGTGGGGGTGTACGTTACGACACCGATCACAGGAATACTTGTCTTAACAAAAATCAAAAAATGGCTACATATACTTCCGTTAAAACCGTTATTCAAGCAACCCAATAGCCATAAACCTTAAATTTCTTCACTACACGTTGAAGCAGATTCTTAAATGGAATATTTGCGAAAAAAGAAAGGCCACTGAGAGAGACTCAAATGATCCATCCGACAAATCAAACGTACGCTTGTTACCTTCACCTGTCC
>BMAV01026492.1:0-17965 GCA_019973955.1 Trichonephila inaurata madagascariensis | reverse complement strand
TTTTGTAGTACGCAGTGCTCTAACGCAGCAGTTCTCAAACAATAGTCTACGAAGGTCTCTCATGTAATGTTTAAATTTACCTCTTTTACAGATTCTCAAAAAACTCGAGAAAAAATTGAAAGATTGCCATCCTAGACTAAATCATTAAATTGCCCCCGATAAAAAAAACTTTGACTACAACATATATTTCGAACAAGAATATTAATTCAGTTAATATTAAATTAGTATTTTTAATATTTTTAATTAGATGTTTACTGTTTTCTTGAAGGCAAAAAAAAAAAAAAAAAGAATTGTTAAAAAAGTCTGTATAGGTCACAAAGGCAGAAAATTTGTAGAAAATACATTCCAAATTTTAATAATTCTTTATAACAAAACAAGAGAAGAATAATGTTACAAATTACATAAGCAACATTATTCGAGAGTATGCGGGATCTAGACCAGGCATGCCCAACCCGCGGCCCATTTGAAGACTTTTTGTGGCCTAATTGAAGTGTCTAACTGTCTGTATTATTTTAGACATTTGGACTATAGACGGTTAAATCGAAAAAAAATCGTCTTTTTATCCACCCCTACATCTCCCAGTGCAATTTTTTCCGAAATAATTTTTTCCCTTTGTTTGATTTCCAAGCAATAAGAAAATAAACATTTGGCCATCGGGCAGAAAAACATTTCTTTCTATCGAAAAGTGTAATAATTACACTGCTGTTATTCTTTGCTTACAATGCTGTTATTCTTTGCTTACGATGCTGTTCTTTGCTTAATTGCCTTTCTGCATTTGAAATATAAATTTTAAAAACCTAAATCAATTTTATGTACACATTCTATAACACAAATAAAAAATGTGAAGATGTTACTCAGATAATTGTTATACGACGTAGAGTCAGATGACAGCACAAATCTACTGTAGGTAAGAACCTTGTAGGTTAGGAGATATTATTCCACCAACAAGTGCAATCTGGTGGATTTTCAACTTTGTTGTGATTGTAATCTGTGATTGTGACCCAGGTGAAAAGTAAACCTACTGTTTTTTATCATATTAATAACTATCGTATTTATTTCTATTAGATATTTATTCATGATGGCTGAAAGAAAAATTGAAAAGATGAAAGGAAACGTGAAGATGAAAATAGACAGTTTCAGAGTGAATGGGGAAATTTGTACTTTTTTTTTCATGTATAAGACAATGCTGTATGTTTGATTTGTTGCCATTCAATTTCAACTGTAAAATCCTACAAGCCAAAAATACACTATGAACAGAAACATGGAGAACTTGTTAAACTTACTGTTGGCGAAAGGAAAGCTAAATTACAATTTGACATCTCAACAATACACAATTCATTAGCAAACTGCCCAATCAAATGGTATTGTCACTGCTAGCTCTCGATTACCCCACATTATTACTGAAAATATGAAGCCTTTTACGGACGGTAACTATATCAAAGACTGTCTAATTGGCGCAGTTGGAGAAATCTATCAGAAAAACTGAATCTGTTTACTCAAATTAGTCTGTCACGTCAAACTGTACTAAGAAGGAAAGAAAACATTTCGAGTGAGATTTGTGCATCGCTAAATACAATTGCAACACAAGCTTCGTATATTTCTCACTGTCTTTGGAAGAAACGTCAGATATAAATGATACTGCTCAACTTTCTATTTTTATTAGAGGTGTCGATAGTCAAATGAATATTACTGAAGAACTACTCGAGTTTGTGGGTTTGAAAAATACTACCACCGGAAGAGATATTAAGGATGCTGCCATAATTTGTGGGCAAAGTCATCATAGATTTAAAAAATCTTGTAGTCATTGCTACAGATGGAGCCCTTTCAATGGTTGTAAAAAATGTTGGTGCTGTTACATTAATTTTTTCGATCACATAAAAGCTTTAGGAAACAGTTCAAATGATTTTGAAATGTTCATTTATCATTGTTTTTTGCACCTCGAGAATCTATGTGCACAAGTTGTTAAATACGTCTCATGTGATGAAAGTTGTTATCAAGGTAATTAATTCAACTAAAAACAATCCATTGAAGCATCGTCAATTTCAAGATTATCTTGATTAACTGGAATCTGAATACGGGGATCTCATTTATTGCACCAAAATTCGATTGTAAAGTCACGGAAACTGTTCATTGAGATTTTAGAAATTAAGAGAAGAAATTGAAACTTTCATAACACAATAATGGTCATAATATAAGTGAACTTTCTGATAATCAATGTCTTCTAGATTTATGTTTTCTAACAGATATAATAATGAAACTGAATGAGCTAAGCCAGAAGTTACAAGGTGAAAATAATTTGATTACCGATTATTATCAAGGTATAAAAGCCTTTGTAGCAAAGTTTCAGCTTTATGAAAATAAATATCAAAAAAGTTTCTTTTCCATTTGAAATTACTAAAAAATGACCAAAAAAAAGATCTTAAAATATTCTACAGAAATCGGAAAATTATTTGAAGAATTCAACTCCAGATTCTCCTACAGACAAAAGTTACAATGAAATGTATACAATGTTTTATCTCCATTTAATCTAGAGGTGGAATCAGCGCCTCCAAATTTACAAATGCTAATAGAATTGTAATCAACCATCGAGCTAAAAAGCCTGTGAGAAGGAAAAGATTGAATTTTAAAAAAATATATTCCTCGAAAAAAAAAAAAATTTTTTAAAAAACGTTTTATCCCATTATATCAGCATTTGGAACTATTTATCGCTGCAGTCATTTTTTCTAAATTAAACCTGGTAAAACTAAAGGCCGTATCAACGTACACGTTTCAAGCAATTTTTGTTCAATTTGTGCAATTTTTTACCGTTATAGACCGCTTTAGAACAATTTTTTCAAGAGCTCAAAAAATTGTTCCCAAAAAAAAACTTGAAATTCCCGCCAATGGGGTTTTTGGGGGCCCTGCCGCAAAAAAAGATGGCGGCTCCAGTTTCGTCTAAACTTTAAATATGCCGTGTAATATTTTTTGGTTTTTATAACGGCGTATAATTTTTAAATAGAATGGTGTATTTTAGTTTAACCCATCAACAATTAAGCGAAATGAAAAAAAAATTTTAGATGTTCATTTTCCCAACAGAAAAAACGGCAGAATTTTTTTAATTTGGGGATAGGCGGGGTGACGCAGAGCGTGTCGTTTTGTTTACGGCAACCCCTTCCCGATTGGGCCAAAAAATTACAAAAATTGCTGAAAAATACGTGGATACGGTTTTAAAAATTTGCGCAGTTTCGAAAAACATGACCCAAACAACCCCGATGCGCGTCGACTTAATAATCCGTTGATATTAAAAAAATCTCAAGTAAAATACAAAAACAAGAGTCACATTAATTGTAAAGTAATAAAATATTTTTTGTGTGTGTGAATGTTTTACGATAATAAAATATTTTGAATAATTTGTTGTTTTATTTTGATATGTGTGGCCCGCCTCAGTTTAGTAAATTTTTACTTTGCCCACCAGCCAATTTAGGTTGGACACACCTGATCTAGACTATCCTGTTTGAACCTGCGAGGGAACAGTTGCTCACAAATGGCTGCCTATTTTGGTATTTGGCGATATTTTTCATTTTGAAAAAATTTGTTAATGGTATAATACGTAAGTACTAAATAGAGTTATTTAATTATACAAAATATTTAACTCTGTAAAATTTTAATGAAATTTTTAACAGATACTTAAAAAAATCATAAAAATAAACCACAAACTCCTTTGTTTTAGACGCATTGAAAATTCAATTTTATTTCGTATGAGAACACATTCATATAGGTTTCCATCTTTCCTTAGAAGAATCACATTTTATTTTGTTCAGATTTTCTTCTTTTTCTTTACTCAGGCTGTCAGTGCACTGCTTTTGATATTTTTCCAACATTTTAGCATTTAGGTCCTACGGGTTTAATAGCAAAATTCTTTTTTAAAAAAAATAAAAACAAAATGATACAGTTGCATAAATTAGTAATATAGTTAATTAAAAATATTATTTATTAGTAATATGGATAATTGTTCTTTCCGTATTTTTATTCTCAAATTACAAACAATAGAGCCTAATGTTGAATAACCATTCGAGCATCCGATTTCTTTTCTTTTCTTTCTTTTTTTGTAACTCTGGATTTAACGACAAAATCTGATCCTCATAAAATTAGGTTTTGTAAGTCCTATAAATCTAAAGTTTAAAATGTCATGTAGTTAGCTGCAAAAGCTCAGTAAATGTCCGAGAAAATATTTTTAAAGCATCTGCAGGTAGCTTCTATTGATTTTTTAAAATTTTTAATTATTCACAATTTATATCACTTAATGTTAAAAAAAAAAAAGGTGGAAATACTCGTATGTATTATGGACAGCGAGTTTTTTTAAAAAAATTAATAGTGCGTTAGTTTTAAAGAACTTACATTATTTTTAACTTTAAATTTAATCTATGGTTTTCATTTTAAAACAGTTTTCATTTAATTATAGATAAAATGACAGACAAAATAAAATAAAAATTAATTTACAAACTTTTTTTAAAAAAATAAATTTTGATTCTTGGAAAAAAATATAGTAGATCCTTAAGAAGTTTATTTTCTGTAAGGAGATAAAAATGGAAACAAATTTTGCTATATTATTCTTAATTTTTTAAACTAATGTTACATATCATAGAACAAAACTTTTAAATTGGAATATTAAGTGTATCGAAGGTGGCATATTCTTTCGTTGAAATATTGAAAACAGTTCCATTTTCATAATTTTATAGATTTTTCATAATAAAACCTATAGTTTTTAATTGCATTATATACACCCACAAATGAACAGTTTATTTTTACAGCTATTTTATTTATCTTGTATGTTTAGATATGTAGTTTATTCTCACTTTTTTCATTTTTGAAAAGCAATAGAAGACAAGCAAAAAATTCTAGCTTTTGTTATCGCGTTTGGCCTTTATTTTTCAACATTATTTTTTATATGAATTAGCACATTCGACACCTTAAAATTTTGATTAATTTTTTTCCTAGCCAAATAATGATATTTAATTAAATTATTGAGACGAAAATTTATAAACATGTTACAGAAAAATATATCGAAATTAATTTTTCTAATTGCAAATGAAAGAAATAATTTCTGTTTTAAAAACCGTAAGAACGAAATAAACAATCAAAGAGAAAGTACATTTTCTAGTTCCACAAAACAAAATAAGAAAATAATAAATTTTACAGTGGCTCACATTTCTTTTTCGAATGCTTGCATTTTTGATTTCTAATTGTAAGAAAAGACATGTATTGTATTAAAAGCTGGACGTAAAATTATAAAAATCATTTTGTAAATTTTCAAATGATTCAACCTATTGTCAATTTTTAATGTTAGTTCAAACACATTCTTCCTGTTCTGTTATTCAAAAACAATATAAAATAAGAATTATTTCATAAGCTTTTCGAATAATGACATATTTGCCATTAACGATGGATAGCATTCATCAGTTTCTTTTATTGTTTTTTCAAGAATCAATTTCAAGTTGATTCATACACTGCTATATAATAAGCAGGTAAAGTATACTTTTTTTCCCGTGTTTGCTACGTTTGATTTTAGATATTCAAGTTTTTGAAATTTATTGATTTGTTTTCAGAAAATTCCTCTGCTTATAATTCATATCCTCCTAAGTTTTTGATCAAGCTTTTTTTTAATTCTGAAACAAGATTAAAATTTAAAAACCTAAATTTTTCACAGAATTTTTGAATTTTTATAAAAGGAAATGTAGTATAATAACAGATTTCTTACAGATGCAGTGGACATTTTATCGCACTCTTCTTCTCCCCCTTCTGTTTCACATACTTCCTGAAAGCACAAAAGAAAATTTTAAGACGAAGAATATAAAATAATAACTAAATTCAAATAAAATTTTCTCTGCATAGATTAATTTTTGTGTCTCTTTCAATTTTCACTGATACAACAAAAGAAACTTTTAAA
The DNA here is from genome assembly GCA_019973955.1 of Trichonephila inaurata madagascariensis. Classification (NCBI taxonomy): domain Eukaryota; kingdom Metazoa; phylum Arthropoda; class Arachnida; order Araneae; family Nephilidae; genus Trichonephila; species Trichonephila inaurata. The sequence goes on along the minus strand of BMAV01026492.1, from coordinate 12,039 downwards.
ATATTGGAATAGATATTAGCAAATACAGTTACCAGTTAAAAATTAAACAAGAAAAACATACTCACAGCTATGTAATCAGGAAGAGCTATTGACATAATATTCGACTGCCGAAAAAAAAAAGGAAACTATTATTTATATCCAACATATGTATACAAAGCAGATTATTTAAAGCAATTTTTTCATTATTAACTCAATTTATAATATGCACATCAATTTGGAAAATACACCTGTTTCATCTTGACACTTGACCTTTATAAAGAAATAGTTTTGATGGAAACAAAATCTCGATTTTTACCGTTATTAGTCTTCTAAAATCAATACAATTTTTAAAATTTTAGAAATGTTTCACATAATTGCTATCATGATTATTAGAACTTTAAATTAAATGCTGAACTTCTGGTAAAGAATTAGATTACATAAAATGTTAAAAGTTTTCTATATGTGCTTATTACTTAACATAATAATTATTTTTAAATAATATCTCTTAGATAATAGTACTATTCCATTAAAAGCGGTACTTATGGGTCCCATCTGAGAAACCATTCGAATTTAATCATCCATTCCAAACTTCTAACTGAATTTGTAAATGAAAGTTTCATAGCCCTATATGGATTTCAAAAATTGCATAATAAATAGTAGTTTAATATTAAATAGTTTAATCTACAGAATATATTTTAGAGGTTTTCTGCGTAAAATTAGTGCCGTTTTCTAACTGCTGTTAAAAACTGCTTGATGAAACTCTTTTGCTCACTAGATGAGGACGTAGCGTTAAGAAAAAAAGAAATTAACTGTATGAACTTAAGAAATGAACTGTAGCCTTCCCTTTTTTTTCTTCTCCTTTTCATGAATGCAAAATATCTCAACTTTTTCTTCCATACCAATACCTATTATTGTTCTTGTATCAAATCTACCGCTTATATCTTTTGTATCCTTTTGACCTAGAGTGAAAGTTCATTTTCTTTTCCAAAATTAAGTTTGCTTAATTTTTTTCTCTTTTGCATTCTTTTCGATATCATTAATAAATCATTTCAATTTTTTTTTTAATAAATTCAAAAAATAAATACTTATTTTATTCTATTATACACTCAAATACAAAAAAGTGCCGCACTAAGTAAGAGTTGTTTGAATTGGACGAAGATCGGTTGATGTGATTTACACATCTATTGAATATTAAATGTTAACAATATCATAGGAATTGATGTCCTCTTGAGGTATTACTTATCATACGCTATTCCAACTGGATAGCAAGATCGGTGCAAACGCGGGATCATCAGAATCATCAGAGCTCAAACGTTGTCGATCGGTGAGAGATTTGGCGAACACGCTAACAACTCGTAGTCGACCTCTGTCTTTTTGATGCTATGTTCAGCCAATGTTCACCCTTTCCTGACAGCGTTGTCGAACAGAAGCATCTTCAAAATCAAAATGTCGAACAATCTTGTGATCTGACCACCTTCCTTTAGCTCAATTGCACGTCCTCTTTCAGATTATGCCATCTGCTCATACTTTTCGCTATTCAGTCTACAAGGCAAATGGATTGATGAACCCCATTCGTATGGAATGTATACCAGCTTTAAAATGTCTTCTACGGATGTATCGTTATTATTTTATGGAGCTCCAGCTACTCAGTTAATGGCTGCCAAAAGTTAATCCTTTGCACATTTCTATAAAAAGGTATATGGATAAGCAATTTCATCTCATGCGTATAATTTCGCTTTCATCTTTCACTTCTTATGCTCTAAATTGTATTTCACACACATGCAACATTAAACAAAAAAGATGAATATAGAACCTTTCTTGAATGAAAAACATAACTTTTAAAAAGACATTATGAAACATTTCAAATATGAGACTTTCGAAATCCTGTATTATTATTCCAATTAAAATTTTACTAATCTAACTATTTAAGCGAACCTCCTCCCCCATTTTTAAGGAATGGAAATAAAATTAGTTCTTCATTATATGTATAAAAAAATTAAGTTTTCCCATGAAATAATTAAAAACTTACCTGTCTTCCTTAGTAAGAGAACAAGCCAAGTCTTGCAAATCATTTTTCCAGAACTCATTCTCAAATGCTGATTCATTTGGGATATCAACATCGGGAAATAATTTTCGCAGTTCACTCATAACATATAATACTGTCTGAAAAAAAATGAAGACATTTTCACACTACAAAAAGTTTTGGTACTTACGTATTAGTTTGTCAATCAACAAATTGACGAAAATTTTGAAGAATTGGCGCCTAATTTGCTTGCAGAAATAACTAAATTTAAATTATATGGCATTACTTAAATTATATCACCTGAACTACAGCAAAAAACTAATTAAATTTTAAATAAATTAAATACTCTTAACAACTGTATAATTGAGTGGCCAAAATTATTCAGGTGTATGTGCTTGTCTGTTTTTAAATATATAGACATATCGTATATACCCATCAACATATTCTTTCTTTGATGAAACAATTCCGTAACATTAAAAATTTTCCATTGCTTTCCTTTCTTTGAATTGTAACAATTTTACGTTCGAAAATACGAGAAGAAATGTGAGACATCTTACAAACAAAGCCATGTTGTTGTTTTTGCCATGCACTTTTTTTTTTTCATTATTAGTTGCATAACACGACATTTGGCGACAGTTTTTGATACGATGAAAATATTCGACGTACTACTAAGTAGTACCAAATATCTTATTTTTTTAATTGACAAAGTTGTTTCTACTAAAATTCAATTCATATATGTACAGCTTCACATTTCACATATTATTCAGTGACAGTTCGCATCATCATATTATTTTCTGTTTTGAATTATTGTATTTTTGTGAGTTTGTCTAGTTGAATTTTAAAAAAAAGAAACGATTTTAACTTTTAGAACATTTTGTTAATTTGATACTTCTACATGAGCTCTGAAACTACATATCTTCATCAAATTAAATCCATGGAATATTGTTTTGATGAAGAAAGGAAAAAAGTAAAACAACAAAATAATTTTCGTATATTTCCTTGCCAATTCATTATTGCACCTTATTTTCCTTTTTCTTCTCCCCATAAGTGTTTATAGTAAACTTTTTACAGTAGTACTTATGTATGCTATTAAGAAAATCAAATGCTTGATTAATGTTCTTGTTCAAGTATAATATTCATTAATAATAATTAATAATTCATTAATAATAATTCGTTAATATTCATGTCAAACTGAGGCTTTCTGAAGAGATTTCCCGAAATTTCTCATATATTGAAATGTATTTTTAAATTATTTTGGATGTTAGTGTTAATTTTATATTGCACTATTTAATGCTCTGGAAAAGAAATATATATCCTAATTTTATTAAATTAATTATTTTTCAAAATAATTGATAACTTGGTGCATATATATTTGCTAATACAACCTCACAACCTTAGTTCCTGAGACTAAAAGTTTCCTTATATGTTGTACAGTCTTGTTATACTTCTTTATATTGTTCCGCTTTTAAATTAGATTTATAGCAATTTAGTATACGATTAATGATTTTTATATGCATGTATGATTTTGAAATTTCTTCTACAAAGAAATTTATGGAATCAAAGTGATTTATATGTCTTTATTTACATGAATACTATTAAATGAACATAAAATGAAACATCGGAAAATTTAGTATTGTTAAGAGGCTAAATTTTTCGTGTCTGAAAGGCTGATTTTTTTTAATAAGAAAGGACATTAAAAATTTTCTATCCACTGTTTGATTTTTGAGATAACTTTTTATAACCATTTTAATAATTTGGGTACGAGTTTTCCAAAATTTAAAACCAATTCTAAAAACATTCTTTGAGATTGGAAACGAAAAAAAAATGTTGTAAAGTTCCTTAGTAAACGAATAATATAAATAATTCTATATAATTTTATCTTTTATTTTTCCGGTTTGAAAATCTTGAAGTTTCTTAAACATATTGAAGATATTAAGAATTTCCGTAAATGTGATGTGTGTTCCTTGTAATATATTTATCTTAATGAAATATTCTAAAAAGTAAACTAACATTGCTATTAACTATTACAATAGCCATTACAATATATTTACCTTATTATCAAGGGCATCTACAATGGTTTTTATTTCCATTATTTCATCTGTAAATTTAAAAAAGTTTAATTAAATAAATATATATTTGTGCAAAAAAATGTATTATTCAATGATACATTAAATATTTTTAAATAGTTTTTTGCGTGAATATGCTTGATTTTTAAAAAATGTAATATTTTCAAAAGACTGTATATTATTTCCCGTATATTAGAAAATATACAGGTTAATTTGTAATAATATTAAATCTTTCTTTCATTCCATGAGAAGCTCATTTAATTTTTTGGAACAAATACATAATTTGGAATTAGCAACAGCTTCAAAAAACATCGCCTACTTAGTGAATTTTACCAATTTTGTTAAATGTCTTGTGTTCTGAAAGAGTACTATATAATATTTTAAACAACTTACTATAATCACAGATGATGTACCATACGCATTGCTGAGCAACATTCATATTTTCATCTGAATCCTCTTCACTCCCAAAAGAGCCTAAATCATCAATTGCTTGAGTAAAATTAAAAGATACAACTCCCAGAAATGTAGCTACTACGAAAAAATTTGGCAAGCTTCTATAATTCATTTTTATCTTCCTTTTCTTAACAGTAGCTACTGCATTTTATGATGTTTAAATACCGTATATATGCTTAAAAATTAAACAAGCAAGTCTACACAAATAATAAAAGACTGCGTGTGTCATAAATTTATTTTGATTTATAGAATTAAACCATTTACCCTTTTCAAAATTCAGTGCGAAGGAAACACTACTACAAGGAAATAAAATATATCATTGTGTTAAGAAAAAAAATGTAAAACAAATTTATTTTTGTGGGGTGTTTCATAATAAAAAAAAAAGGCAAGCTTCTCTGTGTGCTTTATAGTTATACATAGATAAGCATTATTTACTTGTGCGCTTTTATATTCCTCCTCTAACGTTTAACAATTATTTTCAGCTGCCATGAGCAAACGCAGGAAGTTTCAATCTATACAATAAACTATTTTTCAAACGCTATTCTAAAATTTATGAAAGCTGTTACACATCCTCCCATCTGCATTATTATTTCACATGCAAAGTTTGGCTCTTAGGTATTATGTATCTGATTTATTGGCATTGAATTTTTTCATTTATCGACTTCTGTCCATTTAGCAGGTATTTAAGTAAAAAGTGTGTGTGTGTGTGTGTGTGTGTGTGTGTGTGTGTGTGTGTGTGTGTGTGTGTGTGTGTGTGTGTGTGTGTGTGTGTGTGTGGTGTGTGTGTGTGTGTGTGTGTGTGTGTGTGTGTGTGTGTGTGTGTAGGGTAAGAACAATAATTAAATTATAACGTTACTAAAATTTAACTTACCGTTTAATATTTCTTTTTCCCTCCATAAACATTTGTGTGTAATATTAAACAGCTAGTACTTTCTCAGAAAAGATCATCCAACCTTCAAGTTCCAATCCCATTTCATTTCTTTTATGATCATTGGTTTATTCTTTTATGGTCACACTCTTCCATGCATTATACTCCATTCGAAACCTAAGCTGAAAGTTGATGATATACCAGTTATTGAAATGAATATACAATCCAATTCATAATCAGAGCAATTGGCTTTGGTTTGCTTTGCTGAGAGGTTTTTGAATGTTGTCTTAATTAATTAATAATTTATTTCTCGAAGTTTTTCCATACTTCTTTCAGAAACGTTAAGCAAACACACATTCTTACTCACAGTCTCTCTCACTCATACCCTCTCTCTCTCACACACACACTCTCTCACACACACACTCTCTCTCTCACACACATTCTTACATACACTCATACACACACTCTCTCCACACTCACACACATACACACTCTCACACACTCTCTCGTATATACTCACACATATACACGCACACATCTCTTACACATTCTCACAAACATACACTCTCACACGCACACACTCCCACACATACTCTGTCTCTCGCTCTCTCTCTACACACACACACACAACACACATATATATATATATATATTATAATCATCCAGATACTACTACTGTACTGTACTCATTATTATCATGAATCATTTTGTAATTATTATTAGTTCTTTTAATTTATAAAGTAAACATATAGAGCGAAAGATAACGAACTTGCAACACTTAAAGCATCTGAATTATGAAGAGATTTTAAAACGAAAATGGATATGATTTTTGATATAAGAAATCTACTTTATGGATTCAGTTTTTAAATATTCCTCTGTTCTCAAATGTACTCTTTTTAAGTTTACTCAGACTTTTCATGAAAATTTGTCTGAAACTATTTTATAGCATGCACTTAATATTTGTATTGGTGACCTATTAGTCGGTAACCGATGATATTTCCACAATAAAATGCCTTTATATCTTTCGTCTTACTAATTTTGCATTTATTATTGATTTCTCCTTCGCATCAATCCGTTTAAAAATGCTCAATACTTTCTTGAGTCATTTGTTTTCAATTCACCTAGATGCTCAAGGTACAGCATATTTAGCTGGATCCTCACAGCAACGTTAAGTTTCTTGGTAAACGGGCAAATTTTAGTGATATGTACTTTAATCGTGATTAGTTTGAGATATTTAGGTAATTACAGGGTGGGTAGTTGAATCATTGGTAGTTGGTGGGTTGAAATCATTTTTCAATCAACATGGGGCTTAGTTCAAAAATTAATAAAAGAACTTCTTTTAATCTAAACTGCTTCTTGAACATCATGTGGTCTGTCAAAATCCATTAACTTGAATCACTTGAAAAAACTTTCTTGTTATAAGACTAGGGGTGCATAAAATTTCCACTTTTCCCTCACTTTCTAAACCACAGTCCGTTTATTTGCTGAGCTCAGGAAATAAAGCGGCGTTGTCAGATGACATGTGTTACTTTCCATCACTGATAAAATACAGAAAAGGTAGTACAGCTGAAAAATTCCGTTCTAACAGGCAGTTCACAAACATTTGTACTAGAAATAATACGATAGATCAGAGGTACTCAACCTTTTCTTCAACCTTCGTATACATATATCAGCTATTTCACGTGGGCTGCAACATTGGGTTAAATGGAAAAGGGGGGATGCTTTAAGACCAAGTAACATTGGGAATTTAAAATGTGGAAAATTGATCAAAATATTATAACTCCTGTTTTGCTTTTTTTTAATTATTTTTTATATATATTTTTGTCACTAACACTAAATTAGAAGCATTTAAGAAACACTCCTTCACAAATTTTGCATCAGTAAACGGTTTCATATGATTATCAATAATATAACAAACTTTATAGGATATCTTTTGTTACCCCGTTGTGTGATATTACCACAGACAAAACACTTTGTTGCTGTTGCAAAGATTATTCAAGAAATCCATTTTATCATATCTTGAAAGAGATAGACGAAAAGTGTCATTGAATGATTCTTGTTTATTGGTATTTTTTAAATACAACACTTTTGTGACAAATCAAGCAATTACTGATTCTCCCCCCTGTTGTTTTCACTACAAAATAAATCAACCTAAATCGTCAAACGATATATTTTCTTCGAATATTTTTTGCTTGCAAGAAAATGAAAGAAAAAATTCCAACCCATAAAAATTGTCTCTACTCTACTGTTGTGTGTTATCACTAACCATAACCATTCCAAATAGAAAAAGAATATCAATTCGTACCAGTACGACACCGACAGTAAAGTAAAATTGATATATCTGATTTCTTGCCATAAAATTTCCCATCAAAATTTTTAATACAATGTTCTTAATTAAGTAAATTTCTCAGGCCTTGCCACTTATAAAAGGCTCGGTGGGCCGCATTCGGCTCGCGAGTTGCAGGTTGAGTATCGTTGTGATAGATACTAGAGACAGACCTTGTTCTGTTCAACCATACTCATATAACAAAGTAAATATATATGAGCTAACACCTCACTTTTTACCTTTTTCTCACCCCAATGCATAGTGATATCTCTAAGCCCCAAAAAGATTTAACGAGATTCACGATGCCGTTTTTACAGATGCGTCCACAACGTTTTTGTACGAGTTACAATCTCGAAACACTACGGTCTTTGGAGGGATGAGACTTGAACCCAATCTATACTAATTAGTTGTTAAAATCATAATTTATTCTAGCTTATTACTTATATTTAAATCAGCACTGTGAGAAATACCTTTACTCGAATAATAAAAGTACATGATATATTGGAAGATATTTCAATCAATTACATTTTCATTTTTGTTATTGTATGGATTTATCTTTTGGTTTGTTACTGTGCATTGTTATTATTAACCAATTTTTATTTGAGTTTTGTGTACTTAGAGCTTCCCTTTAATTCTTATTGATATTTATTTTGTGTAAAATAATTATATTGTTATGTCATATATACCAACGCCATAGAATACGTATTTATCCTTTGTACGAAAGCAATATGTTGCTCGTTTTAAAAGAATTAGTGGAGTTCGATCAATAGCTATTAGTCGCTTCCAAGTAGATGTTCGCCGCGCAAATCTGCGGGAACTCGTTAAATCCTATCTTCGCAAAATAAAATTGTAATGTTTTTGATTCAAGGAAAATATAACTTTGTTTCATGGAAAAAAAACTCTTAAATCTTTAAAAAAAAGCTAAGCTAAATTATTCCATCATAGTTTAATTATATTTTTTCACACCATTATGGTATGCATTTGCCTTAAATTTTGAATACTGGAAACATTTTACATATGTGTTAAATTTAACCACGATATAAAAAATACCTGTTAATCTTTATGAAATTTTTTCCAGTGTTTTGTGATGGAATTTATTCAAATTTAAAATGAGCAGTAAGTACAGCAGTCGAAAAAAATATTAATATGATAATGTGAGAGATGTAAAATAAAAGATATCGCGATTTTAGATTTCGAAATGAATTTATTACTGGGAAAGGAAAATTAGAAAAGCAAAGATAATAATTAATTTAAATTAATTGATGAAATAAACTTTGTACGAGAGAGAACCACTCCATAATCACATATCATTTCCCATAAATCTGTCTTGTATCTTGAAATTTGTTTTCTGTGTTACACCTGAACAGTATAGCGCAGAATCATATAAAAAATATATTCCTTTTTGCGCAATATATTCATTTTTACAGATGTGTTACAAATAACCATATAACTTCAGGAAAAATACAGTCGGACCCCTATTTAACGAATTCATTGGGACCGAGCATTGTGTTCGGTATATCGGGGTCCAAACAAATTTTTTGTTCATAAGTTTTGGAAATTATATAATAAGCAACTACACTAAAAATGTCCATAGTTAGAAATTACACACACATTTTATTCAATTCTTGACACCACACTATTAACTCACACTCTCTATATATTTATTTATTTATCTTGATGGAATTTTCAATCGTTAATAAAATGCATTTTAAAAGCACTCAATTGAGCTGAAATTTTATATACATGATTATTTTGGATAACAATACAGGAATTTAATTATAATTAATAAAAATTAATTAATTAAAACTAATTATTTAAAGAATTATGAATACAGCCACGTTGGCGTCATTTTTGGCGACTTGTGTCAAAACTGGAAAAGGTTTTTTTCCTCACGTTTTAAAGCATCCAGTTGAACTAAAATTTTATATACACGATTGTTTTGAATGACAATACGATACTTTAATGATAATTAATAAAAATTAATTACCCCCTAATTTGTGATTCTGTCCTATGTATATACATATTTATATTAATTGTAACTATTTAATAAAAAGTAGCTAAAACAAAAATTTTCTTTTGTTGATCTAAGTAGGAATTGACATAATTTTTTTTTATATTACTTGTTTAACAGTTAAAAATATTATTGGAAAACTATTACGCACCAGTCAATTGGACATTTTAAAATACTCTCCTATAGATGTTTGAAAATCTTTCTGATTCCTGACCAGTTATTTTTTCGACTTAAATTTTTAGTAGGTCTCCTCACAGGCATCGACTGGTTCACCCTTTTTTTCCCCAATCCCCAAAATTTTTTTAACCCGACTGGGCCCCCCTTTCGTAGTAGCTATCCATTTGAATCGCCAACTCCCCAGTCATTTTTCAAACTCTCTCTTTAAGCCCCCTAGGTGAGCCTCTCTCATTCTTTCTATTATATTGGAAGAAAAGAAGGCTGAGGGAGCATCCTCAGCCTTAGTTCCAGCCACCATTGACACTTCCGGGACAATAGACTTTCCAAATTGTGATCATTTGCCCTCCAAACATTCTAAACCATGTGAAGGGTCTATAAATCGACCTGTCATTTCGATTCTGAGAATATACTCCTAAGCATTTCTTCCTTACAATTGCACTATACCCGTTTTCACCTTAAGTTGGGGCGCGGGGAAAGGGGGTAGGACCAAATCACACCACTACGGGGTTATCTGGAGAAGAGTGTGCTTCAAATATAAAATTCTCCATATTTGGCGGAAAAAATTACTTTAAAAAATTTGTTCATTAAAATTGTATGAGTATTTTTTAATAATAGTATAAGCCCCTTCTTTAATCAAAAATATTTAAGAGTTTATGTTTCAATATGTTTAAAAATATTGATTAATTAACTAAAAAACTTTTTTTAATAAAATCTCAATAGTTCCCAACATTTGATTGCTTTTTTTAAATAAAAAAATACGGTTAAATTGAAATTTCACATGCTATCATTACATTGATTTTTAAGTGACTTATATCTATTTTTCAAAATAAACGGCTCATATATCTTTAGTTTCATAATTTATTTAACATCTGTTTATAAAAAAAAAAAATTTCTATATCTTTTTTTTAAAAAAAATTAATCATCTTTTTCCATTATTACTGTTTTAAATCAGTTTTAATTATTATTCATATTACATGTAAATGCCGTTTATGTACGTTAGCTTAAGATATACAGAAGTAAAAATAGAATTTGGGGGTTAATTTCAAAAATTTTCAATATTAAAACTTATAATCTTTTATAAAATTTATAGTTTATCGGAAAAAATATCTCAACATACTTAAAATTATGTTACTAACATTATATGCAATGTTTATATTCAGCTCAATAAGTATAACTTTTAAAAAAAAAAGATTTTTTAATTTTAATACAAAAAATTTTATATTTTGATATTTAGAACTGTTTTTTTTGTAAAAAAAAGTTTAAAATTTCAAAACAACAAAATTAAGATAGCGCATGAGATGTAAAAAAAATTATCTAAGAACGAAGCTAAATCCAAAAAGGGAAAGGCGTTGATTTGGCGCAATATTTCGGGAAAAATGTAATCTTGAAAACCTTTTTTAGCCAAATATTGTTTTTGTCACCAAAAGTCATGTGATTGTTTTTTACTGTATTCGCGTTCACAGGGGTTAAAAAAATAAATGCTTTTAAAGTGATTAACTTAAAATATATCTTTTTAAAACCCACAATTTATATGATACATGATACTTTTTTAAAAACGGGATTTTTCATTGATTTAAATTCCAGAACATGTTGGGAAATACTTTTTTAAGCGGATTGTTCTTCCCTACCTTTTCCCAAAAGCTGCCAACTTGAGGGAAAAAGGTATACCTTCCATACATGTGTAACCATGCCACATGTTAAGGGGAAAAAAAGAATCAAGACATAAAAAGGAAAAAAATTTTTTCCATCTATGCTCTCTTTGAAGAAAAGCAACTGTTCAGATCTAAGTGTCGGAGATGAAAAAAAAAATGGGTAATGAACAATTTTTCTTAATCTTCCGTTTTTGAAGCGAAAAGAAACACATACAATATCTTATTACTCCTTTATAAAAAGGGAAAAACACTTTATGCTACTGTTAAAAATTATATTCATACATATACCCAAAATGAAAAAAGATTCTCAACAACACATATTTTCTCCACGCATACACACACACTCATACAAAAAAAAAAGTAACAACGATAACTTGTAAACTTCTTAACGCAGAAAAAATACTGCGTCATTTACATCCTCTACATAAGGTATATTTTCAGTTTTAAAAAAAATAAAGCATTAGAAAAAGTAATAGTTTTGATA
>BMAV01026490.1:204746-324771 GCA_019973955.1 Trichonephila inaurata madagascariensis | reverse complement strand
AAAAAAAAAGCCGAACGAAAAGCATTTTAATACCATAGACAAACCTTATACTAACCCTAGCACTAAATAATGCACCATAACCATTAAAAATAAGCACAAATCAAAGAAAGAAATTCCGATAAAGCGTACCGGCAAACCAGTTGTGGTCAGCTTTCGGTAGCTCGTACGTTGTACGGACAAACCACTTAAGGTTTTAACAAATGGTTTTAAAGATTTGTAGAGGATTATTTATATAGGCATTGAAATATTACCCAAAATGTTACTTTAAGAAGGAATTTCAATGAATAAATAACCATTGCTTTTTACTTAGCAGGGAACATTTGTATACAAAGGCTCATTAAAATATGCAAAACAAGCTTTCTAAATTCTTAAAGTCTCGTATTCCTATCTTTAACCATTTCTGAGGAAACGCTATGGAAAGTGAATAAAGTTAATATGGCAGAGATTGGTTTTATGATATCCTTAGCCCTTTTAAGAAATTCAGTTTCCTGAAAGTAATATAGAATTAAGTATAGTTTGCTAAATCCTGTGAAACAAATGTCATGGAAATCTTTAATTTCCAAATATATCATTAAATGGTGCTAATTTGATCTCTATGAGCAAAGTTGTTTCTGTTCACCAAGATGGGCGATAACATTACATTATGGTTATCTTTATATTTTTTCGTGTGATAATGTGGTTGCCAAGGATATGACGTATATTATAGGTAATTTTTTTTTTTGGGTTCCCCTCGGTAACCCTATTCATTTCAGACGATTTAAATTCGATTTCTTTTAAAATTTTCATTACAATCGCTCTTCAAGCTACTTCTTCGGTGTTCTGTCGTATTTTGTGATAGTTTCGAATATGGATATTTCTAATATCATTTGGTGAGCAACAGAATATTTTTTTAAAGCATATAAGGGCTTTGCTTTTAAATATCCCTGCAAATTGCGCATTTCCACTTTATTTTACTTACAAATAATGCATTTTAAAACGTTCCTTGTTCGATGAAATTTATTGAAGGAACTCGCAGTTTTTGAAGTATTTCAAGTTATCAGTAATTTAATTTCAATTCATTATTGATTGATTTTAACAGATATTATGTGATTATTTTATAATGTAATAAAATTGAATCATTCAATTATTATATACGATTATCTTTATATATAATAAATATTAATATATTACGTAATATAATTATTACATTATATTGATATTAACTATTGATTGATATTGGTTATTTTCAATCTATTCTTATATTCTTTATTTCAAATATATTTGACAACATTTCTTAAAATTATTTTTCTGGCCATTTGTTACAGCTAGGCTGCCATCTTGGATTTCCAATCACTCGACAACGAGTGCTGCCTTGGCGTGTTCCCTAATCGCGATAAACAACGCTTTGCGCGTTTCACTCCAATATCAATTTCGTTCCAGTTTAATATAGGCATGTGTTTTCAACTAAAATAAACTCTGTTGCGCAACAGCGCATGATGGCCCGGCTTACTGTGCCCAACGCTTTTTTTCGTGACCTTGGATGCTGAGGTGCATGAGCAGATGTTCCGGTCAGGTAATCAGTGTGACTTGAAACCCCTAGTGTTTAGTTCCCAAACAAACGTGATACTCATTTATCGAACTACTGAAGACATAAAAGGCTGAGTCGACCTTGCCATTCCCGGGACTTAAGCCCTGGACCTGTAGCGTGGAAGCGAGGCATGTTTTTATTTAAGTAAATAATCATTAAAGGGGACAAATGAAGCTGTGTGAGTGTTGTCATTTTTAGGATGCGTTGGTGTCTGAATGTTACGTAAGAGTCTCTTAACATTTTTTTTTAGCAGAATGAAGCAGCATGTTTTTTTTTCAACTTCCTTCGTTCAAAGTGTTCATTTTTTTCTACGTTGATGTGATTGGAGGCGTAGAAAACTTTGGGTTTCTTTAAGTTAGGATGTTGCAGCTTTAGCATGTGCATTTGTAACTGTCGTATATTCCTGATATACGAAACGCAGCATGACTTTGAATAGACAAATTTGCAATATCATTGAATTATTTTCTATTGTGCAAATCAATGAGCAACATAAATTTAGTTTAAAAATCAGTTGATATGCATTAATGACCACATAAGAAAATTGAAATGATTGACGTAAACCTAAATCCAGATTTAAAAATTTGAATCAAAAGTGGGTAATACAATTTAAAATAATTGCACATTTTATAACTTAGTGATGCAGGAATGATGGAAAAGGAGACTCTACTGTCCTAAAAAAACGTATACCAGCTGTTTTATTCTTAACAAATGTGAATGTTTATCTTTCAATTCGTGCACAGCAGAACGTTGTCAAATCTACTGATAATTTCAGTCAAATGTATTTTAGAATGCATTTGGATAACATTGAACAGCATATTTAAAGTGTAACAATATTTCTCCTTTTTCATTTCTTAGAATTATTTCAAATTTTCTTTTCAGTTAAATTCATTTACTTCTAGACCAGCAATACTCCACCCGCGGCCTACCGGACCTTTCTGAGTGTCCCGTTTATGACCCGTTGCACTAACGAATTCAATATTTTACAATTATTACGCATTAAAAATTTAGTGAAAAATTCTATCAATGAAAAGCAATTCCATATTTCAATTTTACTATCCATATGGGTCTGGTAGGAATTGCAGAATAACTTTTTTCATTTTTGTAATTGTAATGGTTAGTGATAACACAATAGTGGAGTAACGACCTATTTATGAGCCAAAACTAATTTTTAATTAAACCTTCATATCTTCCAAGTGTAAAATATCCAAAGAATATTTGTTTTTAAAACGATTTGGATCTTGACTGTTTCATAGAAGAAAAAACACATGGATAAACCTTTTGTTTGATTTGTTGTGAAAATGCTTTATTTCAAAAATATAACTTTGCTCTTCACTATACCACTAAGCACAAATGTTCCAATGTGCCTAATTTCTTTATTTTGTTTATTTGAGGATCTTTTTCAAGACGAGATAAAAAAGGAAATATAAGAGATAACAGCAACAAAAAAGATATTTGGTGTGGGGGGACTTCAGAAAGTAGATGAAAGGAAATCGAAATTACCCCATAAAAGGGTAAAAAATGAATAAAGTGGGGTTTTTGTGAGTTGAGTTTGATGGAGATTAATATAGTTTTAAAATTTCTGTCTTTTAAATGTCCTTGTTATAGCGTCCGCCCTCCCCCCATTAATCCTGGTGTTGCGGCCCTCTTGAAATAGCTGGCGTATGTATGTGGACCGACTGAAGAAAAGGTGGAGTACTGCTGTTCTTGACCAGCGATACTCGACTTGCGGCCCACCGAAGCTTTTTAAGTGGCCCGGTCACGACCCATTGTTCTGAGAAAATTATTATTTAAGAACATTGTATTAAAAATTTGGTGGAAAACTTTGTCAAGAAATCATGTATATCAATTTGGCTTTTTGTTGTCTGAATTGATATTCTTTTTCTATTTGGAGAGGTTACGGTTAGTGATAACAGACAACAGTGGAGTAGCGATCATTTTATGTGTGGAACTAATTTTTAACTATCTTTCATATCTTGCAAGCGAAAAATTTAAAAATAAATAAATCATTTCAAGATGATTGGGAGGTTGAATATTTAATAGTGAAAAACAAACACATGGATTAGTATTTTTGTTTGATTTATCACTAAAGTGCTGTATTTAAGGCTGTTTTCAGTTAATGTTAAAGAATAGGACCCGAATTTGGAACATTTTTTCAGATAGAAAAGAAACGAAATATTAATATATACTGGCTTCACTATCCTTTAGAAAGCAGCATTTTTTATCACATTATTTTTTAGCAGAGTTGATTCATTTTTTATGGTATAAAATGTGTTTCGCTTTTTTTTCCTCCTAATACTGTAATGTCAAATGGGCTATGTCTTCCCGTATTAAAATGAAAAAAAAATATTCATGGAATATTTTGAAATTTTTAGAAACACTCAATTGTTAATAGAAATACGAGCTATAATTCTACAAATTTCCATGGAAATTGAGGCACTTTTCTGTTTGAAAATGTGCTTCACGTTTAGTTCAAGCTCTCGTATTTTTACCGAAAACAGCCTTAAAAAAATACCAATAAACAGGATACTCATTCAATGACAGTTTTCCTCGAATATCTCTTTCAAGTGTTTATAAATAGGCTTTCTTGTGTGAATAATCTTTGCAACAGCAACAAAGTGTTTTGTCAGTGGTAATATCACAGCGGTAACAAAGACATCCTATGAAGTTTGTTATATTATTGGTAATCATGTGAAACCGTTTACTGATGCAGAAGTATTTCTTAAATGCTTCGAATTTAGTGTTAGTGACAAAAATAAAAAATAGTAATTAAAAAAGCAACAGAAGTTATAATATTTTGATAAATTTTCCACATTTTAAATTTCCAATGTTATTTTGGTCTTAAAAAGCATTTCTAACGCCCTACCTCCCCATTTTTCCCCATGTTGTAGACCGCGTGAAATAACTAACATATGTATGTGGCCCACGGGAAATAGTTGACACATATGTATGCGGTCCAACAGAATAAAGGTTGATTACCCCTGTTCTAGACTCTCTGCATACACAAAATTCGTTTTTCCACTTTAGGGTTTTTATCAAGTACAGTATTCATTCGAGTGAGTGAGGTATATTAATGTCGCAATATAAAGGTACAAAGGGCGTTGGCGACGGACCTCGAAAGTTTGAATCTGCCAATGACTGCAACAAATTACTTAATTCCAAACTGAATGAAATGAAATTAAATCCATTAAAATGACCTAAATCGAGCCAAATTGGCGAGTTGGCAAGTCATATTAGCTGTTTTATTCCATGATTATGTGATATGATTTTGAGATTTTGAATGGATTAAGCATTATTTGTGGTATTTGGGTATTTGACGCGATCCCATACACGTGCTAGAAAAAGTCTGCGTTCACGTACTATTGCTTAAATGAACAACGAAAAAAAAAATTAATTACATTTTAAGTATTTAGAATAACAAAAGCAAAATTGGTTTGCCTTCATAGATTTTAAAACAAAGGCAGGTTTGTAGCGATACTAACAAAAATCAAGTAGAAAAACTTTGTGTTCACTGTTTTATTAGTAACTATAAAAATTATTTAAAAAGGGGATACATGAGCTACATTTAGTAGCGTATTGGACAACCTCATCATTTGAGAGCCTCCTGAAGTCGTTTCGGCATTGAACTAACGCTTATCTTCTCCCGTTGGTGTGGCCGCGGTAGCCGAGTGGTATAGGTATCGGATCGCGTGGCATGCCTTGTCACGAGTTCGAGCCCAGTACCACTTAAGACCCGCCATGTAGGGCTGCGATGCACGTTAAATCTGTCGAGATCTGACAACAATCTGAAACGTCCTCCCGTTGGTGTGGTGTGGTAGTTAGTAGAGGGGGTGGGTGCCTGCTCAGGTGTCGTCCACGTCACTTGACCATGGTTGAAAATTACGTGGTCCGTCGCCAAAAGCCCTCGTGTAGCTGAACAGTGCGACGTTAATATTCAATCAATCAATCAATTCTCCCATTGATCCTTAAGAACATTCTTCAGCATATCCTTGCTAGATATACTATGTTGACGAATCCCACGCTTCAGCAAATCTCATAGATGTTCTATAGGATTCAGATCAAATGACTGGGGGGCATGGGCAGTTGATTTGGGTCACCTGTGTGCTTAAGTTTGTCGTGTTGGAAACGAAACGATGATCCTAAGCCGAGTTTGGTGGCACTTTCCTTTAAATTGTTTTCATGACATCAAGGTAATCATATTTGTTCTTGATCCTACATATTCCAACTTGTCAACACCATTGCTCGACATGCATCCCCAGACCTTGACTCCTCCGCCACCGTGCTTCACCGTTGGTATTAAATGCTCTTTTTGAAGCGCTTTGCAAGGTTTTCTCCATACTAATTTACTACCTTTTACGCCTCAAGATGCAAAATTTACTCTCATCAGAGAATATCACAGTCCTCAAGAGGCTTATGTATAGGATCTTTTGCAAAAGCTATCCTCGTAAGCTGGTTGGTCATAGAAATATAAGGCTTTCTGCGAAACATTCGACTACGGTATCCAGCCGTTTTCAAGATTTTTCTGGCAATGTCCGCCCAAATGTTTTTGTTATATTTGTTCAAGGTGTTTCTTATATTATATTTTTCTTATATTATATATTTTTTCTATTTCAGTTGCAGTCAAATACGGATTTTTTTTCACCATTGATTCCATTCTTGATTTTTCTCTGATTGTGAGTTTAGATGGACGACTTAAACGAGGTTTGGATGTGTAATCTCTTGTTGATTTAAAGTTATAAATAACGTGCTGAATAGATGAATACTGCCGTCCAACGTATCTGGCTATATCCCTACGACTTTTTCCATCTTTTCATATTTAAAGAATGGTTTTAAGCTCACTGATACTAATTTCCTTTTATTTTCCATGTCCTTGAATTACTTCGTATCTAAAAAAAAGACGGAAAAATTATTGCGCCATAATTTTTTAATCTATTTTCATTGAAAAATGATTGCAAAAACTACGTTAACCTATAAAGCCTGCTGATAAAAAAGAAATCCAGGAATTAAGAATCTTCAAATAGCGAACCTAGACTTTTCTGCCTACTGTTTGTGTGTTTTGCTACAAAACTGCTATCTTAAGGTATCCGACTACTTGCGACAAATTTTTTTTGAAAAAATAGAAATATGAGGATTTTTTTGTGAGTTTTAGATTTATTTAGCATATTTTAAGGAAAAAATCCTTAAATTAAAAACAGAAAAAAAATTATTATTAAAATGGGAAAAAACTGGTAAAAATGTTCAAAAAATTACATAAACGGGGCCCACTCCGTACAAAAATTTTATGAACAATTTCTAAATTTTTCAATTTTGATGTGTTACTTTATTATTCATGTTTGAAATGACCCTTAGGATAAGCGATATTTTAATTTTTACAAAAACTAGAGCACTTTATCTTAGTGATTATATGAAATTGCTTAAGACAGTGATTATATCCCCATAAAGGACTGTAAATTTTGAAATAAAACAGTGATTGATCAAAACACTTCTACTGTTATACAGAACAGACTCAGCAAATTATTTTCAAAACCTTTTGAGCAATCACCGTCTCCGTTTGAACTTTTCGCAAAAAACACATTTCGAGTGAAACGCATTTGAAAGTTTGACATCTTGTGTAAAGTTATGACATCTGCCTTTTACTAAAACACTTGTAGTTTTTGTTCTAGTGAATGAAAAATAAAAAAACTTGGTATTTTTATTAAGCTAATAGGATGGCCTTTTTAAAATAAAATCATAAACAAAATTTGTCAATTTTTGAAAAAAATCATTATTTTAGGGTAGTCGGATACCTTAAGTAGTTTTAATTCAAAATTAATGAATTCTTTTATGATTAATATTTAAATAATAGTTCAGATTCATGAAATTTTGTTAGAAAAAAAATTATATTTCTATTAAATTTTACCTTTGCTGTATGATTTCTTATGGGTGAATTCTTTCTAGCAAGTGTATATATAAACTGGATCCATTAATCACACTAAGCGATGGAACAACAGAAGAGTTTTCTCTGAAAACGGGAATTGAAATCCATGCGATTTCCATGGATTGATCGTGAATTCTGATTCAACCTTACTTTTAATTTTTTTAAGAGATATAGTTACCGTTATTCCAGTCACGTGTGCAGCTAATAATTATTTTCGTCAAAGTCCTGAAGAATAGGAAAGGACAATTACAAATTAAAAGGAATTAGATTACAAATTTGAGATTAAATTATTAAACTCACGCACACAGTTGATTCATGAAAATAAATTTTTATTCCGAAAATATTTATTGAAAAAACTCTTCCTTGGGATTAAAAAATAGTTAATGATATAAAAAGATTTCACACTATAGAATATCATATCTATCGTATAGAATATCTTTGATTTGAAAAATCTCTTGCGAAAATCATGTTGCTTTTGAATAACCTGGAGAAATCCTTTCGAAGAATAAAATTTCCCTGAGCTACTGTAGAATCATTTATTATATTTAGAATCGTATTTTCATGAAGCACACACAAGATGATTGATATACGAATGCCGTAGTTGCGAGCTATGGTGCAAAGAAGCAGAGGAAAAGACAACGAAACACATGAATGGGGCAGAAAATATTTTATTGAAAAGTTGCAATACAACAGTTGTTCGAAAGTGCATGGACTTTTTCTTCTGGGATGATACTAAGAGTTTGGTGTACGAGACGTCCATGACTTCAGTTGAAGACCTCATCGCTCGAATATCTGTAGTTGGCGAGAGGATATGTGCCAGAACGGTAAGAAATTCCGTGAAGCTCCACTATCAGGCCTGTGCCGGACGACTTCTGTTAGTAATTTTGTGTAGTACAACTGGTGCTCCAGTGATCTCACTTCGAGTCATCAGTCGGTCTGTGGTAGCGAGTCACCCTGTATCACACAATTTACCAAATTTTTTAACCTCCAGGATAATGTTGTGGACGCGGTAGCCGAGTGGTATAGGTATTGGATGGTGGCTGGCTTTGTCACGAGTTCGAGCCCAGTACCACTAAAGACCAGCCGTGTAGGGCAGCGATGCACGCTTAATCTCTCGAGAGCTGAAACATCCTTCCGTTGGTGTGGTAGTTAGGAATTTCACTTGACCATGGTTCAAAATTACGTGGTCCGTCTCCAAAAGCCCTCGTGTAGCGGAACAGTGCGACGTTAATCCTCACTCAGTCACTCGCAGGATAATGTTTTTTCGGAGTATAAATAATCATTCATTTAACAGTTTCTTAAATATTCCCAGTAGTAATAGTTTTTCACCGTAACTACAAATCATTACTACATACTTACTGCAGTGTTTAAACATTGAATTTATTTTCTCGTTATTGCATCTAAAACACAGTAAATTCTTGTTTTCGTCTCTAAAATGAATATTTGTTGCTCGGTTTGAAAGTGCTACTATTATTAATTTAACATTCAATGCTTCCATAAATATGAAAACTCCGTAATTTATTTTTATGATAATTTTTCGATAATGGGGTTAATTCGTTTTTAAATTATGATAATATTTACGTTAATCATGATAAAAACGTTAATCTACAATTTCGGTAAAATACATTAAATTATTGTTTATCAAGATGCTTGTAAAGATATCATTCATTTAAAAGCTCCGCCATTGAGGATTTAAAATTCATAAATGCGATGTTTAGGGATAATTTTATTTGCCATCAAACAAACGGACATCAAAATTTGTTTTCGTTTTATGTGACATTATCTATTAAAAGCTATTTCACTTGAAAAGTTCTAAAGTGATTACATGTTGATAAATGGATGATACATAAGACGCTAAAGGATGCACTTATTGTTCATTGCTGTAAGTTTCATTTTTATGCTTTGAAAGTTAAAAAAAAATTAAATGAGTGTAATGAGCCTAATAAATGCACCACGCTTAAAAGTTTCCAAGGTTTTATGTGAGGGCTAGCTTTAATTTCAGTATAAAGACACATAACATGAAAGTTATTAGTGTTTTTGCTTAATTTTTATGTCTGAATTTATGCCCATCATAGTATTTATGTCTCCCTACATAAAAAAATAACCAACAAGATTTTGTGATGCTGTAATAAATTTATTTATACATAACCATAGTGTGCACAAATTTTCTTTTATGATGAGGGTGAGGCCTTGTATGAACGTTCGAAAAATCTTAAACTTGACGATGTACTGCAAATAATGCAGCTAATTATGAATAAAAATCCATATGCAGAAAAATATAAAACATTGGATGGAATCGGGAATAAAAACCAAAGTCAAGAGTATAGTCTGGGTTTTTATACAGGCCAAGATCATCCTATAGAGTATATAATAAACCGTCTTGCAATGAATTACCTGCTATTTTTTTCAAAAAATGATGGTATTCAATAAAAAGAAACGTTGATGCCAGAGAGGGACGCTGGAGGAGATTCGGATAGGCGAGTGTTAATGCCGTATGATATGCGCCAAATATATATATATATATATATATATATATATATAGAAACTCAAGGGATAGTTTATCCCTTGAGTTCCTATTTGGCGCTAGTGTTCTCGGCAAAATTGAACTTCTTGTATGGTTTCACATCTTCAGATACCTCTTTCGAGGAAGGAAACCTGATGTAGCCTCGCCTCATTAGACGAACACTTCTCGACTATATTTTTCAAGTTTAATGTACGGGGCTGAGCAGAATGCATGTATGGGGCATTGTAATCTTCCAAAAGAGATCGTCTGTTCTTCCCCCATGCTTGGGTGCAAAACTGATGTGAACCAATTCTTAAAACGGTTTAGTTGTGATACCACACATCTTCCTTCTCCGACTCCCAGATGACATTCGGCCACAACGCCTTACAGAAGGGATAATCCTGTGAACAGCTATTGTTTGGTTATTTCGCACATGCGCCTAAGAATTAAGAGAAAGGAACAGTAGTGATCTCTTAAAGATGGAGTGCCGAAATCTGAGGAGCAGCCAGCCCAGATTTTGATCGGAGGTGACACTAGCGAAGGGTGTTCTGGGGATATCCTCACCCGGGAGACGATCTTTTCAATACCTACGGACATTAAACCTGATTTAAACTTATCTCCAGTGAAAGGTTGGGAACATTATTACAATTAATAAGGAATTTAATTCTTATAATTGAGCTATAAATAAAATGCATTTGGTCCAATATATGTGTTTTCACTCTAGCTACTAAGTAATGAAGTTATTTTATGAGCTCACGACACTAGATAGGTATCAAAATTACGTTGGGGTGATTGGTATTCTACCTACATGGTGCCACACCAAAAAATATCAGCTCCCGAGGAATGTACTAAGTCTGCAATGGTAAATAGCAATCTGCAGCTCCATTAGAAAAAAGATTAAAAAACATAGAACGACATAATATATGTGAATTACTGATTTACCATTTGAGCAATAAGCATGAACAAAATGGAGTTGAACCTCTGTTAGGTGGACAGGGGGTGCCCCCCAATGAATGGTAAAGATTTACAAAAAATGCTTTTCTATTATATTATTAGCTTAACTTTTATGGAAGTATTCTCTTCTCTATTGGGAAAACTGCAATTTTCACCCCACTGTCGCTTTGGTATCTTTTACTAAAGTGACACCTTTATTGACGTATTATTTCCTTTGTGACGTCTTCAATTGATGTGAACCCCATGAAATTCCCCAAACCCCCTACCAATACCAAACAATTTGGTATTTCCCAGGGGGCCCCATGGGGAGGGAAAAAGGGGCCTCAAAAAGGCGAATCTGGGGGAAAACAATGGTGGAATGAAGGTCGGTAATGGGGACCCTTTTAAAAATTTAAAAAGAACGATTATTAAATTGGGGGGAAACCCCTTGTGAATAATAGATTATTTTCCCCCTTGGTTAAAATCATTGCCCGTGTTTTCCCAAAATGGGGGTTGGGGTGGGGGTGGGGGAAACCCCTATTTTCCCCCCAAAGTGGGGGAGGACCCTTTTTCATTTTGCCCCAAAAACGGGGGGCCGGGGGGCCCCCCCCCGGGTTTTTTAAGGGGGGGAATTTGGCCCCAAAAGGGGGGAAAGAAAAAAAGGGGGAAAAAAATGGGGGATTGGGGGGGGGAAATTGGAAATAACCCATGAAAATGGGCCCGGAAAAGCAGGTGCCCATAAAAAAAATTTTCCCCGGGCCCCTTTTAATAAATATTTTTTTGGAACCCTTTATGAAAATAAAAAAATTTACTGTCTTTTTCTTTACAATGACTACACACCCCTTTATATTAATTCTCCATCAAATCTCGAAACAGGTGCATTAAAGATAATAAAAATTGTAAACTGCTCTTTCTACGACATTGGTAACACGGTGTCCGCAGAACTGTTAACCCTCTCAGGACCAGAGAAAGAAGCGTTTCTCAGTCCCATATGTATGGGCAAATTTCCTGCTAAGCCCAATTTCCTTTAAAAATTCACATATAAAGTTTTAAATGCAGTCAAATACAATTCACTATTATATTTATAACTGAACATACAATACAAAACTTTCGCTATATTAAAAAAAAAATTGAAGAAAATATTTTTATTTTAATAAAAAAGTACTCTTTTCGTTATGATGATTGTAATAAAATAAGCGCAGAATTTACAAAATACTATATGGAAAATCTCAAATAATAAATTTACTCTCGCATAAACTTTTGTGGCTTGAACTGATACAAATCTTTTTAAATAACAGCTAATATAGTTTATTATTATTGTTAAATATTGCTTATAATCTTAAGGTATCCGAACACGTTGAAAATGACCCAATTCAGTCAAAACAAATATTTTTGTTTTCTATTTTATTGAATAGAGCTATCTTTTGGCTTTACAAAACATACTTTGTTTTGATTCTACGCTGCTTAGAGGTCAAGTTACAATATTATAAAGTTAGAAAAACTGGAAGTGGGTCTTTGATCTACCAGAAGTGGGCATTTAAATTATTCAAAATCTATCATGGCGAGTCTGATAACTCAAAATATTACAAATGTATTTCTATGAAACTTTTTGAACCTAATATTTATGCTACTTTTTAGAGAATGTACTAAAATATGTCTTATTGTATGAATACTTTTTGAGTTAGGGCCTGTTATTTAAATAATGATCACATAAAGAATGTGACTTTTCTTATGTTTATTCAATCAGCTCTAAAATTTTCAAATTTTAATAAAATATTAAAATTTTAGTACGTTCTCTGGACAAGTGTATCTAATTTGTCTGGGTAATACTTTTACTAATATAAGTTTTTTTTTCCTCTAATTGCTTTGAACTTTTACGAAAATATTGCTAAAATTTCACAATAATTGTGATTTTGGTGAAATTTAGGCATTTTATTTTAAATATTGTTGGTTAAATATTAGTATTTATTGCTATTGAGTCCTAAAAAAAGCATTTATAATGTTTAAATATGTTTTGTCCAATAGTACTCCGAACGTGTTTGGATACCTTAATTAATATTTTTTCTGTTCTTTATGGTTATGTAACTGGTTGCGATAGCAACGAAAAAGAATCGTTTGTTCTTTCTGAATTAAAAATGAGTCGGTAAAAGAGAACAAAAGATTCTTTTTAGTTAAATTATTCACATCACGTTCATCCTAGTTGAGATCTGCTTTTTTAATGACTTTGAGTGTAATAATTATGGTGTTTTACATACAAACCACAAATAAAATAAATGTTAAATCTATTATGAGTGTGTGATGCCAATAAGCAAATAAACTTTCCATATTTTTCCAACTTGGTCAAAATATAAATAGAAATCCAGCTCGCAAAAACTCACGAACCGTTAAATGCCCAATTCTCTCGAAAGAGCTAAACATGTGCAATTGTTTAGATTCATAAATATCCCGGATCTAATTAAAAAAAAACTCGGAGCCGAAAGCACATAATAAAGTTTAAAGTTTTGAGAAACACCATTAAAAAAAGACTTTAACTGCCCTCTAGTATTTGTAAAAATGAATATAACTCAGATCACACCGGTGTGATCACGGGCCTCAGAGAAGGGAATCATGTATATGACACCGTGGGCCCTGATAGGAGAAACGCCAGATCACATGTGATCATGGTCCTGAACGAGTTAAGTAGTGCACTTTCGCCAATATATATACACACACGTAGTTCATCTTTTTCAGGTTATTTCCTCAGTAGATTTCGTTTTTGTATAATCCAATGTAGTCAATTGTTTTTGTAAAATTACTCATGTATACAATTGATACCTACTATGTTTAACACCCTTTTATAAGTTTCACTTGCATGTAATGGAATCTTTGAACTCACTTTTTACCCACTTTAAATGATCAGATTAATTCGTAATTTTGCTCACTTGTCCAGGATCGATGACAATACAATAATTTACTAATTTGGTTCCATTGTGATGATCAGGATCATCAGGACTAGCTATTTCCCATTTTCAGATACCATCCCGCATCCGGCGACTCATTTCAGATCCCACTTCCGGATTTGGAGACTAGTTTGTATAACTATAAAATGGTGTTTTTCAGTTTTTTAAACTGCAAATTTTTTGTGCCACAGTAGACCACTGGTCATCGTTATAAAATCTTTATCGCTGTTGTCGAGTCGCGGGTTTGATTCCTGATGTTTCTGTAGTCCTGGTGTGAAAAGGGGCTTAATGAAATTGCGTTGGAGTGAAGTGGATGCTGGAAAAGTGGGAGAAAATTTCAGGAGTCGTTCAAGACTGCAAATTATGAGATCCGATGCCAACCGCCCTCATGCAACTCCTAAGCATATTTAATTGGCAAATTATTTGTGTCCATCGATGATATGGACCAAGTCGTAAGGATCAGATAACACTATAATTGTCAATACCAATTGTCAATTAGATTTTTAGAGATTAAATATAGTTAACCTCACTTTTTTAGCTGATGGAAAGTTATTGGCAATTCGGAATCACACGTAGAATGGCGCATTAAATGATACATTATTCCTTCAAATTTCATATAACCTTCCAGAAAGGCTTTACGGTCTTTTTTGAATAGAATACATAATTTTTTCTGCTTCCGTAGGGTACGACACTTTTAGACGAGCCTGAACACCATGTAGCCCTTGTGGCAAAAAGGAACAAACATTTCACTCCTGGTCAGATAGGTGTAAACCTTGCAATCGCTACCGGTACGTATGTTTCAGCAAGAGCCATTTCACGGCCACTAAATCAAGTTTGTTTGAATGCATGGAAGCATGTTCGTTGCATCCCACTTCAACTACGCTATCGTCGAGAGAGATTACGCTGGTAAAAGGAACATGTTGGTTAGGATCACAAAAATTTCGTTTCAGTGTGACAAGTGATTCTGGCCACCAATTACTGGGAAGAAAGCGTTATGCACAAAATCTTGTTTGTGAACGTGATCGGTAGGGCCCAGGCGTGATGGTATGAGCGGGCATGCACATTAGCTGAACACCGCTTCACATCTTTGAGCTACATCGCAACGGTATTGTAGAGAGGATCATGTTCGTATTTTTAGGGGTGCTGCAGGTCCAGACTTTCTGTTTATGGACAATAAGGAACAGCCACACAGAAGCTTTGAATTACACTGCAAAGTGAAAATATTCTCCGTATGCAATGGCCTGTTTGCCCTCCCGACCTAAATTCCATTGAACATGCATGAGATGCCCATAGCAGATGCGCTGCACAAAGAATCCTCTCTCCCAGTACATCGCAAGATCTCAAAACCACCTTGAGGCAGGAGTGGGACAAAACCTCCTAAGGACTCCTCAACAGTTTAGTAAAGGGCATGGAAAACAGGAGTAAAATGTGCATTGCTGTCCATGGTCAACACACATCTTACTAAGGTACTCATGTCAGCATCATTCTGACCAGAAGATCAATTTCTTCTGGTTGTTTGGAAATCATTCACTTAACATCTTTTTCATTTTTAAGTTTTTCATTCTTCGATGTATTGATATCTGTACCATTTTGCACTATAATAAATGCACATTGTCCCTACTAAATATGTACTGAGTTTCATTTCTTCAACCATGGTCTATTCTTAATAATTCCGAAAAACATACCTGTTTCTTAGCAATTTTCAAGCAGTGTAACGAGCGGATATAAAATTGATGTCAATAAATTCAAAAAAAAAATGCTTTAGAAATAATCTAATTATGTGTAAATATATACAACTGGCACCGGATAACACCAGCAATGCGCAACATTTTAGTGCATGATGTCGAGATTATTTCGCATGCCTTATTGCCAATCTAACTACTGTCTGAAGTCATTACTTTCCTACTTACGGACGAAGGTTTTCTACATGATGTTATTAACAGTTTAGTCTTAAGTAGGGATTGCAATATCGCGCGGATGAAAAGTTCAATACCGGTTTTCGGTATTTTTTAAAGTCTTAATACCGGGATACCGATTTTAATACCGGTAGTAGAAATTTTAGAAAAAGAAACACAAATGTTTCTTTGTTTTATTTGCCAGTTTTATTAGAGTGTAAATATTTCAAAAGTAATTTATAACTTTTAAATTATTACGGTATATAAAGAATCACAAAAAGGTAAAGGTACATCTTATTGATTTAAATCACTGTGTGAAAAGTGTAAATATATCACTTCAGTCTGAGGTTCTATCACAATTTTTTTTAAATGTGATCTTTAAAAACATAATGCATCAATTGTGCTGTCATTAAGCCTGGAACTCAATATTGTGCAAAAATTACCAGCTGTCGAAAACGCTCTTTCGTCATCTATGCTAGTTGGTGGTACTGTTAGCAATGTGTGATATACTTTTAAAATGCGCGATATTTTCATATAAATAATGAAACCAAACCGAAGTATTATCAACTGATTTTGTGTGTTATTTAAAGTTATTTTTATTCATTAATATGGGTTGTTATTTATGAGTATAATGAATCTGAAAAATATTTTGGATAATAAAGTATGATATGTAAATACAAAGTTGAATAACAAACTCAACAATTTAAAAAATATCGAAATTATTACTGAATTATTTCACGAGGATAGTTTTGGCCTGCCTTCTTGGATGATTCACATATTTTATCACTTATGATTCACATATTTTATCACTTATGATTCACATATTTTATCACTTATGATTCACATATTTTATCACTCCTTATGATTCACATATTTTATCACTCTTTCACCTTATGATTGTACGATGCAATTTTATATTCAGTCTAATTTCACGCGTTAAGGGAGACATAAAAATAAAAACGTATACTATTTTACTGTGTTGGTGATCTCTGAACATGTGGTGGAGACAACTTAATAAAAAAAATTGTAGTAAATACCGAAAAACCGGTATTTAAACTTGTGAATACCGGTATTACAAAATTGTCCAAATGGCTCAAAATACCGGTATTCGGTATACCGGTATTGCAATCACTACTCTTAAGCTAAGACAGCTTCACGAGAAAGTATCCAAGAACGGAAACAAGATAGCTCATGTAATGAGTACGAGTATTTTTTTATAATTTAAATATATATGTTTTCGTGTGTGTGTGCATAATTTTCAAAAAATATATCCTTTTACGTCAATTTGTCTATTTATTTAATCAGAAAAAATATAATTGGAAACATCCGTTAACGCTTCAATTTTCCGTTGGCACTTCCCCTTTCTCCCTTCTGGAATTATTTTCGAAGAATTATTTCTTAGTGTGCATGTACACCCTCCGAGAAAGATAATTTTCGAATTTCCTGCTTCTATCTTTATGATTAAATTTTGACCAACTTTTACTGCTAAATACCCCAATGTGCGTCGCATCATTCAGCTACACAAGGGCTTTTGATGGCAGATCTCGTAATTTTGAACCATGGTCAAATAACGAGAACGAAACCTAAACTCTCAACCATTCTCCTAACTTCCACGCCACAACCAACGGAAGGGAATTTGAGCCTCGACATATTTAGCAAGCATCGGCCCCTGTACGTGGCATGTATTTAGCAGTACATGTGACTCGTAACACGCCAGCCATTAGTCCGTGTATTTCGTAATATCTATATACATATTTAACACTTTTATCGTGGTGGACGAGATAACTTGTTTCCCAGGATCCACAAATAAATCATTATAATGGTAATAGTTATTGACTGCAAGTGATTGTTATTTTTTTCGAAGTAAAATAAATTTTAAAAGAATTTATATTTGGTTCTGTTTTAGCGCTGCGGAGAGTGACACAAACTCTTAGCGCAGAGGGTAAAACAAACGTGCGCCACTGCCGCGATGAAGGTGTTGAAAGACAAAAAATATGCTTAAATAAATAAATGAAAGATGCAATGATGAATTTAATATTCGCATTGGATTATTAAAAAAAATCCTTACTTTTTAACACCAATGTTTTTTTTGTCTCTCCTAGTAAAATTTAATAAACATTTTTAAAAAAAATTATATAAATATTAACTAAAATATGTAATTTTTACTTTATTCTTCGCCCTCAAAGTTATTAGAAATAATTTTATTGTCGTAAACACTTCATTTCTACCCAAACGAATAATTGTTTTCAAAAATGAAAAACACTAGAGCTAGTTGTTGCGAATAATGTACGAAGATAAAAAGGACGATTTGAAAGAATTGCTTGCCTAAAATGTAATTAGTCTCAGATTTTTAAGGAATCTGACCGAAAATTGCGTAGAAATTAGCAATAGGATTTGAACTTTGTTGAATTAGTGAAATAGAAAGAGCTTTCGTCATTCTATTAATCGAAGGATAAATGTCAAATAACACTCAGTTAGCTGTGCGATGTCTCCCATTTGAAAGCGCGCTACTATGTGTGTCACGGAAATTGAGCGATGGCGAGTATACTGGTCAATCACAGAGTAAGTGTCATTATGAAAACATTGGATCAAAAAGATGGGCTTATTTTATAAAATTGTAAAAATTTTATTACTAATACTTATTTATTTGGTTAACATAAACGTATATCACAACAGAAGAAAAATCAAATACATATAAAGGTAAGAATTTAAAAAAGAAATCGGTTAAAATCAACTTTCCCACTTTTGTCTTTGCCCTTTTTAGGCTAACATCTAAAAAACATTATCATAGCACATAAATATGGAACTTACACGCTGTTTTAGCTGGTGCATACGGAGGCGCATGAGTTCATCTTAACTTTTTAATATTTTTATTTAGATGTATGTCATGTTTCGAGTCAGAATCAGTCTTAATTTTTAAAAAAGGATCTTTATTCTATGAATTCTTGACACCATCTGAAGCTAAGAGGAAAAGGATGCCGAAGCGAGTATAAGTGTTGTTAACACTTAAGCCCAGATGTGAGAAGTACCTCTGATTTTATGAGTGTATTTGAAAGTTATGCTGACATATAGGGATATTAAATATAATGATCTGGTATCAGAAATGTTTAGTGGTTAGAGGCCATATGTTTCGGAGAAATAAATGTGTGGGTGATTAATTTAATAACTGAAGATGTAATGAAAAATAAAAGTTAAGTGCTATATAGGGAATTTAATTTTAAATCTAATTTAATTATCCTTACATGTATTTACTTCTTTCTGTCCTCAAAATATTTTAAATATCTTGAAATTTGAGAATGTTTTCTTCTCAAAAATTACAGTTTAAATAACCAATGGTCACTACTTTTTACACATGAAGAGTCTACTCGTCAATACATAAAATGCTGCAACTTCTCCGTGAGGAGTCTACTCGTCGATCACTGTTAACTGGTTAATTGAGGCTTCCTAAACAACATTTTTAACTATTCAATGACTATACGTTCTTAGACTGATCCACTTTCTCGTATTTAAATCATAACAGAAAGTTGACCTCCCAAGGGAGTAAGTATCTTTATTAACCATCCTGCGATTCGTTAACCTGCACTCATTACAGATTGCGATTCAAAAAGCGTTTGTTTTCATTTCGAAAATCATAAGCATTTTTCAGCTTATTTTTAATTGAACTTCAAAAAACAACGAGTTAGTGATAAAACGAAATGTAATGAAATAATAAAAAAAAACCCTTAAAAAGGCTTATGCATTTATACAGCTTCGAAAGTTCTGTTTTTATTAGAGATAGAGAAAAGAAAAAAACTTTCAATAACTGTATTTTTATGAACAGGCATGAATAACTTCCTTCAAGGCTGTTTTCGGTCAATGTTAAAGAATAGGACCCGAATTTGGAACATTTTTTCAGATGTAAAAGAAATGAAAAATTAATGATATTCTGGCTTCACTATCCTTTAGAGAGCAGCATTTTTTTTATCATGCATCCCATTTTTAACCGCATTGGTTCATTTTTTCTGGTATAAAATGTGTTTCTCATTTTTTATCCCGTACCGTAATGTTAAAGGGGATTTGCTTTCACGTATTAAAACAAAAAAGAAAGTATTCACGGAATATTTTGAAATTTTTAAAAACACTTTATTGTTAACAGAGGTATGCGTTATAATATTGCAAATTTCCATGGAAATAGGGTCATTTTTCTGTCTGAAAATGGGCTTCGCGTTTAGCTAGAGCTCTCGTGCTTTTACCGAAAACAGCCTTAAACAAAGGAGAAGTTCATTTCTTCCTTATAGTTAAGGAAAGGCGTTTAAAAGAGAAATTTATGAAACATAAATCGAAGCCTAGTTTTAATAGGTTTCAAGTCATTGGAGCATGTGCGTTTTGAATTGAATAGGAGATAATGATGAATTAATTGTTGTAGGACTTAACGTGTAAATTAGATGCAGAAACTGACAACCAATTAACCTCAATTTAAAATAACATTTGTATAAAAGGGCCTTGAATAGCATTTGAATTGTTATTGAAAAATTATTTTTGTATGAGTTTTGCAATGAATATATAATTGAAATATTTTTTTTATTATCAAAAATATAGTCGTCAGAGTAAATAATTTAATAGAATGTATTTTTATTGCGTAATTTTTGAAATATGCTTCTGGTAGTAAAACAGTTATGTTTTTATAGAGTTAGAATTAACTACTTCTGCTACAAGCTTGCGATGGAAAGATAGATTTATCCACATTTATTGTAGAACTTGATAATGCGATATCGTAAACTCTATACAAAAAGTAAAATTTCAATTATATATTAAAATTATTCCATTATTGTGAAAAAAAATGTGAAATGACTTTTGTTTGAAGTTGCGATTAATTTTGTGAAATTTAAATTCGCATATTTGGAAAGAAGTGAGATTAGAAAATTTTGTTTTATTTTAAGCTGACTCGTATTATTTCTAATTATTTAAATGTATTTTACCCATCAATAATTCATAAAGGATTCAGGAAGTTGCATGTTTTTTGGTCATAATATATTATAATTTACATTCGTATTTAGAAAAAAAATGTAGTGCTACTATACTTATAGGATTAATCTTTATATATATATATAATCCTTCTATGCGTGTGTATGTGTCTGAACTCCTCCAAAGTGGCTGGACCGATTTTGATGACATTTTTTGTGGAGATTCAAGAATGGTTTAGGTTTATAATTCGGTCCGACATAGCAATTAGCTAAATAGATATTAATTAAAAACCTTAAAACGTATCATTGCTATTCCGCTAATGCGCCCCCCCCAGGGGGCTCACCTTCTTTGGGTGAGTACGTGTGTCACTATCCCGAGATGCCAAAGGGATTTAAAGTCTTTAGTAACACAGGTGTCACGAACGCCGGGGTTCTCTAGTGATCTTTTTCTGTTTTCGATCCTACTTATTCAATTTTTCTTTTCTTCTCTTCACGTCTGGACCACAGATTAAAAT
Organism: Trichonephila inaurata madagascariensis; assembly: GCA_019973955.1. Taxonomy (NCBI): domain Eukaryota; kingdom Metazoa; phylum Arthropoda; class Arachnida; order Araneae; family Nephilidae; genus Trichonephila; species Trichonephila inaurata. The sequence goes on along the minus strand of BMAV01026490.1, from coordinate 303,562 downwards.
GTACAAAATGATCATTTATTTATTTCATTAGATTACTTATCAATTAATAACATGTTTTGTGGTTCTCATTTTGTATTACGTTGAATTGGTTTCATGTATTCTTAATTTCGCTTTCGATTTTTGTAATATTGTCTTTTGTTTTTGATTAAGGCTGTTGGAATTTCAACCCGCAAGTGTTCCTTGTGCGTTGTGCCGTAAGGAGGAAAATGATGTCCTGGGGATACCTTTGGTCCACACTTCGCTGTAGACGGGTGGTAGGAGTAAACCCGCTTCTGTCAATCGGCTGATGGTAAGTCTCTTCGGAGACATTGCAGTAGGGTTAGTGCTGCAGATAAGGGGTGGCGGGTCATCCATTGGATGCTGTAGCATTATATTCTGGGTAAGCGCCATGCCTGACTCTTGTCAGTTGCCTCCCATGTTGGACTCTGTAGTGGGTGGAGGCCCGCCAGGATGAAGTTATGTTTCGCGCTTATCTATCCAAGTAAGCTGTGCCCGGGTAAAGGCCTTGTATTACCCAACAGTGACATTGCTTCTCACACAATACTTTTATTGATATTTTTATCGAACAATGATATGACTAAATTATCGCCGTTTGCCATACATAAAGCTCTAACTGGAATAGGTGGTGAACCGAAGTCTGAAAAGATTGCGATCCGGGGACTTACTCATTGAAACAATCTCTGCTGTACAATCAAAGACATTTTTTTACTTACAAAATCCTTTTTAATTTTCCTGTTATGGTAAGTTCACACAAATAACTGTACTATTGCCGAGGCGCCATTTCTGAACCAGATCTGTTGTGTACCCTGAAGCAGAAATCCTCGAAGGATTTTCTGAGCAGTGTGTTGTTCAGGTTTGACGTATCATAATTAAAAAGGATGCAACAACTACGCCCACAAAACATTTAATATTAACTTTCAATAGCCCCATACTTCCAAAGACTATTAAAGCTGGATATTTGAACTGCAAAATACGACCTTACATTCCGAATCCTATGCGCTGTTTCAAGTGCCAGTGGTTCGTACGCTCGCAAACTGTCTGCCGCCGACAACTAACGTGCTCTAAGTGCGCATCTGTTGGACATGCCTCTACAGATTGCAAACTAGAGCAGAAATGCATTAATTGTTCGCAGCCTCATTAATCCGATTCAAAATTATTTCCAAAGTGGAAAACTGAAAAACAAATACAAGAACTTAAAACTCATAGAAATATATCTTACTCTGAAGCCAGAAAACTAATACCTTCGCAGATATCTCAAGCATATGCCCAAGCTGCTAAAACTTCAATATCTACTTCTCAAACAAATGAAAAGATTACACAAATAATGTCCTCCTTTAAAGTTACTTCTTCCGGTATCAAACTGTTCTTCCTCTAACCTTACTGTTTCCACATCATCGACTCAAGCAAATCTCTAGACATCCACATCTTCAATACCAGCTCTTCAGCCAACTGCCACATTAATTAACACTACCACTGCCAAATCCAAAACTCGAGCCTTCGCTGTATCTAAATCTGCAAATAATTTAAAGTAAAATAGAAAAAATAGGAAACGGCTTAATACAGAATCCGAGATTGAAATTAAAATGACACCTCATAAGCCGAAAAAAAGTTCCATAGATTATACATTAGAAGACGAGAATGTGATCCTCTATTCGAGGATATGACGAGGATGAATCCCTAATGTATTGGAATATGCAAAGTGATTTTAAGGAATTTTTGACCCCGACAAAAATTCGGAAAAATAGTTGAACACAATGCTTTAAATTCCATTTCTAAATATATGTGAGAGAGAGATAAAGTTGTGTGTTTTGTACTTTCTTTGATGTTTTTAAATTTACTTTTTAGCCTTTTTATATTGCAATAATTACAAATGAATTTTTAGTACGATTTTAATGAATATTAGCTAGTAAATATAACCTATTAATCTCTTTGTATTTCGAATTTTTTAACTATTGTCTTAAACACTTTGGGAGTTAAAAACAATGTTTGGCGCAGTATAGCCAAAATCGGCTTTGCGCCAATAAACCCCACACTCATTCACTCCGCTAATGCATGGCAAGAAAAAAAAAAGAAATAGGAGGGGAAAATTTTGTTTTTTGCACACCCAATTGCATGTTGCGTGTCCGAAGGTTGGCGAACCACCCCATTTGTTTGTTTATACCCCTCAAGGATTAACCAAAAATATTGTGCATTCAATGGCATTATGATACATTTTTTTATTGTGGATTAAAAAAATATACCTGTTATGAAAATAGAGCTCGAGTCTCATCTTTATCATTTAATTAAAAAAAAATGTTTAAGTTTCTATTCAGAACAGCTTCTACTATATACAATTTAGTTCATAGTATTCACTTACACGCAATCGATAGGTCGAATTGTGGTTATTGCTCATGTGAGGACGTCAGGTATTGCAATAACTTTTTATAAAAATTTTCATCAAAACGGTCCAGATTGGTGCAGCTTATTCAAAAAAATTCCGAAATTTTCGGATTTAAGACGTGTGTACAGGACAACGTCTGTCGGCCAGCTAGTATATTATATTAAAATTATGAACAAAATAATGTTTTCTGGAAGGAATCCATTTTTATTGCAGCAGCAAGGTTGAAAGAACGAAAGGGAAAACAATGCTGTTTTAAGAAGATAAATTTGTTTACAAATTATTAAAAAAATATGAAGAATTACTGCAAAAAAATCCTATTTAATTTGTGTTATATGAATTGTTTTTAAAAAAAATTACGTGAATTTTTATTATGAAATAGTTTTAACAAACGAAATATTATCCTTGTAAAATATAAAAATTAAATTAGTACCACTAATTGCACACATACTTGTAATTTAAATAAAATCAGAAAATAAAGAAATTAGAACTAATTTGAATAAATATAAGAATGTTAAATTTCGTTGATACAGAAAAATAATTAGTTTGCCTAATAACATCGTTCGTTTTATGGCGCCCGAGAAAACTTTTTTAGAAGCTCTTATTTAACTTGCAATGTAATTTGCTCGGGTGGAATCTTGCGACTCAATTTTGATCTTCAACCGATTGAGCTGAAATTTTGCGCACCTACTTCCCACGTTCAGTGAATTCTCACACGCGATGACTTTTTTAACCGGAATGCCCAAGTAGATATTTATGCCATTCCAACTATAACCATAAGGATATGGGATTTCTGTATTTCTCGCTTCTTTTGGTATATCTTTTTCCCAACGCTTTAGTAAAATCTTCCGCATATTTTCATTGCATTCCAAAGCTTTAGTTTCTTGTTCTGTAAGTAACCTAATGAAGTATGGTGAAGGAGAGTTCGGTAACATTTCGGACGTGATCTGCTTCACTACTACTGTAAATATTTCCGCTCAATTGAGGATTTCGCGCCTTCCGGTAAAACAAATGTGAAAGAGTGAGTGGATGTTAACGTTGCATTATCCAACGACTCTACAGATTTTGGCTACGGACCTCATAATTTATAACAATGGTCAAGTGATGAGGACCCCCGATCTCCTAACTTCCACACCTCCCCAAAGGCAGGAAAATGGATCGTTAACATATTTAACATGCAAGAGCTCTTTCTGAAAGGCGGGTCTTTAGCGTTCATAGATTCGAACTCATGACACGCTAGCCACAAGGCTACAGCCGCTACAAAATGTGAAAGAGAAAGGTTTGATAAAGGACAATAGATTTTAAAAACGTGATTTCAAGACCATTAAATGTTTTTTCTCAGTATCAATGTGGCACTTATAACATTTTTTTAAAAAAAATATTTTTATTTTTAAATGTACTATTCCAAACAGTATTGTCATGAAATAAAGGATCTTGTCATGAAATTTCAGTATATCGAACTCGGTTCAATTATTAAGTTTCATACATTCCAAACTTTAATACTTCAGAAATTATTTATCAGCTGATGGCAGGGATTTGGTACCCTTTGAGTAATTTTTTTTATTTGTGTATTTAAAAATTATATTTTAGCATTTTAGGATGAAATTTTTTGCACATATTATTTACACAATTTTAAAATTTAAAATTTTTAAGAAAAATTTGGAAAATTTTTCTACTTTTTGTGTTTATTAAATATTTGACCTGACATTTTTTGTAATATTCTTAAAGTTGTTTGAAACAACTTTAGGAATCGATTTGACAATAACTTAATAGATTTGGAGAAAAAAATAAAATGTTGATGGTATGCTAAAGTTCAATAAAGAAGCCAATGTTTTAATATTGTTTTTAAAAAATGTATTCAGTTTACAGCAAAATGATTCTCTAATGTTGTTACCTACTGTATATATAACACACAGAAAAAATAGAAGATATTGGTAAACAATTCGGGAAGCAGCAGCATTTTGAATGTATTCTAATGCTAAAACCACTTTGATAATACTGAAAAAATAATTTTAATACGCTTAAATAAATTTAAAATACTATTTTAAGACAAAAGCAGTATATTTTTCTTAAAAATAGATGTATTTTCATATTGCGAACTATATATATATATTGTAAATGATCAATTTTTAAAGAGTATTATTTGTACAAGTAAATTAAAAAAAAAAATGTTAAAAGAACATTTTTTCTCCTGTCAAGACAGAAATTTTAGTTGTCTCCTTCACCTAATATTGAAATATATTTATATGAAAAACATATGACTGAGAATGTATTAATATGTTAATGAAATTATATTATAAAAGTATTAATATAAAATGCCTTAATTCGAAAATTTAGCACGCATACTTTTCAGAAAGAAAAAAAACTATAGTATTGTTATACCTCAGAAATATCCTGTTTTATATATAACGCTTTTCTTTTTTATATTTCCCTTTTAAAATAGGCTTTTTTATCAAAAAGCTTTTTTGGCTTTTTTTTTATCTAAAAAAAGGGTGTGGTTTAATTGCCAGATTTGTCTTTATATATTTCAATGTCGCCCAACCGGTTATAGTGGTTAGCGATGCTGATTGCGGGGCCGTAGGGACTGTGTTCGAATCCCGGAGAAGACATGGATGTTTATAAACGTATAGTGTCTTTGCGGCATGGGGGTACTCTAAACAGCCCTCGAGCCGCTAGTTCTCTCGTGTGGTTGGCGGAAGGAGAAGAGAGGTGGGAGGCCACTGCCTACCCCCTGGGTTTTTCCCTCTAGATTGGGGTGGAACAGAGAAAAATCGTACTGTCACCTGCATGGTGCTCAAATCTAAGGCTAATGACATGCGTAAAAATTCCAACCCTTAGCCACGATTAATTTCGCGGGCCTCGATCTGAACTCGCCAGGCAGGTGGTATTAGTCACAATAACAAATTTTTCCAATTGTCGTTTTTCAAATTTCTAATTTTCCGACGTACAACATTGATTTATCAACCGAAAGATAATAGTGCAAAGAATATGACTAAATAAAAATTAAAAGAACTATATTTTGGTCATTTTTAGGGTACTCTTAATTTTCGTATTATGTGGAGTTGTCATGGGATTCCCCTTATTAGAACTAAAATATGGGTAGACCTAAAACTAAAAAGGGTTTACCCCCAAATCCTTTGTGAATTAATTTTAAAGGATGTTGCCTGCTCTCACACAGGTATTGTCCTCGTCACGTGACCGAGGTTCAAAACGATGTTGTCGGCCACCAATAGCCCCCGTTTTGCTTTAGATTATATTACTAAACACTCGTTATATTCAGCCTTATGCTTATATTTTTCAACCTATAATTCACCTATAGCATAGCATTATTGCATAAGTGTCAATATTTCTCTGTATTTCGTCATCTACGCTGTTTTAAAACTTCAGGATTAAATTTGCATATTAACTAAACTAAGTGTGCATGCTTACAAATATCATATAAAAATATTTAATTTACAAATGATAACATTATTTAAATTCATTCCTATAAGTCAGCGCTTCTCAAACTGTGGAGCGTGCCACCTAAGGGGCGTGATAACTCTACGAGGGGAGCGCGAGCCTATTGAAAAGTCGAAAACAAAATATTATTTTAAAAAATTAATTTACTGAAAGTGTAAACAAAACACATTCTGTCATAAGAGGTAAATACACATTTACACTGATATAATACACTTATAAATATATTAATATTGCACACTATATTTTACAATTAATTTAGGCCGAGGGTAGCCTAGTGGATAGAACACCGGACTGCCGACCGGGAGGCCTGGGTTCGATGCCCGTACCGCGAAATACCCTCCGAGTACACACGGAGTACGTGCTCGTTAAATCAGTGGGTCCGAAGTTCTTGTGGCCTGTATCACGAGTGCAGAGAACTGGAGAAAATTTCCCTCCACTTCAGTTCCATGCCTAAATTGTGGAGGTGGAGATATATGGATTCGCCCTCTTTCGTAATGTTCTATCGTCCCTTCGGGAATTTCACTGGCCGCGGTAGCCGAGTGGTATAGGTATCGGATCGTGGCTTGCTTTGTCACGAGTTCGATTCCAGTACCACTAAAGACCCGCCGTGTAGGGCAGCGATGTACGTTAAATCTGTCGAGAGCTGAAACGTCCTCCCATTGGTGTGGTGTGGTATGGTAGTTAGGAGAGGGGTGCCAACTCAGGTGTCGTCCACGTCACTTGACCATGGTTCAAAATTACGTGGTCCGTCGCCAAAAGCCCTCGTGCAGCTGAACAGTGCGATGTTAATATTCAATCAATCAATCGGGAATTTCACTAAGCTAAATCGTACTGTCACCTGTATGGTGCTCAAGGCTAAGGCCAACGACAGGCGTACATCTAGCCCATTGCCAAGATGAATTTCGTGGGCCTCGATCTGACTGTCAGACAGGTGGCATGAGCAACAACAACACAACTAATTTAGGAGTACTAAGTTAAGAATGAGTTTAATGGTTACCATTGACACCATGGTCTTGTCATAAATAAAATTATATACAAAAATTAACACCTCTTAATAATTTAAACGGTTTATAATTAACCCCATTACTGCTGATTAAAAGATACATGATTCACTCCTCAACGCTACCGTTTTCCACGCAGACGTGTGCATGAGATGTATTGGAGGTGGATGGGAGAAAAGGAATAAATATGAAAATCCTCTAAAATAAATAAATCCTTTGCAAACACTGTCAAGGCCTTTTTGTTGCATTCAAAAGACTTAGGAAAAATTTTATAAATTTCAGTGCACAGCAAAGATCATACTTCGGAAAGACGTATATATATACGTCCGGTAAAATTAACGTTTCGGCTGAGGGAGACGTTTATATACGCCGGAGTCACGTAAGAAGTTAAAGTCGTATTGTGGCCTTAGAGTCAAAGTATAGTATTATTGAATTCAATACATTGTAATTGTAAGGGAGAGGGGCGCGATAAAAATTGATTGAATATTGGTTCGCAAATACTGAAAGTTTGAGAAGTACTGATGTAAGTGTTCTAGGGGAATAATTCTCCTTATTCTAAATATGTAAGATATCATTACGGAGCTTTCCAACCAGGGTTGAAACATCCCTCTATGAAGGGATAATATTTCACCTCTTAATAATTCCTCTCTTAGCACAGTTACTAAGATCTCGAAGTTGATCTGAAATATATATCAAAGAGGAAAGAGTTGAAATTTTCATTCTGCAAACTTCATATATAATTAAATTCTACTCTTCACTGTGAAAAGTATCTTCTCTGCGATCGAATTAATTGAGCGTTTTAGAGAGATAAATAGAGAAATGCTCGGATTTAAAAGGACATTGTTCAAAAATTTTTGATTTGTGATCATGAAGGGCAGCAGATGGTATAAGGTAAACAGAAAGGGGGGTTTGAATCAGAAGTAGATTGCTTCCCCTCCCCCAAAGATAGATGCCAAGTCGAGGAAAATGTTCTACTCTTTAGTTACAGCATCTTCGCCTGTGAGGATTGATTACATATGAACGTAGGGTTGTGTATTTCTTGAGATATATTTAGTAAACGACTCCTAAATCCTGCAGTTTATAAAAGGGATGAAAGGTCAATTGTGCGATAAGTGGAAATGGGAGTTGTGGTACTTGCGTGTTATCACAACAATCGCCAGTGTTCAAAATAACTCGCCAAGTTGGCAACCACGATTTCACGTATGTCGAATGCGCTGAATTGGCAATCCTGTGCTTCGTTTCATATAATGTCGCCAATAGGTTGCGGTAATGCTTAAGTACCGGAATTGCTTATTGACGGTTGCAACCAGGTGAGAAATAAACAATTACATGCAAGTTTTAAAAATAATTTAGGATTATAGAATATTTTATGGTAAATTCAATGATATTTTTAACTAACATCTCCATTTATTATTTTGCGTCCTAACAAAGAAAATATATTATTTACCAATATTTGGCAGATGACATGACATGACATGACATGACAACTCGAGAGAAAAAGGACAACCGAATTTTTTTAATTTTTTTTATTTAATTCTATTTCCTAGTTTGAATCATTTCTTGATACCATGAAATTTTAAGTAAAATATAAATCGACAGGTTAAATATACAGTTTCATTACTTTTTATGGGTTTATTCCATGAAGATTTTTAAAGAGAAATTCATTTTACTATACTATAAATGATTCACTTTTGGTAAGTTGCTTGTACCAAATGTTGTACTATCCATAGAAGAATGTTGCCATTTCTTCAAGCGATTCGACTTCTATCTGTTGGTACGGGGAAGATAGTTTATTTGCCTTCTAGAGGGCCCTTGGGACGCGCCCTCTAATGTTCCCCTTAGGGATTATTTTTACAGATGGTTCCTCTGATAATTCCTATACCAGAGGAGGTACGGGAATTCAACTCTTTCAACTTTCTGGTGCTAACGCTGATCTCAAAATTCCCACCGGCCAGATAGCATCAAACCTCACTAATGAGTTAATTGCAATAAATGAAGCCTTCTCTTTTCTCGTGTCACATTTACCGGATAATGCAAAGGAAAGTCTCGTCATTTTTTCGGATTCAAAAATAGCTCTCGAGGCCATTTGCAAAGGAGATACCAATCTGACACGAGGTATTAACATTACCCTCAGGCAGATTAATAAACCCAGTATACTTCAGTGGAATTGTGGTTAATGAATGAGCAGACATCTTCGCGAAGGACGCTCTGGACTGGAATTAGTCTTCCATTGTCACCTTGGAGGAAACAAACGTAATCGCCAAGCGTAAAATTTCTCTAGCGATTAATAAAATCAACTATCCCAGAGCTCAATTGCCGTAGCAATTTTTTTGGCCGCGGTTGCCGAGTGATATAGGTATCGGATCGTGGCTGGTCTTGTCACGAGTTCGAGCCCAGTACCACTAAAACCCCGCATTGTAGGGCAGCGATGCACGCTAAATCTGTCGAGAGCTGAAACGTCTCCGCGTTGGTGTGGTGTGGTAGTTAGGAGAGGGGTGTGCCAGCTCAGGTGTCGCGTCCTCGTCACTTGCCCATGGTTCAAAATGACGAGGTCCGTCGCCAAAAGCCCTCGTGTAGCTGAACAGTGCGACGTTAATATTCACTCACTCACGCTGTGGCAATGTGTTGTCTACAGTAGCAAGATTCCGCGTGGATCATTTCAAGGTTATAAAAATATCTCCAGATAATTCTCGATCTTATTTCATCTGCAGAATTCGTCCGAAAACCTATTTAACACCAAACCATATTTTTGACTGCAAGGCCATTCTTACACATCATTTTTAACTTGATGCATCACTACAGGAAACATTCTTTATAATCCTCAAGCTATAAATCTGAGCTCGCTTGTTATTCTGGCTTTTCGTGTGTTTTTATACTGGGATACATATTAAATACGAATGGAAGAACAGAAACATACAATACAAACAGAAGAATATAGACATTTATTACAAATGATGATCCCAGCATATAACAGAAGGGGTGAGCTGCTTTCCATTCGAGACGGGAATCCATTACAGGCGAAAGTCCGACTTTCTTTTCCCAAAGGAGATACAACCATGCCTTACTCAGAATTAGAACCCGAATCCACTCAGTTACAAGCCGAGGGTCATATCCACCATACTGGATGAGCGGAATTATTGTGGCTTTGGGACCAATATCAAAATGAACTAAATCCATAGATAAGGCAAGAAGACGATTATTGGTAAAAACAGACTTGAATAATGACCAGATAAACGCACATTTCACATGTAAATATATATATATTTGTATAATAGCTTAACTCTTCAGCTCTCTCTGAGGAACTCACGATGAAACATTTTCTCGCTTTTACCAGAAAAAGAATCTTATGTGTTTGGTTTTGAGTATAAATGGTTAACTATCATCATTTAAAGGAAATAAAAGAAACGCTTAACAGCCCTTTTCAGCACACAAATATTTTTTCCTTAGAGAAAATAAACTATTTTTTGCGTGTCTAGACGAACAAATGACTCTTCTTGGTTATTTCTGGTTTACTTTAAACGTGATAAGATCCCCATTTGCTTATTTTGTTACTCTTTCGTCAGTGGAATGAATATTCCTGTACTTTTTACAACTGTCTGTCGCCAGTTGTTTTTTATGACCCCCCTTATAAAATTGCAATGACTTCCTGAATTTTGAAGTATCATTTCCTTATAAATCTGATAGATGTTTTAAAATTTAGATATGCTTCTTTATAAATATTAAAATATCAGAAGTTCGAGTTATCAAAAATAAATTCCGTACATTTTGAGCTATAATTATTTCTCTGTTGAAAATATTTCTTTCATCTTCATTTAATTTGAAACTGTTTTAATATGAAATGGCCCATTTTCTGAAGTATAGTGCTTGAAAAGTATGAACTACTTTCAAAATTAATTAAATATAAACAAAGTTTTTCACTTACGGTTTTTTTATGTTCCATAAGGAAAAGATTAAAGTTTCTGTTTAATGAAATGTGAATTAGATGGGGCTTTTTACTTCATTCTAGTTTAAAAATGGCTTCATCGCAAGAACAAGCGCAAGTTGTCGCATGGTTTATCGAATTAACAATACGAGTAAAGCAAAATGGGGTACTTCCAATATGGTGTTTGAAAAAGTTCTGTGTGTGAATGCTAGAAACGGGTATTCTAATATCCTGTCCAGGTAAACCTCGTAAAGGCCTCTTACTTTTGATACTCGGTGAAGTTACCTTAGCTGGCACTTCCTCTCTATACTAGCACATCACGGCAATGGGATGAACTGTGAGTCATGACAGATAGCATCTGTACATGACAAATCTTTAGAGACATTAGGGAAACACACTGACCACGAGTTCAAGACCTTAGCCACGAATCATCATGAATCAAACTCTAGAATATTTCATTTTTTGGCTTTTTTTTCCATTCTGGGTAAATCCCGGGAATGTAATTGCCATTCTCAGGTTCCTGAAAAAATTTAAAAATTTTAAAATTAAGTTATTTTTAAATAATGTCTATAATAATTATATAAAATAAAGAAAACATCGTTTTTTTCCTCAATTCTCAATTCGGTTTCGACTGATAATTGTTCAAATTTTTTAATTTAAAAATAATAAAACTGAAAAAGTTTAAAAGAGTAAATAGAGTATCAAGTATGCTTTCATCTATGCTCCCTGCAAAATTAGAATAATTTTGTGAGGGAGACAGAAATTTAAAAATTACTCCAAAGAAATCCCCTAGATGTTTTCGTATGTAAATTTCAAGTATAGTTAGTAACGAAATCTACACAAAGAAGAATTTCGAAGGAATAAATAATTATTCTGAAAAGAGAAATTATTCCAAATTAGAATACAAAAGAATTTACTTAATGTAACAAATTAAATATTATGAACTATCTCTATTTTGTAGATGCTGTTACCGCCTCGATTTTTTTTATTTTCAACTTTATTATATACAGGGAGGAACGATTTTTTTACCCAAATAAAAACTTGTAATTTTTTTAATGAAATTTATCACTTTTTTAACACTTAAAGCCAAAATTGTTAACGACATAGGAAAAAAATGTTACAATTAAAGATTTTGTAAATTAAAAATCTCGAAGAAAAAAATTCACATTTAAAAAAAATCATTTTAAAAAATAATCTTCCTTTACTGACTCTCACATTCGTTTTAAAATTAATCAGTCAAAGTTTATTCAATTGTTTCTCGAATGTTGCTACTATGAGATAAATACTAAAACATAAATACTTGAAAATTTATTTGCTACGGAAGTATCAATTACCTACATTAAAAATATTAATTGTATTTAAGAGATCTTGTGTTTATATAACCGACTTCTTGTTTATGGAATTGCTATATTATTGTCCCATAAATGTAAATAAATATTAATGTAAGAATTCCACACGAAAGTTTGGTTAAGAAAAATAATAAATAAGAAAAGTTGCAAGATTGCTAAAAGTATTTTTCCCAAAGTTTGAGAACTCATTAACTTTTTTCAAATTGACTAAATTAAATAGATCATAATAAAGACAAAAATGCAATCTTTGATCAGATTGATCTTGCTGATTGTCTCTGTAAAGTGATTTTTTTCAAAAACAAAATACTTTTAGTTAAAGAAACTCGATAGATAGACAGAAATTGATCAGAACAATTAAGTACTGACGGCTAGCTGGAAAAATTCTCGTCAATCCTACGGGGAGGGGGGAATTACTTGTTCTCTTACCCCACTGCTGGGATAACGAACATTCCTCCGTCCAGGAAGTTCGGAGTGAACGATCGCCACAGTATAGTCAACGAAAATTTATATCCGATATTGAAATCCGGTCTAGCCCAAACTAGCTACATCCCGGGAATTAAATATTTCCGGGATTACAAAAAGTATGGAAATCTTACGATTTCCTGGCAACATGAGATTCCTAGTTGCTAGGGAAGGCCATCATTAATTTCCTGAAAAAAAGTTTAAATTGATTTGAAACCTTGCTTCAAATTATATAACTAAGCTTTTAAAGAAAATAGGCGGTGGGGGAAGAGTGTCAAGTTCATTTAAAATCACTTTTCACAGCAAAACTTTGAGGCCCAACGATGTACTATTATTTAAGCTGCAGCAGAATTATAAAATTGCCAATGATAAATAATAAATACTAACAGACGACCAACTGGATAACAGAGCTTTCAATATTTAACCGTCCATTTTTTTTAAACATAAATTCATTAACGGTAAGAGCGTAAGAAAACTATATCATAAAACTATTATTAATTATTTGTTGATAGACTCCTTGACAGTTCAACAAGAGAGAGATGAGATGCTGCTTTGAATAAATTGAGAGAATAAAAGAAAAAAAAGATGATGATAGAGCAGTGCTTCTCAAACTTTCGATACTTGTGACCCAATATTCAATCATAATTTTCATCGCACCCCCTTCCATTCAATAACATTGTATTGATTTCGAAAATGTGACACTTGGATGATAAAGCTACAATACGACTTTAAACTCTTAAGTGCCACTGGCGCATAAAAACGTCTCACTGAGCCAAAGCATTAATTGCCCCCGACGTATATATACGTCTTTCCGAAATACGATCTTTTATGTTCGCTGATATCTAAAATTATTCCAAAGGCTTTGGAATGCAATAAAATGACCTTGACGGTGTTTGTGAAGGATTTACTGATTCCAGGGCATTTGTGCTTATTTCCCTTTCTCGCAGCCCCAATACACCACATACGTGTGCGTAAGTGCAAAACGGTGGCATTGGGGAGTGAATTGCGTAACTTTTAAACGGCAGTTAAGGGATTAATTATAAACAATTATCAATAAGTTATGAAGATAACTGTTAATTTTTGCAAATAATTTTATGGCAAACCCACACAAACCCGAGGAATCACTATGAATTATTGAATTTATTCTTTACTTAGTACAGTTAAATTAAATATAAAATACATTGTGCAGTACTGATACATTTATAAGTGTATTATATCTGTATAAATGTTTTTCTAATTATATGTCAGCATGCCTTTTGTTTGCTTATTTTCAGTAAATTAATTTTTTTTAAAACTTTTGTTTCGATTTTTTAACATGCCCGCGCTCCCCTTCTAAGGTCATCACGCCCCTCTAGTGGGGCACACCCCAGAGTTTGAGAAGCACTGTGATAGAGAATAAAAATATATTTTTAGCAATAAGAACAAAATAAATTCACCATACCCAAAGTAAAACGTGAAATATTTACCAGACCTAATTAATCAATGAAATCCAATAATGGACTTGCGTCAAATATTTATTACTCATTCGGAAGTGATCCTACACCAATAATAAACACGCCGGATACTCTAACCGCATGACAGGATAATTTATTCCGAACATACATTTTTAATTATATAAAAATCTACCGGAAGGCTATTTACTGCTCAACTTACCTCTAACTTATGATGTCCAAAGGAGATAAGTCACTAATAAAGCAGTTGATGTGTTTACTTCTCTTAATGGTAATGCTAATTAGTTTAGTACCAACGCAGGTGTTCTCGAGTATACGAATGTTAAATTAATTTTACTTGTATTGTGTATTCTGATCGCTTACGGTTGAATATTTGGAAATGTTTCCTTCTAACTAGATTTCTGTCAAATTTTCACTTAACTGCCATGGCGATTGTATTGTTTAAACTACCCATAAATTGAATCTAACCAACTTTCAAATCTTAAGGGCAGTTGGAAGGCTAAATTTTTTTTTTGCCAATTTCAGATTATTGCGTTTTTAAATTCTTTACCTCATTACCTTTCCAAAAATACCTCATTTTAATCTCTAGCACAACAAGAAGTGCTAAAATTTTGTTTTTAAAAAATCATCTAAACGCACGTCACCGATTTAAATGGACAGAAAAAAGGTAAACATTAAACTTCCTCTCTGGCCAGCTAGATGTTTGACGTCATTTTTAAGATTTCTTTCGTAAAGCTAGCTGCCAAGCCTCAGTTATTTTTCTCCCTAAGAACGGCTTCAGAGATACAACTAATTATACGTTGCTTACATTTGCATTTTTGAAGAAAATCGTTCGTTCAAACGCTGTTTGTTTTGCTCAAGTTGTGTTTATAGTAATTAGACCTGCTTAGCTCTTTACAACGCTATTATTTTGATTTTAAATATTATTTTGTTATATTTAAAATGCCTAGATCTAGCAGCAAAGTTTTAAAAAAAGGCGAGGAAATTTTATTTAAGGCAGAAGAAGTAATTCCGAATCAACAGTGACAAGTGATTCTGTACCACAACAGTCTTCTGCTTCTAATAGTAATATTTCTGCTTCAGAAAAAAAACTTAGCAATTTAAATAACTCATACAAAAGTGAGTTTAACAGTGGATTTAAAAATGCTATTGTGGATTTAAATGTTTTAGCTGGTGTATTTTCTGAAGCTGTCAAATGTTTACAGTGTGGAGCAACAGGACTTAACCTTTCCTGTGAAGAAAATTGTACATGTGGAGCTGTTGAACTAGATATACTTTATGATTTTTGCAGCTATAGCTACAAGTTTTGTTCCTCCTAGAAGTGCAAAGCTGAAATTGGGAAACCCAGCACCTATAAAATAAACACCAGGTTTGTTTATGCAATGAGATGCATAGGAAAGGTGCAGAAGCTACACGAATGTTTTGCGGAATCATGAACTTGTCACCCCCGCCGACAAAGTTCTCAAAATATAATAATATGCTGTTAGGTGCAACCAAGGGTGTGTGTGATGCAACGATGAAAGATGCCGTAGAAGAAACAGTGCAAGAAAATCAAAATATTAGAGACATTCCTGTGGCGGTTGATAGAACATGGCAGAAGAGGATATTCCTCCATGAATGGTGTCGTGACAGTTACGAGTGTGGACACAGGAAAGGTAATAGACACTGAAATATTATCTAAACATTGTGTTGGCAAAGATAAAAAGAAACATGGACCGGTCGGCAAGAAGAACTTCGACAGGTATAGTGGACGAATGGAAGTCGATGGAGCTCTATCAATATTTCAGCGCTCTGTTCAACGCTATGATGTGCGTTACACGAAATATTTAGGAGATGGAGACTTCAAAGCTTTTGATAACATTGTGAAGAATAAAGTATACGGTGATAATTGTTCGATCACAAAACTTTAGTGTATAGGCCATGTTATGAAACGGATGGGATCTCGCCTCCGACGTTTCAAAGCAAAGATGAGAGGTAAAAAATTGTCAAATGGCAAGGCATTATGTGGAAAAAATAGATTAACGGAAGCATCTATTGACCAATTACAAACATATTATGGCCTTGCCATTCGAAGAAATTTGTCAAGTGTGAAGGATATGCGACAAGCTATATGGGCTATATTTCTTCACAAAATATCAACCGATGAAAATCCGCAACATGGATTTTGTCCATCAGGTCCTGACACGTGGTGCCGTTATAAGAAAGCACAATTGGAAAATAAAGTTTACCACCACAAACATAAACTTCCAGTTGCTGTTGTGGAAGCCATTAGGCCTATTTTTAGGAATTTTTCTGATCCAGAGTTATTGAAAAATTGCTTGCATGGGAACACGCAGAATCCAAATGAAAGCATTAATAATGTTATTTGGTCTCGTGTCCCCAAAAAGACATTTGTGCACTTAGAAACACTTTCTTTTGGTACATATGATGCTATTGCATCCTTTAATAAAGGGAATGCAACAAAGTTGGATATTTTGAAAAAATTAAACATAGAGCCTGGATATTATGCGACATGCTGCATGGAACGTCTCGACAAAGAGAGAATTACAAGGGCAAGATATGCCAATTTACAAAAAACTAAAGAGGTCAGAAAGGTAAAAAGATTTAAAAGATTAATACAAGAGGGTGAATTTTCAAAAAATGCTAAAAATTTGGAATTTTGACCTGGAATGTTTTGATAAGGTGAGTTTTTTTTATGAAAATGTGTTTTTCTCACAATGTCATTTTTGAAGGTTCGTTGTACCTTTTCTCAGAAAGTATATATTTTATGTCCACAAAATTTATGACACATTCTTTGTATATTCTAGTATTTGCTGGAATGAGCTTTTAGCAAAATTTTGTATGTATTTTTTTATAATTTTTTTTTGTCGAAAAATTTTGTTTTCTTGAAATACATCAAATAAAAAATTAAAAAAACTAATGAAAATTTTAAAAAAGCTCATTTTAGTATAATACTAAATCTATGTTTAACTTATAAAAAAAATTTTGGGGTTGTATTTGCAACAGATTTTTAGAAAAGGAACATTGAAAAAGGCCTTTTTAACATTGTCAGTATAGGGGGTTCCGATACCTCTTAACCGCTTCTCTTACAAATTTTTTCGAAAAAAATCATAATTTTTTAAAAATTTTATTATTAAATACAAGGAAATGAAACGAAACAAAACAAAATATGCAGGCTTTAAGTTGAACTTTTAATTTTTTTTACAACCATAAAAGAGAGAGCATTCAGTTTTAGTATTAGTTTACTATCCCGAGTTATCTCGAGCAAATGAAAAGTTAAATATTAGTCTTTGTATGATAAGTTTTTGAAACAAGGGACAGCATAAAGTAATACCTGACATTCTGCACACTAGTATCTGGTCTCTTTTCTTATTGGCTTACCTCCAAAGTCTCTTTTACGGGAACACAGATTATACTGTCTTGTTGGATCTGATTTTTTTTTCAGTAGCAGGAATAACATCTGGAAAAGGGGGGCCCTGAAGTTAACCTGAGTGGTGGTGGACTAATGCTGGGTCTTCCTGTTGTGGTAGGAAACTCTTCACGATGTTTTTCAGAAATTATTTTTTCAATCAGTTCCATTCTAAATTGTTTGATAGAGAACATCCTGATTTACAGTACAAAATGTAGGCTACATTCAGAAGCACCACTTCCACTATCTCTTTATAATCACTATCTGAAAAGTCATTGCTTTCTCTATCTTGCATCATCGCTATTATATTTTTCACACACACATAATGGAACTATCCTTCTTTATACATCACTAACCCACAGGCCAACGTGTACTATACAATAGGGAAAACATGTTACCGGTCCCGCCAAAAGATTCGCGAAACCAACAAAATTTTGCAAACTGCCAATCAAAACTGAATATTTCCTTTCATGTCCTCTAGGCCGAGTAAAACCTTGATAAAACCAATCGTCTTGACAAATTCTGCTTCCTCCGAGTTTTCTCGGGATATTAACTGCAATATAGACGAACCCGAGATAACTCGGGATAATCAGGCAAGCGGTTAATTTTATACAACAATCAAGCCAATTCATTCATTACGATATCCTACAGACTTGAAATTTGGTGAGCCACGTCCTTTTCATGGAATAGATCCGGTAAGATCGTATTTTGCAAAAATTGATCCCGAAGAGTAGTTGTGAGAATCGTTACACATCAATATTCCCATTCCTAAGCTGACAGGCTTGAAATTTAGTAGTCACGGAGTAGAGGTCAACTAAAAGAGGAATTTTGCGACTTCCAAGGGGAGTAGTGAAGATTGAAGAGGCGTTACGGATAAAAAAAACCCCATTTTGTAATTATTAAACCTACCGGATTGAAATTTCGCAGGCATGTTCATTTCATGCACTAGTGTTTCTCGAAGAACGAATTTTGAAAATCGAGCACCGAAGAGTTTTCGAGGAGTTAAGGGGCTCTTTAGGTAAAAAAAAAATCCACTTTTTGAACTGTTAGACCTACATGTTTGAAATTTGGTAAGTATGTTTCTTTTGTAGATTAGATATCCCTATGAACGGATTTTACGGAAATCGAGTCATGTGGGTGGATGGGGAGCGGCGAGTTGCTAAGGCCTATTGATAAAAAAAAATAATCCCGTTTTCCAACTACTACACCAGCAATCATAAATTTTGGTATGCATGTTTCTTTTTTTTAAAAAAAATTGACATGTTATAAGTACTGTTCTTGTGGAAAACGTGACTCTAAATGGGAACTTTGGGGCGTATTAAGTATATTGATAAAAAAAATCTCATTTTTGAACTATTCGATTTAGACTTAAAATGTGGCAAACATGTCTATTTTGTAACGATCCGCAAAACCCATTTTTTTGCTGGAAGTCCACTTTAGGTTAGGTGTTTACGGAAGTGTAAACGACATCTCTACTTCAATTTTAGAAATTATATGAAAATATTATATATATACATATTATATATTATACAACATTATGAAATACTCAACGCAGTGGCGGGTAACGGCAAGTATGTTATAACAGTGATTTAGTTCTTTCATGCTTTGTGTTGAATAAAAGTAAAACCTGTATAAAAAATTAAGTTATATACATATTTTGTGAATCAGTTGGTGTGTCGATAAAAACTATTTGTTACCAGAAATTCAAGAAAGAATTGGAAAAATCAAATTAAAATTTTTACGATAGGTATGAGCAGATTAATTGATGCGACAGGTGATAAACTAAAGAATAGCATGCGAAAAACAAAAACTGATTTAAGAGAAAGCATTGTTCTCGAAATGTGTCTCCATCTGGTGGTTAAAAGGTGACTAAAGAGCGGAACCGAAGCGAAGGTTTTCTAAGGGGTCACCCTCCCAGATACGGACCTTTAGTCAGTGCTTCATTTTCAGGGTAAGGAAGCTCCGTGCCGATAGTTACAGAGTTTCCATGCAGCAATGTTTCACTGTTCGATAATTCAGATTTAAGTTAACAAAGTTACAAAAAAACAAGGGACAGCGGAAATTATTTGTTGAGGTTGACAGTCATCATTGAAAAAAAACAAATTCCCTAGTTTGACATATGAAATATATGGCATATGACACATGTGGAATATGTTTAAATTCACTGTTTTTTTTTATAAAAAAATGTCGTAAAAACTCGGTTTTTGAAAAAATTTGGATATACAGTCGAACTTCCGTATTACGAACCTCTATATTACGAATTTTTCTATATAGTGAACTTTTTCTTCAAACGAAGAACATTTCACTTCGTAAAATAACCTCCCAATAGAGAAGTGCATTTTCTACATAGTGAACTTTTTCTGTTGACCCATTTTTTTGCTCCCTATTTTTAAAATATTTCTGGACATTTCAAGTTATTCTCTCCTTAACACATTTTATGGTAGTCATAAATCACGCACTGGTTTTTTTACGTGCCTAATTCGCCGAGAACAATAGAATTCTGGGCGTTTCATCCAAGAAATGCAGCCTTTAGCCCAGTTCACTGTAAATATCTTCGATATCCCATTTCACCCTCATTGAAGATGTCTCGTGTCCCCGTGTCCTTTAACTAATATCCGTTCATTTGTAGTGTTGATCAGTCGTACTGGTAACTTCGTTTCTTGTAGCTCGAAAATGTGAAAACGTAAGTGCTTGAGCATCAAAGAAAACATTTTAATTCTTCAGGAAGTGGATAAAGACATCAAAAAACTTTGCTTGCATTTTTTTTTTGTATTGATAAGATATATAAAATATATATCAATTCACAAACAGTTGTGAATAATTACTTTTCTTAATATATAGTGTTTATAAATTTAGAATTTGTTTTATGTGGTTTATATATATATATATATAAAGAAAATTGAAACATAAACCTCTATATAGCGAATTTTCCATAAAACGATCTTTTTTCGGGATTTAGAGACTTCGTTATATAGAGGTCCGACTGTACATACAACACACACACACATTATATATATATATATATATATATATATATATATATATATATATAGCAATTGAGTTGCCACGGTATTCAAGGTCACGGACTCGTAGCTGGAGTATCATGAGTTGGAGCCGAGTGCCACTTAAGACTCGCCGTGTGGAGGAGACCACTATATATTAAATCTGTCGAGGCTCAGACATTCTTCCATTGGTGGTAATTGGGAGAGAGTTCCCCCTGCTGAGGTGTCGACATTTTCTTAACCATGGTTCAAATTTACGAGGTCTGTCGCCCATAGTGCTAGTGCAACTTGATAGTATGACGTTAATATAAGTTTCCTGAATTCGTAAATGACGTTGTCCAATCATGATGCCACAGTTTAGGGGGGAGGGGAGGCTGATTCAAGTCTCTTTAAATCAAGTTATCGTGGTATGGAAGTTTTGCTTGTGGGATTCAAACTCGGGTTTTACCCTCGTCACTTCACTGTGGTTCAAAATGACGAGGTCCGTTGTCAATTGCCTACTTTAAACTATATTTATAATTCTCATGCGATCTAATGCAATTTCATGGTTTAGTTCTAAATAGCAAAAGATATCTCCAATAAAATTCAGTAGTTTTCCTTTACTTTTAACAAAAAGGGGAGGGGGGGGTCTAAAATGAATCTTCTTCCTTCCGATACCGATTTACTTATTTCAAACTTACTGACAAATTAAAAGGAAAAGTACCGACAGGAAGTGGGGGCGTAAACTGAAAAAATGAATTTGAAAAACATTTTTTATGTTTCTTGATTTTATATATATATAATTTTAACGCTGTATTTATCTTGGAGACTTTATTATTTTTTATGTATTTGCAAGAATGTTTGAATAATATAGATATATTTTTTTCCTTCTCTTTTCCTTTTTGTATTTTTCTTTTATCTTTATTAGCTTTGTATATTTGTATTATGTAAGTATATTGTGAATTTCCCTTTAATTTGTATTATGTAAATTTACTGTGTACTCTTGTAAAAAAATGTAAAAACAAACTAAGTTTAGGTCAACAAAGAATGAACGCGGGAGTGGTTGCTTACCGGAGGGCCGTTTTGCAGCTGCTGGTTCATGAACTGAAGCTACGCAAACCCATTTAATTTTCATCTGTCACACGTTTCTGTTAATGTCAAGTATCTGGCAACAGATTTGTTTTGGTTATTCGTGATGTGATATCTTATTTGAACCGAATTATATATATATGGAATAAAGTGAGGTATGTTGAAACTTTGTCCTTGTGCAATTCTTAATGCTAAAATTCTTATTTTGTCCTGATTCCATTCTTAATGATTTATTCAAAATTATTCATTTCTGTTACTGGATTCATTAGATCCATTTTTAATTTTGCAGTCCGCTAATTCTATTTAAGCTAGAATCTGTATCCACAGTAGCTCTAAACACTTTTCCCTGGGGCAATGTGCGAATAACATTCATGTTACTAAACACCTTGTAAAAGCTCTATTCGCGATTCTTCACAATTAATCCTTTGGGTAAAATTAATCTTTAACTGTGAGTTCAGTTGAAAATCTTTCTCGGTGAAGGATGTGAGATTTAGGCAAAAAGGAGTACTTCTATTTCAGCTTTGACATTAGAGTAGACAATGATGGTGGATGGTTGAAGGTTGAAGCGGGAATTGGATTACGACCGGAGGTTAGCAAGTAGTTAAGCAAGTTATCTAAAGAGAATAGTAGCAAAGGAGCTCACATTTTCAGATAAGTGTCTTTCTTTATGATAGTTAAATTAATCCTATGTGATTGCTCTTACGGATTTAATGTTTAGTGTATTTCCCCTCCCTTTAATTGTCCTGTGATTAAATAAAACTGTGTTGAAAGTAATATGGCTGATCTTTGCTCGAACCCCCAAACACTAACGTCAACCGTAACTGCAGACTAAAAGTTTCGCAGTTCACTCCCCTTTGCCACCCCAGACGCGTGTTTACAGTGCATTAAGGGGAAAATGAAAGGCCTGAATGAGAAAATCTTTCCCAAACAGTGACAAGATCATTTTAATGTATTCCAAAGTTTTCCTGATAGCAGCACATGGACAAAGATAGTATATATACGTCTGGGATATTTAACTCACAGACTGAGTGAGACGTATATACGACGGCGGAAAGCAAGAGGGTCAGGTGCAATTTTTTTTAATCATGCATCTTTAAAAAAAATAACATTTCTCAGTTAGTATTCTGTAATTCTTTAATACGATGTTTTGTCAGTCAATGAAAATTACTTGTATCTTTTTATAACTTTATAGAATAATTTAATTCTTCAGACAGTGACAATTGCAAAGGAAGTATATTATTATTATACACTTCTAAGATAATTCTACCCTAAATTATGAACATGAGAAACAATAAATCTTATACAAGTATTTTATTGAAAAAAACTCATAAGGAAGTGTTCTTTTTAATATATTTTTCTTTCTCTCAGTGTTAAATATAAAAACTCTAGTTTTTATCTCCAGTAATGAATGAGAGAATGAAAAATTAATTTTTATAGCTCCATAAAAAGAAGGGAAAAAATAATATACGAAAGCTCTTCGTAAACATTACATCGCTTTTATATTATACTCCTTTTCTTATGATTCTATTGCTTTGACGCCTTATAATTACATTTTTAATGGGATGGTTACAATTAATATTTAAAGCTACTTATGACTTCTTTTCTGCTTATTTTCCCACATTTTGGAATAGATTGGAAGATGACAATTTAATTATGGAATGAAAGAAAGGAAACTACATAGTCTTTGTCTGATTTTCTTATTCTTGAAAGAAAGCGTAACATAATATTTATTAAGATACCTTTTTTTAACAAATACTTATTTCTTCCGCCACTTCTAAACTTTTTTTCTTGGAACATGGAATAGTCAGATAATATAAAAATAGTCGAAAAATATTGAATACAGAGGTTTTTGCTTTGTTTGTAGTTGCTAATGCGAGAATAAACGTTGAAATGCAGAAAAGACTCCCATGATGCATTGTAATGAGAGTTGTGAACGCTTGTTGGCGTGCAACTAGCTACAGAACAAAGTGTGTTTTGCGATTTTCAAAACGTTTCACAGGGAAGTGTTTTCAAACATTTTTACTTACTAATACACATGTGACCTGAACATTAAAGCAAACATCTATCCATATAAATAAAAATGACGTCTCTGTTTTTAATTTGAAATTAACATCTTTTTACTAAATGCATTTTAAAGTATATACGGTACTTGTATGAAAAACCAATTTTTAAAATTTTTGTCTGTCTG
Organism: Trichonephila inaurata madagascariensis; assembly: GCA_019973955.1. Classification (NCBI taxonomy): domain Eukaryota; kingdom Metazoa; phylum Arthropoda; class Arachnida; order Araneae; family Nephilidae; genus Trichonephila; species Trichonephila inaurata. The sequence goes on along the minus strand of BMAV01026490.1, from coordinate 279,874 downwards.
TTTGTTCCGGCTAATCTCTGAAACGGTTGGACCAGATGGAACTTTCACTGGCAGATAGCTAATACTATTTTAGAAAAAAAATTTGGTTCCACGAAAATAAAGGTAAAACCAATTAAATAGTGAACAATACCCGATTCAAATAGGGATTATTTATATTCAATAAGGATTATTTTATTTCGCGAGCCTTCTGTCTCAACGATTTCTAGCAGTTCTATCAAACTTTTTGTTTGATTATGTTGCTGCTACTCGCGATCTTTCCCGTTCATGTCCTTTGATCCTAATTATTTTACTACAGTCCTCACTCCATTAACGATGTCAAAGGCCCTGCGTCCCTCTCACTTCTTGCTTGCGTCTCCGTATGTATTCGTTTCACCTTATTGCTGCTTAGATCCGTTTTGATTCTGATGATTTTACAGTCACCACCCCCATCGACAGTATCAAAGGTCATGCGTCTCTCTCACCCCTTTCAACAAAAAAACAAAAAAAAAATAAAACAAAAAAGAAACATCGATTCACAAAGTAGAAGAATGACATACTTATAGCATAGGTATTTCTTTACGCGAAAAACATAATTATTAAGTTTTCGTAAATTCTGCGAATTGAATAAACACTTTTTTGTTGAATTCCACGTGAACGAAGTCGCGGGTAACAGCTATTTAACAAAATAAATGCATCAGAAAGTAATATTAACGTATTACACATCCAGGTACAAATTTTTTACACTATTTTAAGGGTTTATTAAACAAAATTTGTAAGAATGTGTTACTTTTGCTAAGCAGAAGCAAGGTGGTTTGAAAATTGACCCACAAAAGAGTTACGGGGTGTTATAAATAAAAAAAACACTTTTTTATCAACTACAGACTTAAAATTTAGCAAACAGGGTTTTTTGTTCAGATGAGATATGCAAAAATAATTATTTGTTTGTTTAATTTACAATTCACGTAAAATTAACTCAATAAAACTTTATCCTTCAGGCTGTATTGTTTAATTTTTCAATTTACTCGAGCCAAGAACGAGTATACCAACTAGTTATCTACATAGAAAAAAAAAGAATTGTGGTTTGTAATACTGTGTGTTCGTTTTTTATCTCAAATGTTTTGTCCTTTAGTTCAAAGCTTCAGATTCCAAGATGGAGGGTCGGATATTACGGAATATTAGGTATTACATAATACCCGATGTAGAAGAATTAGCAGGAATAAATCGTTCCATTCTAAGGAATGATTTGAACTGGATTTCATGCAATAAAATTAAAGAAGGGGGGGAGGCTGAATGTATTTTCTGTATCTGAAAACTTCTCGAAGATCAACGAAGGGAAATTTGGATTAAATGCCTTGGATGTTTTCTATGAGCTCACACCTTGAATGTACTGGAGCAGAGAAAGAACATTAAACTTGTAATTTTTGTGAGCAAACTCAAAACAAAAGTGACTTTCGTTTCTTTGTCAAGATTTATAAGAAGTCGCAATGACTTCTTAAACCTAGGGCATTTACAGTTAAAAATAGCTACTTCTTATGAAGTCTTAATTAGGTTTCCAATCGCTTAAAACACCTATTCAATATTACCCTACTATTCCATAATATTCTCAATTTATCATTTTTTTTTAAAAATAATTTTTGTAAAAGTGAAATTTTTATTTTGAGAAGCGGTAATTTTCCTTACAATCACTTATAGCATATATGTAGGATGATTTTGTATGTATATATATATTATTAAATACCAGTTCAGTCATTTTTCAATTCCTACTACTAGCTCACATTCTCTATTTATTTATCTTTATTTATTTATCTTGGTGGAATTTTTACTCGTTAATAAAACGCATTTTAAATCTTTCATTTGAGCTGAAATTTTATGTACACGATTATTTTGGATGACAATACAGTAATTTAATTATTATTAATAAAAATTAATTTATTAAAACTAATTATTCAAAGAAGTACAAACAGAGCCACGTTGGTGACTTAGCGCCCCTTTTGGCGACTCGAGTCAAAACTTGAAAAGATTTTTTCTCACGTTTTAAAGCATTCAGTTGAACCGAAATTTTACAGACACGATTGTTTTTTGGATGACAATACGATACTTTAATAATAATAAAAATTAATTGCCTTTTAATGTTGTTATTCTGTCCTATGTTATACATATTGTAACTATGTAATGAAAAGTAGCTAAAATAACATTTTGCTTTGTTGATCTAAGTAGGAATTGACTTAAAAAAATTGTAGAGTCATTTTTAGAAATGTAAATGTTATTCCATAGTACTCGATTCTCATCTACCAGTCAACTCCAGCAACATTTTCATTCACTGGAGTGAAAACACTTCGCGCAAACAAACAAGGAGTAGCAATAAATTAGGATTAATAAAACAAATATTTAAAAAAAAGGAAGCATATATAATTACCATCAGAAAATGATTCTGACTTCAGAGCTTGTAACTGTGATCTGGCCCGCCAGTATCTATCGTAGATGTTACTAGAGACAAATCTGTAGGTGTGCTCAGCATTTCATTAGGGAATTCTTTCTGCACAAAACACAGTTTGAAGAGGGAAGGACCTTTATAGTCTATGTCGCAAGGCAGTGGTTTCCGGTTTCCAGCCTGAAAACACCAACCTTACACCGTCTTGGATGATCTGAGATCTCATTCAGATTCACCCTTCAAGACTGATCACAATTTTGTTCTTCTGAATAAGTTTCATATATCTTTTCGCACACTTTTTTTAGTAATTCTGATTATTGATTTGTCTCGTAGCACTCTTGAGCACCAGAGCGTTTTTTAGCTAGAAAATCAGTTCACTCATTTCCACAAATATCATAGTGGGAGGGAACCCATTGTAAGACAATATTCTTTTTAGGACCAAGAGCAAACAAAGATTCTCGACAACATTTTTAATTCTAACAGGAACTGAAAAATCAAGAAATGTCACAGCTTCTATTCCAGAAAAGCCTCTTTTCATGACAATAACTGTTCAACAGTTCTTATAGTTTCTACTTCACCATCAAACAGTTTTGATTGGACCTAAGTTTACATAAATGCAAAAATTTCCGAAAAATTCCCAGCACCTGTACTTACATCCTGATTCAATAGTGATTCCTCAATATAGACACGAAGCCAGTCTGTGGATATCTGGTGTGATAAGTTGAGGCCGAGTGTGTGATGTTGTTGTACTTTCATCAACAGACATATACTTGAGGACAGCACAATTTATTATGAACTTGAAAAAATTTTTTAAATCAAGTGACCCACGCGGGTAATACTTCAAAGTTGGCCACCGACCTAACGCGCCGGTGCCGAGAAGCTCACACTTCTATACTATAAAAAAACACATTCTTACCGGAGGGGAGCACAGTGCGCCTCCTGGTGAAAGGAGGAAACACTACATCTGGTATTTATAGTTTTTAAAGCTTTTAGATTCATTCTTTCCTAACACATGTATAAGCTCCTTTCTTCCCTTTACCACGGATACTGAAGGATCAAATGGATTCCGGAATATCCGGGATATTGAAAGGTTCTCCAGATGCTTTTAAATTGATATTTTAATCTAGGGAATAATTCCCTGTGTGTGTATTGTCATTAATTTTAATCTTTTTCTTTCTATATTTGCATGTCAGAATTCTTTATTGCATTTGAGAGTTATCCCATAAGCCCCAGTTCCTTATTTGGGTCCTGGGTGCATTTTGTAAAAATTTATTATATGATCATATCTTATTTACCTTATAATATAATAATTTTTATGATCTAAATAAAGAGTTTATAAATTCTGTTATAGTTATTATAATTTATCCAATAATTGTTTGATGGTAATCACGAATTAGATTTTTAAACAAACACAAAGCCTTTAAACAGTAGTGTAACGGAGAATATTAGCCCCCTGCAAACTGAGGTCTTGGCCCCAAAGCCCGAATACGTACTTAGCGTCAGTCAAACTTCGAGCCCCGCCATGCGGGGGTTACGGGGGTGTACGTTACGCCACTGTTTTTGAACTTTCTCTCCCTCTGCGTCATATCATAGTTGAAACCATCCAGAGTAAATTAAGTTTCCGTACATCAAATGTTGAAATCTAGGGGGTTTTAAAAAATAGCAAAACAACAAACTGCAGCACTTCATTAATGTGGAGTTATATACATCATGTCTGTCTTTCTAACATTTTAATATCCGGTCAATGTTTGATAATTGAAACGCGGTCCACCGGGGACGAGGAGTTGATTGTTTATATTTTAGATTGTTTTGATTTAATAATTTCATTTAATTGCATTTAAATTTCCTTAAATTGCCTTCAGAATAAAATAAAGGCACACAGCCAAAAAATGAATACAAAGTAATTTAACATGAAATATATAGTCATTTCCTTGGAAAGTCCCACGAATAAAATACACCACAGTTATTAAAATGGAAACAATTTAATGTTTCTTGTGTGATTTGATCTTATTTGATATACGGAGAGGTACCGGTCCGCGTCCCGGAGTTTAAGGACCACTGCAATAGGGAATATATTTTTGAGAGGGGATGTTATGATTATAAAACCTTTTTTCTGTAAATGAACCGCGACGTGTACGTTTCATGCGATGAGGTGAGGTGATGAGAATAACGCTTGTTATCGTATGGAAATTTTGAAATTAGAGAAGCTAATAGTGGAATCACACTATAGTGCAAGTTCAAAGAATCTGACGGGCCGTTTAAGGATTTGCATTATTCTTAAGGTATCAGACTACGTTCGGAGCCGTGATTTTGCAAAAGCGTATAAATAGATAATATTTATGATATTTAGTGTCACTTAGCTTAGAAAATGTATTTAAAATTGTTTTAAGAATATTATTACAATGAAAAACGATTTAAGTACAATATTTTGACAAAAAATGAACATAGAATGATCCATTTTCAAAATATTCTCCTTTTGTGAAAAATGCCCTATTATAATATTTTACCTGTATATAGATCAGACCTCTGTACAGAGGCTCGACTAGAATTTTTGAAATATATAACTTAGAAGTGGGTTTATCCATGTTTTACGACAACAGAGGGGAGAAATTTTAAAGAAAAAAAACGCCGATAATTATTTCAATGGGGTGTAACTCTGAAAATAATGTGAGTTTTTCAAAAAAAAAAAATAGTTCAGACTCTCTGGAGAAGTCTTTTTTAAGCAAAATATTATTTTAAAAGCATTTATTATAAAAGGAGAACATTTTGAAAAAAGGTTATTTTAACTTAATTTTTTGCCAAAATGTTGTATTTAAATATTTTTTTTTGTCAAAATATCTTTAAAACAATTTTATACATGTATTCTAATCTAAGTTACACTAAATATGAAAATTAAATTATCCATTTATGTGCTTTTTTAAAATCCTGGGTCCGAACGTAGTTTGATACCTTAAGGGTTGTCTGATAAGTATATTTTTTGTGATTTTATATTTAGATTACTAAACTACTCAAGAAATTAGGGAAGCACTGCAAATATTTCTTCTAATAACTAACATATATGTAAAACCAAATATCCAGTCTAAAATGTAGAAGAAACAGAAGAGGAAATCTTACGCAAATCAACGTGCATGAGGTCAAAAAACGGGAAAAAGTGCAGCATTGGGACGACAACAAAACCGTTCAGTGGGACTAATTCACAAAAATATTTAAAAAGTGTGTGGTGTCGAGTGGAACGAAAAAGGGAAAGAAATACATTCGTCAGAAATATACTGACAAGTGATTGTCTCAGGAATTAGTCGAAGTTGCTACTGAATTGGTCATGGCACAGCCGACACCGACAGATGAAGTATTGTCACAAGCTTTCAAACATATCCTGTGTGCTGCCTTTGCCAGTTGAAGCGACGGTAATCTATATCGCTAGATCCTACTGTAATCACGGAGGTCTCATATACAAGAGATTGCAAAAGGCCCCCAAAAAAGAAATCCAAAGGATTGAGATTTGGAAGGTGTGGAAACCAAACAGGTCCACAGCTTCCAATCTACCTCCTGGGTAAGGTAGCATAAAAGGGAATTGAAGGTGCTATAGTTTGATATCCGGGGTTATAGCGCCAAGCTGTTTATGTTCGCCAAGATGGGCGATAACATTACATTAAGGTTACCTTGATATTTTTAACGTCTGTCGATGTGTTTCCAATTCGCGTAACGTATATTAGAAATAACTTTTATTGGTTTTTTCCCGAGGTAACCCTATTAATTTCAGACGATTTTAATTCCATTTCTTTAAAAAGTTTAACTATTTTCAGTGTAATTGTTCTATTGTTTCCGTCTTCTGTTTTATTTTGTTCTATTTTAGAATACGGATATTTCTAATATGAGTGAGTACTAGAATATTCTTTTTCTTTAAAAAATATTCTAAGTGTTGTGCTTTTAATTATCACTATAAATCATTTATTTTCGTTTTATTTTACGTTTTAAAAATGCTTTTTTTACATTCTTTGTTCGATGAAATTCGTTGAAGAAACTTGTAGTGTAAGTTCTATATATTGCAAGCTTTCAGTGCTTTTTAATTGATACTCATTATTAATTTTAACATATTATGTAATAATGTAATATAAAAATGCAATTATTTCTATGAGTAATAATCATATAATATTCGTTACTTATCATTGTTTCTTTTGTATTTATTTAAATATTATTGCATATTTCGTTATTTAAATATAACATATTTTGTTATTTATTTAAAATTAATATTGTTTATTTAAATATAACATATTTTTTTTATTTAAAATTAATATTGTTTATTTAAATATAACATATTTTTTTATTTAAAATTAATATTGTTATTTATTTAAAAAATTATTATTTATTTAAAATTAATATTGTTATTTATTTAAAAAATTAATATTTATTTAAAATTATTATTGTTATTTATAGTTATTCTTATGTTATTTGTTTATAATTATGTAATACGAGTATTCTTATGCATTATTTTTATTTTTTTACAATACGATGATTATTCTTTTTTATAATTACTATTAAATTATATTATGATTATTATTTCTAATAATTGTTATTAAATCGAGCTATATGAATATTAAATATAATTACGATTAAATTATAAGATTATTATACGCTTCTTATAATACTATTATTAGTACATGTTACTTTTTATCATATTGATATTCATTATATATTGATTGATCTAGGTTATTCTCAGTCTCTTCCTATATCCTTCATTTGAAATACATTTCAAAACAAGTTTTTTAAAATTGTGTATCATTAAATTACCACTAGGCCACCATATTAAACTCCATTCCAGCAAGAAGTGCTGCTTGGCGTGATCTTTATCCCGCCAAGCAGCGCTCAGCGCCTTTACCCCGGATATCAAACTAGTTCCGAATCGAAAAATGTTCTGGTGCATCGTGCTTGAACCACACATCTATTACGCAGTGGACGTTACTCCCTACAGCAACTCCAGGAGAAATAGGGGAATTTGCATACGTGTATGTCTCTTCAACTCTACCACGGTTTGGCCTCTCCTCTAGTTTGGATCACTCTCCTTCTTACGACTACTATTATCGTGATTTTTCCGACTAAACGTGGTTTGCGATTACATGTTGTATGGTGATTTATCATCCACACGCTAACTATTATCACACTTCCGAATTTGTTGGGCGAATACGGCAACACTCTGTCTAGCTCTATCTCACCAGTAAATCCTGATATATATGTCACTAGTGATGGCACAGAATGGATACCGCATAATAGTAATGTTTCTGGCAGATTTGTGACTGGAAGTGTTTAGCGACAAAGCAGTGATCGAACAAGATTCGCGAAACATAATGTCAACCTGAGCTTTTTATGATATAAAGGGTCATAAAATATAATAATTATATAAAATAACATTTTTTTTAAAAAAGTCTTAAAACTATAAATCCTACTAAGCAATAGTCCTACAATTATTTAGTTAAACCTTTACTTTATATATTTTATATCCCGGTATAGAAACGACACCGGTAGACGTTTAAAGGTAATCGAAATCCCGCACGGTCTGGTGTTAAAAACATTTACACCTTTTAACAAAGTCAATAAATAAGTTTTAAAGCCATTTAGAGGCATTTTGTTCTTCTTTAAAAGTTACTTAGGAATACTTTTAGATGAAATTCAAAATATGGAATCAAAATAACTTTTCTTCCGATGTTTACTCAGATTGAACAAATCTAAACAAAATATTTTCATGCAGCGTGATTTTCAAGAGGCATTCTTTTTTTCTCTGTTCGATATTGAGTGAAACGTGACAAATCTGAAGTTATTTTATACTTCGTAAAAATTCGAATGTCACATTTTTCTGTTCGCCTGCTGCATAAGTGATCCAATTACAACATATAAGCTCGCTGTTTGTTATATGGGAGAGGAAAAACTTCAGCAAACTAGTATTTAAAAACAATTTTGGTTAATTTAATTCATTTTGTAAATCTTATACAAAGATACTTTAGATGGGATACTCTTAAACTTCATTACCAGATCCTTGGAGGTTTTAGAAGCACTTCTGAGGCTTCTTCAAATTTTTTAACTTACTTATTTAGATTTTTTAAAAACTCTTACATTTTTATGCTATTTATTTTTTGTTTCTAAAGATTCAAAAGAAAACATTAAATTTCTGTACTTTCCTTCAAAAGCCGTCTGGGTGGCGTGGTTGGTTTGTCGCTGGCCTTCTGCACCTAAAGCTCCTTCACACCAAATGATTAGAGTCTGTCGGATCATTCCAATTCACAGTGATTCTGAATGAGCCAAGATTTGTCTTCACACCGCCAAGGGTCAATCATTCTTCCATCAGTTGCTGTCGAACATGGATGCCGTTTTTAATGTTTTAAGACGATTAACGTATCAAGCTACTAATTTCACAACCGTATACTTGTTCATTTGTTTTCAAATTGAAATACATAAAACAAAAAAAATATAAGAACGGTTTTATTTATTTTTTTATATTTTCCCTGTAAGTATCAAGTGTAATTATAGTCTAAAAAGTAGTAACAAATAATAAATATGTATTGTAATTATATTACTTTTACATAATATATCTAATGTTTTTAAAAGACATTTCAAATGTTGTTATATACTACAGCTTTTGTAGCATGTATTTTTTTTTATATAAAAAAAATGTTTTTCTAATACATTAATAAATTAAAAAATTTTTACATGCATTTCCATTTTGTTTGTTTCATCTAACATATAACAAATTTGAGATCTATGTAGTAATAAAATGGAATATTTTTAAAAAATTAAATCTATCGACAATATTGTTTTATTTTGTTTTAGCATCTCATTATAAAAATTTAATTTTTTTCTCTCCCAAAATTAAATAAATTTTTATCATATTGATCTCTGAAGCTATTTCAAACATTCTTCAGAATATTCCCCCTCCCATTCCAAAAAACATTTTGCTTTAAAGTATTAAGTAAAGAATAAAGTTTTCTCAAATTTCTAAAATTGGATAAAATAATACATGCAAAATTAATTTTAATATTTACGCAAGATTAGCAGGGATAAAATACAGCCTGCACTCGGTGACAAGAACTAGAGTTAGTTTACATAATGAAAAAGAATGCTATGAATGCCAAAAAGTGTAGGTGCCATCAAACAAAAAACAAACTCATGCTAACCCTAACTGTAAAATTATTACCTTCAAACATCTGAAATCAGTTTCTTTAATAGAAACTTTATGTGATATAATCACTAATAACATAAAAAACAATAAAAATCAACATTCTATTGGTTTGAATTCACTTTTTATTTAAGAAATTGCTCCCGGCTGCTGGTGAATGATTGAAGAACATATAATGTGCCAAATCACACGTAAAGGAGAATGATGGCGGATAGAACCGGATTCGTTTGGCGGGAAGCGAATCTTGGCTTATTTGAGCGGGAAATTGCGAAGCTGAATCCTCGTCGATCAGATAAGTTTGATGGTGGATGAATTGGAATCATTTGGTGGAGCCTAATATACGGTTTCGACCCCAGCCCCTCGATTTTCATGATGCAGAAAATCGACAGTTTTCATGTCGTATGATTATGTGGCATGTAAAAACTCCCTCTTAGAACAAAGTTCGCATCGTCAGAGCTCAGGTGCCTTCCTCTGGGGAGAAAATTGAGCGTCAAAATTACTTTCGGTAATTGGTATCGCCTATATGGTGCCACACTAAAAAGTGATACCAGCTCCTGCGGATAGCACTAGGTCTGCAAAAGTTTTCAACCAACACGCAGCCCCATTAGAAAAAAACTTGTTTTCAAATAAATTTTTACTCATACGCACACACATACATATATGTAAAGCCACAGTAGTTATTGTCCCGAACTCGTGGTTCAGTTGAGATGAGTTGAGTTTGGTGTTTTATGGCGCAAGAGCCAGTTTTGGCTATACTGCGCCAAAAATTCATAAGTCTGTGTCCTGGACGGGAAAAGAAGAAATTGGATGACAAGATGGAGGGTCCAAAATAGAGAAGGATCACTGGGGTACCCCGGGGTCATGACACCCGTGTTTACCAAAGATAGTAAACCCCTTGGGAAAAGGAAAAGATCACTAGAGAGAGAGAGAGAGGGTACCTCGGGATTGTGACACCCGTACCCACCTAAAGAAGGTGAGCCCCCTGAGAGGGGGAAATCGTGGTCCAAGTCTTGGTGCCACTGAAGACTCACCGTGTAGAGGAAGTGAATGCACTTTAAACCAGTAGATGCTCATTGTTCTCCAGTTGGTATGGTGTGTTGATTAGGAGAGTTGGTGCCAGCGCAGTTGTCGTCCTCGTCATTTGAACGAATTTCAAAATGGTGAAGTCCATCACAAATAGTCCCCATTTTTCTTTAGAGTGCGACGTTAAAATTGTTGGAAATAAACCTCCGACCTGTTTTTATCTCACCTGGAATTTCCGCGTAGTGAAATTTAAGCAGTTCGAGACACCTTCCGCTGTCGAACGAGCCGCATCTAATTTGTATGGAGTTTTCTCCTTTGGCATCAGTACTAGCTATATTATATCAATGCACGTGGTCTTATTCGACAGATTGTATGTGATTATATTATTACGATTGTTCCTTAAAGTGTCAACACGATTGAACGATGGATTAATATGTTAAGGTTTGGGAATGTAACTGTTGGTTTTAATGAGAAACCGCTGAGCATTATCTCCTCTTTTGCGTGAGAAAGTCTCTCTCTCCGTGCCCACATATATTAAATTAAAAAAAATTTACTATCTGTAATAAGCTTTGCGCTGAATGGCGTACTTCCATACTGTGCAAGGAAGCACGGGCAAAGTGGTTGGTTAACGTTCGTTCGCCAAGATGGGTGATAACATTACAATAGGGTTACCTTGGTATTTTTGTAGTTTTTGGAATATTGCAAGTTTTCAGTACTTTTGAATTTATATTCATTATTAATTTAAATATATATTATGTAATTATTTTATGAATATTATAATATTAAAATACAATTGTTAAATGTAATAATTATATAATACTCGTTATTTATAATTGATTTATTATTATGTTTATTTGTAAATATTATCACATATCATGTTCTTTATCTATAATTATTATGCTCTTTACTTATAATTTTTATTTTGTTATTCATTTTTAATTATGTTTATTTATAATTACGTTATATGAGTATTCTTATATATAATTTATATATTACAATACGATGATTTTTTTTATAATTGCTGTTAAATTATACGATTATTATATATAATTATTATTAAATCATACTATATGAATATTATATATAATTACTATTAGATTATATTATAAGATTATAATTATATACTGTATAACATTATTATATATATATGTATAGTACATGTAACTTTTTATTGTATTATATTGTTATTTATTACTTATTGATTGATCTTGGATATTCTCAATCTCTTGTTATATTTTTTAAATATATTTCAATGTATTTCAAAACAATTTTTTAAAATTATCTTCCTGACGGTTTGATACCGCTAGGCCGCGCCATCTTGGATTCCATTCCAGCGACCACAAGTACTGCTTGGTGTGATTCCTTTATCTCACCAAATGGCGCCTTCCCTCGTGATATCAAACTAGCACCCAGTAAAACGTACTTATTGAGCACCTTTGGTGAAGACGGTTGTTAGTCGAGGTTGTGAGATGGGGCATTGTCGTTATGATCCTCTTGCTTCGCACCGGTCGACTTTTAGCTGTAGAGATCTTTGAAATCACCTGTGTATCATTTCTCCCTCTCTACATAGGTCAAACTAAAACAGTTATATCTTTGGTCCTCGGGTTTCCACAATTTAATTCGATATTATTGTATTCAGTTGCAACGTGAACAAATGTTATTGCAAGAATAAATGGATGTGTGTGTGTGGAGCGTACTGTTCTCTTGTATATTGTATTTTGGATCGTCAGCACTCTCTAGTAGTAACATTTTTTATTAAAAAAAATTGCTGCTGCCAAAAAAATCTGACTTCCTTCTGAGAGCGCTCAGTTTAGGAAAATGTTCTTTCTTAACACCCATTTATAAGTTTCACTTGTATGTAACGGAATCTTTGAACTCAATTTTTAACCCCTTTAAAAGGTCATTTTAATTCCAAATTTTGCTCAGTTGTCCAGTACTGATAACAGTACAATATATGAATAATTTTATTCCATTGTTCTGATCAGGACATCATGATTAACGATTTACCATTTTCAGATACCATCTCGCATCTGGCGACTCATTCCAGATCCAATTTCCAAACCTGGTGACTAATTCCAGATTTGGCGACTAAAAGATTATGTTACAACTTAGTTCGATTAACTGTAAGAGGGTGTTTTTTAGTTTTTTTAATCTATAATTCACTATCGTCATTTCTCCTCTTTTTAAGAATTCTTAAAAATTTGTACAAACTTTGGAAGCACCCGATTTTTTTTCTGTTACCGTTAAAGTGTATAAGTCAGTTATTTCATGAAATAACTAGACTAATCAGTTAAAGTATATAATAGATGAAACATTTCATGCTTTACCTAGGTATTCTATGAAATTACTAAGAATAGACCATTAAAGTGAGAAATAAACATTCAAAGACATTTTATAAATTAATTGATCATATAAATAGCTAAAATCTCTCGGCAAATACATTTTATCTCTTTTACAGATGAATAATTGATGAATAGTAAGGGAAAGCAGAGAGTACAATTTATTATTGCTCATATTGCTAACATTAGCTTAACAGAATGGAGAAAAAAGAATGTGACAAAAATAGATTATATTTAAATATCAACAAAAATACACGCTGGGAAAAAGCTGTTGCTTCATAAAAACATTGCGTAAACTTTTTAAAACAAATGTATTATTAAATTTGTGTTATACATATATTAAGAGAACAGTTCAGACAGAAACTCTGAGCTGTTGCAACAGATCGAAGCGTTGTGTCAATATATTTGGAACTTCAATGGAAATTAATGGTCGCTGACATATACTGAATTCATATATAGAGTACAATTCTTTTTTTTTAATTCGGCCATCTCTATTTCGTAATTGGATAAATCCTTCCCAAAGCAGCTAGAAGCGGTTCAAAGAATTTTCGAGGGCCATATTTCATACTTTAACGATCAAGCAATCGTTATTGTATAGAATACCTAGATAAATGGTAGAATTCAATAATTTTTTTATACTTTAACTGACTTTTTTTTCAGTATTTTCATGAAATACCTAGTTATTTTATGAAATAACGGATTTCACACTTTAACGATAACACACACACACACAATATATATATAAAATATGGAGAAAGAGAGAGTTTATAAAGTTTTTCAAATGTAATATCAACGAATTGTATGACTTCTATTTTTCTTATCCAAGAAATAAATTTTAAATTTTCTAAATGAAAAACAATTTTTCGTAAATAAGGCTTAAGTTACTTTTTTTTTCTTGAGAATTTTATTTAAGGCAATCAAGAGTTTTTTTGGGTACAATAAAAATAAGTAAGAATCGAGTTAATATGAATTTTTGTATTTAAAGACAACATTTTTTTTTGTGTGAACTCTGCTATAATACTTGTCTATAAATATAATGCTCAGCTACTTGTTATATATTTATATACATATATGGTTAATACGACAGATACATTTTCTTTGAATTTTGCATGACAGGCTTCTTTGCATTCACAAAATGCGTGTCAGGTTCGAAAAAGCTTTTTTTCCGTACGAGACATTTTAGCTGTCAACTTAATGAAAGTGCCATAAAATCAATATATTAAAGATGCGAAACCAAAAGAGAAAAATACGTTCCAAAAAGGGAATAAAATTGTTTATCCCCCACCCTTTTCCCGTAAAAACTTAATTTTGAAAACTTTATTGAATTTGTCGGAGGGGGGGGGGCATCCTGTCATCCATGAAAAAATCCACCTTTTTTGGTCGGCAATAAAAAAAAAATTTTCCCTTCAGTGTGGTTTCCCTTTTTTTTCCTCTTTAAAGAAAAAGAAAAATTTTAAAGAACAATGGATATTGTGTCCAGGTCTGCCAGTCCGCCCCGCAGGATGTAGGGCGTTTCAAAGAATACTTTGCCCCCCTGCACACAAATTTGTTTTTTCAATGATGCTATATTTTGACCAAAAGCGCGATACGACTGTAACCCTTTTGAAAGCTTTTAACCTCAATCAGTCAAAACTTTAAATTTGCCGGCTTTTGTTTTTCCCGATTTTTTTTCAAATTGCTGTCCAAAAAAACCATTCCCAAAGGTTTCGGAATGCAAAAGGCCCTTTTGACAGTGTTTAAGGTTTATTTATTTCAAAGGATTTGATTTTTATTATTTTCCCCCCCTCATACACCCACATACCGTCTGCATTTTAAAAAAGGGGCATTGAGAGCGAATCACTAACTTTAATCGGCAGTTAAGGGAAAATTTTAAACGGTACAAAAATTTTTCAAGATAAGTGTTTTTTTTGTATATAATTTTTTAATAAGAAAAATTTTAGGGGGCACGGGAAAATTTAAAATTTTTTTAACAGTATTGTTAACTTAATTATAAATTTTGTATGCACAAAAGTATTTTTAAGTGTTTTTTATCTGTATAAATTTGTATTTTTTTTTTTATGTCAGAATGTATTTCATTTTTCTTTGTAAAAAATTTTTTTAAAAAAAAAAATTGCTTTCGATTTTTTAATATGCTCCACTCCCCCAGGGGGAAATGTGCCCCTATTTGGGAGAAAACCCTGGTGGAGGGTTCAGAGATGGTTGGGAATATCATAGGATTTTAGGTTTTAAAAGGGCCGGTGGTGAGCTATTTTTGAAGGGAAGCAGAAAAAAAAGAACGAAAAAGCAATCTTTAAATGGGAAAAAAAACATTTTATTGGAAAAGTGTTTAACAACAAATTTTTTCAAAAAATTAAAACCAGAAGTAAATTTCAAAGCCGTCCCACCCTTACGTTTTTGGGAAGTTTTCCCTGGACTGTCACGAAAACCCCCCGGTCAGTTTACGAAATTGGAGCTTTGATGATTTCAACTGAAGGACCCAGCCTCTCGTGTCCCCAAAAGAACCAGTTAACTCGTTAAAGACCCCTTCTACTCACGCCTGCATAAATCGTGTGGTGTGGAACACTCCTGTTCGCGTAACGTTCCTGGTACAACCGCGAAGGGGGCCGCGTGTTAAATGAAATCCCCATGCACTATAAACTTTAACAGTTCCCCCCGGGGTACGAGTTCTTTCCCCACTCCCTTTTGGAAAATGGATTGCAATTGACGATTTCCCATCGGGATGGGTTGTTCTCAAAACCCCGTTCCCCCTTACTGAAAAATTTCCCCGGAAAAAAACCCCAGGACGCCCAGAAGGGGTTTGGAAGCCTTGTCTGATTTTTTCAAAAATTCTGATCGAAATTTAAAAACTTTCCGTTTTGGGGTGTAGCTTTTAATAAAAGTTTTTCTTTCTCATTAACGTTTTCCCGGTTTTTGCACGAAATGGAATTTCTTTTCTTGAAATACATTACTATGCGTTTCCCAAAAGTTTTTGGCACACTCAAATTTAAATCGGTTTTAAAGTGACCACCCTGTACTCAAAAAGGAAAAAAAACCGGATTTTTTTTTCTTCACTGATTTTCCGCCTGTAGTGCCAAACGAGCTTTCACGGTTTTAATCAAGTAATCATACTCGTGCGTTGCCGATAGCCCATTTTTCCCTTTCGAGGGTCCTTATGTCAACTTGTTTTTTGGTTTTCCCCAAAACCTCTTATTGCCACCAATAAAAAATCCTTTTGCACAGCAGATGCATTAAGTGTCTGGAACGTATGCTTTCCCTTCCCAAAGTACGAGGGAGCTCTGTAAAAAAACCCCCCGCGGAATAAAATTTATGACACTGACAGTGTTTTCAAAGACAGTTAATCAATTTCGAAGACCATGGCGGGGAAAAAGAATTTGAAACAATATATTCAAGGAACGATGCAATTCACTCGGTTTTTTTCTTTCCATGTTTCCCCTTCCTTTCACTTCTTTTTCCAAAGAAGAAAAATATGTTTGTTCAAGGAAAAAGATTCGCCATGAAACCAGCTATTAATATGATGCTAGGTTAATGTTCCCAAAAATATGTTTGAGTATATATCCCCACAAAAAGTTTTCAACAACAGTAAATTTTTCCCCTTTAAATTTTCTATAACTAAGTTATATATATTTTATTTTTTTTTTTACTTTATTTTTTGCCCCTTTTTTTTTTTTTTTAAAATTTAAGGTAAGTTTTTAAATTAGGAAAAAAATTTTCTTTTCCCCTTGTAACCCCCAAAAAACTTTTCCGGAAAAAAATTTTGCCCTTTGGGTGGTATGGGGAAACCGCCATTTAGCGCAAAAAGGTTTTTGGGGGATGGACCTCATCATTTGTAACCATGGTCAAAAGACTAGGACGACACCAGAGCCTGCAAGAGACTTAACGTATATTTCCGAATATAATTCAATACCTGCATTAGCCGATAGTGCGTACTTTTTCAAAAATTTATCCGATATTCGAAACTTTGTAAAACCTAAATCCATCGATAAAAATCCTGTAGTTTCCAAATATGTTGCCAAGTGTTTAAAACGTGCGAAATATTTCCCTATGATATTGCTATTAAATTTTAACTGCCGATTAAAAGTCACACAATTCATTACCCAGTGTCACTGTTTTTCAATTCCTACTATTAGTTCGCAATCTGTATATTTATTTATCTTGGTGGAATTTTCAATCATTAATAAAATACATTTTAAATCGCTCCATTGAACTGAAACTTTATATACTTGATATTTTTGGATGATAATATTCAATTATAATAAAAATTAATGGATTAAAACTAATTATTCAAAGAATTACAAACAGAGCCACGTTGACATCATTTTTGGCGACTTTGTGACCCTTTTAGCGACGTGTCAAAACTTGAAAAGGTATATTTCTCACGTTTTAAATCACTAGTTTGAGTTGCAATTTTCTATACACTTTTGTTTTAGGTAAAAATACGATAATTGATTAAATTATAATTAATTAAATTAAATTAAAATTAATTGACTGAAACTAATTTTCAAAGAATTACAGATACAGAGCCATGTTTTCTTTTTTACCGGTTTCTGATGCCATATTAATTTTGTCTCTATTGTTGTAACAATGTGTAACGGTTAAAACAAAGACAAAAGTTGGCGTCGAAAACCTGTTTTTCAGCCAAACTAGTCAAACCGGTTTTGTTGTACTTATTTACGAAGACAAACTCCATTCATGCTGGAAATTCGTAGTTTCACTCTCTCCATATATATATATATATATATATATATATATAATCTTCAAATTTTCATTTGTTAATAAAATACTTTATATTCATCCATTTAAAGTAGGAATTGATTATTTTTTTTTTTACATTGCTTGTTCGCATAAGCAAGCGTATGTGGTGTATTATGGAGGGAAGGGAAGGCATAAAAATTATTCTCAGAATAGAAGCCTTCACAAACACTGTCAAAATAATTTGATTGCTTTCCCAAAGCTTTCGGAAAATTTTTCCTGATACTAGCGGAAGAAAAGGATGGTATTTCACGAAGACGCGATAATATACCATGAACATGGTCGCTTGAGGAAATGCTTTAGAGGCAGTTAAGGAAAATGCCAAAAACGATAGCTTTATTTCTAGAAATCCTATCTGAATCTGATACATTTTTTTCCATTCATTTCTTACCGTAGACATTTTCTTGCCTTGTAGTACTTTCAGTGCTATTTTTTATGGGTTTGAAATACAAGCTGGAGAACGAATTCGTATACGACAAGTGATCATCGACCTATGTTTTATTCCCTGTAGGAAAAACTCGCGGCATTTTGAACATATACATTCAGACCTTACAATGAGTGAATATAACTTTAAAAAAATTATACGGAAAATGTGATTTAGACGCAATATTTCAAAGATCTCTCAGAATAAAAATGCATTTCAGAACATCTTAATAGTTTTTTAAAAAAACTTTAATTGTCATAAGTGCAAGTTTAACAACAAAAAAATTCGTTTTCGCCCCCCCTCCTCCCGGGATCTCTTCTCTTAACCTAAAAAAAATTCACATGAGTACTGCTTGTTCGGCTTATGCCCGGAAATACATGGTGTTTTTCTGAAACAATTGGAAGATGCGAAGGGCCTATGGCCAACAAGATTTTTACAATCTGATTTGCGAATAATAGGGGTACCAGTTAAGGTGTCGATTTCGTCACCTTCCCTGTTAATTAAAATAAACTTTATTATTGTAAAGAGTGGAATCAGTTGGCAACAACATTGCTCCAATACGTGGAGTTTTGAAGACGTATTCTGTGTTAATCTAAAACTATGCTCTTCAACGTTACCGGGTGATATGGGCTTTTCCCAGATAATTTAAAATCTTTTTCTTGGCTTCGTTAATACTAGGTGTGCCATTCTAGGATTTTCTCCCGAACGTTACAATATTCTTACAGTTTATTTTCAGTCTAATAACTTATTTGGTAGATCAATTTGATTAAGATTAGTGATTTATTAAAGTTTCTAGCGTTTTTCAATAAAACATGGAAAATACCAACTGGATTAATTACTGAATTACACCCACACACACAATACCAGTATCTACTACCATTATACATCAATATACTTTAACCCGGGAGCGGTCAAGCGGGGCATAGAGTCAACCCAGGCTCGCGAAATTTAGAATTCTAAGAATTTTTTTTTATTTGTTACAGTCAATATCTTCCTATATGGCAGTCTTCATCTGAAATATCTCCCTCTTTTTTTCGGGAGCTGGAAACATTTTCTTACATTCTTAAGAGGAGTTGGAAACCTCTCTCTCTATACCGACGATGTTAAATTGGCTCCAGTTTTTGATGTACCTTTTCTCAAAATCTGCTGTATGCACATGTTTAAAATTTTTCATGCAATTAAAGTATACCTTTTTCACTATACTGAAATGAGCTTTTAGCTAATTTTGAAATTTTTTATAGTTAAAATATTTTATCAAACATAATGAAATTTTACCCATTTTTCACATAAGAAATTTGTAAAAATAATAAGTTTTGTTTTTTTTTACCACTTTTCAGTATATATTAGCCATCATTATAAATATATCATAAGAAATTTACATAACTGTAAACAGTAGTTTCTCAGAAAAGGTAAATAGAACACCAAAGTTTACGTTTTGAGATAAATTGATTTTAATGTATTCAGTGAGGCTTCTAATCGACTGGGAAATAAAAAAAATAAAAGGCACAATTTACTATAAAAGATACGTTTTGGTTTATATCAGACGTTAGACTTTTAAGAAAAAAACGTACTTTGTTTACATTTTTTGCCTTTCAAATGGGCTTGGCACAGTTTCAAGTATTATTTAAAAATAGCTTTTAAGGGCTTCTAATTACCCTAGATGTTAAAGTAAGGTATTTTTTTAGAAAGGTTAACATCTATACAGTTTAAAATTGTAAAATTCTGAAATTGTGTCAAAAAAAAAATTAAATTTTAACTTTCCAACACCTCTTAAGGTACTTGTGGGGTGATTGAGTTCTACGAGCGACCACATGTGTTCCAAAATATTTCCTAGAACAGGCTACATTTTCCTCCTGTGAATTACCTAATAATTTTGATTGCTGTTTTGCACTACTCATTATGGTTTTAAAATGTAAAATAATAGAATATAACAAAGAAATGGGTATATGTGCGATTGGTTGAAATTCAACCTGATCAAACAAGAGAACCTGATGAAATAATGGATATAAAGTAAATTTGAGAAAAATGAACGTGAAACATTTGAGTTGAAACGAAAAGTTTTAAAATGCTACCATCAAGAAATATATGGAGCCACAGGTCTTCACCCTATCAAAAAGACACAAGCAATAAAAAGTTCAACATTCTATTTGTCCAACAACAAAGGACAAGAAAGCTACAATAACTTAAACAAAATATGAGTTTTGCTTGCAAATATCATTCCTGCAATGCTGTCTGTGATTTGTGTCTTTGTTTAAGTAACGCACATCTGTGAAATGTTTTAGTTCAGTTTAGATTGGAATTTTTCTCAAATTATGAAAGAAAAATTCAAAATTCCTAAAAAGTAGGTAAGCAGAGTTTCTCTTAGTTAAATTATTCACTGGATTAACGATTTTTATAGTGTGCAATAAAAATAATTATTGAAAAAAAATGATTGGAGAGATTGAGTCATTCGCGGGACCACTAATGTTAGTATCGAGTGCGCGTCTTCTTCCGGGTTAAAATCTCATCTGCATTATAAAATTTCATAAGACTTTACACTTAATGAGAATGGTTATGAGTAGGGATTGTGCAATGCCGGGATACCGAAATTCAGAAGAATTCGGTACTGTTATCGAAGATGATGATGACAGTAATGTCGATAGTGAAAAGGAATTGTCTCTTGAACAAAAATTAGAATTAGTGATAGTAAAAAAAAATTCAACAAACCAAAATACAATACAGAAATCATCTTTATCCAAAACCCTCCGACGAGAAATCGATTTATTTGAAAAGATGAGGGATTTAGAGGTAAATACTTGGAAAAATTCTACCGCGCATCGTTAACTACCACCAACTAGTGTAGATTCCAAAAGAGCGTTTTCTACAGCTGTTAATTTTTGCATAAAATTTCGTCCCAGGCTTAATAACAGTACAATTGATGCATAATGTTTTTTAAGATCACATTTGAAAAATTTGTAATAGTACCACAGACTGAATAGTGATATTTACACTTTTTGGGGATTTAAATAAATATGTTCCTTCCCTTTTTTGTGATTTTTTTTTATATACTGTTTTAGTTTATAAGTTACAAATTATTTCTTGTGATATTTACACTTTCTAGTAAAACTTGCAAACAAAACAAAGAAACATCTGTGTTTTCTTTCTGTATTACAAATTTCTACTACCGGTATTAAAATCGGTATCCCGGTATTAAGATCTTAGAAATACTGATTACCGGTATTGAACTTCTGGTCCGATATTGCAATCCCTAGTTACTAGAGAGTTACATTTATGTCGCACCATAAAGTTGCACGATGACTATTGCCGACGAACCTCGTCTTTTTGTACCATGGTCTAATGACGAGGATGACATCTAGAATTCTCTCTCCTAACTTCCCGACAGTACCGACCGGAGGTCTTTATAGCCTAGACATATTTAAATTGCATCTGTCTCTTGTGTACCGCGGATCTTCAGCGGTACTAGGCTCGAAATCATGACATGCCTGCTTCCAATCCATGTCCTTGACCACTGGTCTACCGCGCCTCATTAGAATAGTTCCACATTAGCCTAATTTGCTGTGAATTTTAGGAAATTTTAAATTGTATATTAAGATCATAACCAATACTGTACTACTTATTAGAATACATTCCAGAACTGCATGTTTAAAGAAAGGCACATAAAAAAATCACACCTCAAAATTTTTCTGAAAGCGATTTAACCCTTTATCTACCGCATTATGATTTACTGCAGTTTTTTTCGTGCAATATTGTTTTTTGAGTCACTACATTGAAAATTAAAGGATATACATAAACAAAATGCTCAACTTTGGGAAATTTAATTAGTTACAGCTAATTAATTAATCAATGGTATTCATCTGTAAAATTAATTATACACACTGTTCACTTAAATTAAATAGTCGAATCATTTTCTAAGGTCTTAATTATAACATACAAAAAAAATAAGACACTTAGATTTCGACATTAACTATTTTTTCGGAAAAAATAACAATCTTCTTAATCCGCTGAAAACGCAATTTCTGCTATAAAACTATTTGCTTCCCGCTGAAATACTCATCATAGAACCCATTCTGCCATATATCTTGGAAGAGTGGATTTCAAAGAATATATATAATAAAGAATAAGTATCGCGTCAGAGTATTTGTAAAAATGGTTATTCCACATACGAGGGCTATTCAGAAAGAGTAAGGAACCTTTCCGTCTGACGTCGCTAGGCCTGCGTCGATCACGTACATTTTGGTGTCTGAGTGCTCGGCATCTCAATCTGCGTCCAGCCATCACAACGGGAACATTTTAACGCTGCCCGCTTTATCGATATTCGAATTTAATGTGTGTGTGTGTGCGCGCGCTGCAATTGAAAATCTCACCAGTTGTGACATCCTGTCTGTGATATGGTTTTTGTGGGAATAAAACCTAAAACCTTTGGAAATTTATCGGCAAGTGTTTCAAGTGTATGGAAACAACGTAATGAATGAAAGTTCAATCCGAAAAAATGGTGCATTCAGTTTAAAGATGGCCGAACTAACGTTCACGATGAAGAGAAGAGCGGACGCCCTAGCATTGTGACTGATGAACTGGTCGCTAAAGTTGATGAAAAGATTTGAGAAAACCGCCGTTTCACAATAACGGAGCTTTCGCTTAGTTTTCCACAAATTTCACTGACTTCATTTGAAATTGTCACAAAAGCTAGGCTACCGCAAATTTTGTGCAAGATGGGTGCCGAAATTGCTTACAGACCACCATAAAGGTCAGCGAATGGGGGAATCTTTGACATTTCTGGAGGCCTACGACAGGCATGGGGATTAATTCTAAGATCGAATCGTAACTGATGACGAGACGTGGGTGAGACACGTGAATTGCGAGACAAAATTACAGTCCATGCAGTGGGATCACACAAGTTTCCCCAAAAGACCAAGAAAATGTTTGCAAACCTTGTCAGCAAAAAAGATTATGGCCACTGTGTTTAGGGATAGGCAAGGCATGCTTCTGATTGATTTTCTTGAACGTGGTGCCACAATAAACTGAGCGGTTCTGTCAAACTTTGCGCAACCTTAGGAGAGCAGTTCAGAACAAGCTCCGAGGAAAGTTGACATCCAAAATTTTGTTTTTGCACGACAATGCCCGACCCTCACACGGCAAACTGCACCCAAGAACTCCTTAATTCATTCAAATGGGAGGTTTTCCCTCATCTATCCTATAGTCCCGATCTTGCACCTAGTGATTTTCACCTGTTTCCAAGACGACGACAAGGAGCTGCGGGTGCGCGTCGCTGAGTGGCTGCGATAGCAGGCGGCAGAATTCTATGACAAAGGAATTTCAAAGCTTACCCACCGCTATGATAAGTGCCTCAATTTGTTTGGTGACTATGTTGAAAAGTAGAACTTTAGTCGCTCTTTCTGGTGTATATAATAATTTTTTTTTCGTGTACTAAGTTTCTTTTTCATTTCAAAACGTTCCTTACTTTCTGAATAGCCCTCGTAATTTAAATTGAGTGGTACTTATAAGTACTGTGTCGGTAGATAAAGGGTTAAGAAACAGACGAAGAAAACTTTTTTTCATATTGGTGATTCTTGTATTTCGATAATGAAAACCGATATATTTACAGTTACTTATTTCATACCAAGTCCTTTCTGAAACTGTCTGATACATTCTGGGAATGCTGTTTTTAGAGTGTATGCAGTTAAATACATTTTTTTTTCAAATATAAAAGGATAAAGAAAACCTCATTGAATCAAAATATTGCTAGACCAGAACTCACTCTTTTATTCATTAGCATTTTGATCGAGTGTTTATTTTTAAAATGTATCGAATAGTGGAGAATTAGCAGATAATATATATATATTCTGGCGTAGAAGCATGGATGATGAACATTGTACTTGCATAATATTGAAATCTTTATGCAGGTAGCATTTATAATGTTTTCTAGGTTTTTTTATTAATTTGTGTCAAAATGCTTAACTGATTGAAACTATTCGCGTGATTGGTTGCTATAAAAAATGAGTTAAATTCATCACGGTCACATAAAAAGAAATGCAATCACGTGCTCCATTTTAAATTCAACACTGACATTAGATCTGTACTCGTTTTTCTATTTTAGTAATATTTAAATAAAATTTCCAATTTGATAATCGAGTAAAAATGTTTTCATATTAAAAATTCTTCAATTTTTTTTTCAAACCAAAAAAAATTCTTATATAATACGAGTTCTTAACCTTTTATCTACCGCATTATGATTAACTGCAGTTTTCTTCATGCAATATTTATTTATTTTTGAATTACGACATTGAAAATTAAGGGATATACAGAAAAAAAATACTTAACTTTGAGAAATTAAATCCCTTTGAGCTTATTAATTAAAGATATTCAGCTGTAAAATTAATTATGTATACTATTCACTTAAAATAAAGAGTCTAACCGTTTTCTTAGGTCTTCATTAACATACAAAAAAAATAAGACACTTTTTGACATTAACGACTTTTTCGGAACAAAAATGACAATCTTCGCAATCCGCTGAAAGAGCCGTCAGCTGAAAAAATGCAATTTCCGCCATAAAACTATTCACTTTCCCCGCTAAAATACTCATCTTGGAACCTGTGCTGCCATATATCTTGCAAGAGTGGATTTAATGGAATATTCCTGCAAAATATCATCAGAGTATACGTAAAAATGGTTATTTCATATAATTTTTAAATGAGTGGTACTTATATGTACTGTTGGTAGGTAAATGGTAAAACCAATTGCATTCTATTTACTTATGTACGGTATTATTGTTAACAAATTTAACTTGATAAATTGAAAACTTCTTACAAAAACAAAACTTGGCAATAACGAAATGCAGGATCTGATTGAATGGAAAAACGTGACTGCAAGAATGGGACTATAATGTCAC
The DNA here is from genome assembly GCA_019973955.1 of Trichonephila inaurata madagascariensis. NCBI lineage: Eukaryota > Metazoa > Arthropoda > Arachnida > Araneae > Nephilidae > Trichonephila > Trichonephila inaurata. The sequence continues at coordinate 254,878 of BMAV01026490.1, read as the reverse complement.
AAGATAAGAGCTGATTGATGTAGATATATTTGTTGTTACGTCTTACCCTACCTGATTTACAGTAACAGCAGATTGAGAGTCAGGAAACCTATCGCGACAAAAGGCTACTCTTGTCGTAAGCCATAGCTTTGAGCACTTATAGGTAACAGTAATAGTTGGCTTGGTTCCACCCCAATTTTAAGGAAGAATACCGTGGGGGTGGTCAGAGACCTCCCATGAACCTCCCGAGAGGACTTGCGGCTCCACAGCTATTTATAGTGCCCCCATGCCTCACAGACACTATACGTTTTCAAACATCCGTGCCTTCTCCTAGATTCGAACCCATGGCGGGATGCATAACAGTCAACGTCACTAACCACTATACCGGAAGGGTGGCCGAAAACATGTGATTACGAAGTCACACAAATTTAGTCCTCTGTTCACGAGCCTTCCCAGTTAGTCAGTATTTTGTTTTTTCTTCTCGCTATGGAGTTTATTTTTTAAAAATTCCTATTTCAAATTATTATTGTTTCATATCTACAACAGAGATATATTGTTTCTATTTACAACTATGAATACAGACTACTTAATTAAAAACATCCCATTTCAGTGGTTGACAGAGTCGGCTCGGAGGGTTGGAGGAAGTGTGAATCGCCTGGCAAGCCCAAGTTTATGGGTTCGATCCCAAAGGGAGTCGATAGATATTCTGAATGCCAAAATCATAGGCATGCCTGTCATATGATTATGTGGCATGTAAAACATCCCTTGAGTATAAATTAGGCTCGGGTAGACTCGGGAAAAGGAAATCATGGCAATATTTAGCATCCGATGATAGCTTGAATGAAATAAATTAAAGCGTCAAAAGTTTGGTAGTGGAAGCTGCCACTAGATGGAGACACCAACGAAACGACGCTCACACGTGTAGAGTTGCTGTATCTACAAAAGCTTGACTACTAAAATGCAAACCATTTGAGAGAAAAGTGTTTTTCAAATTTGGTTGTTGGTTCGTTTCTTAAAGTGTAACATTTTTTAATTATAATAATTTTCATTTGTTGTGTATAGTATAATAAATATTGCTAAATTCCAACTTTTTAATATTATATCGTTTTAATAAGTGTACATGACTGCTCCGTTTCGATTCAGAAATGAACATACAATTTGTATTGTACAGGAGTTTCCTACTGTTTTAAGGACTTATATAGATATTAGAAAATCATAAATAGATCACATCAAAAACCCGCTAAATGTTTCGTTCATATTGAATTAATTCCAGCAGATTTACTGCATATGAATGCACAAGATATCGTTTCCAGATACAATGCCAACCTTTTTGAGTGTGCTGGAAATGCTAAATTTGGGAAATATTTATAATTCTTGAACAATACACTGAATGATTAGAAAATATTGCAGTATTTCAGCTGAGTTCATTAATATCTACAGAAGTAGGAAGCACGGTTTTCTTTTTCAACTAGAAAGTTATGCAATTCCTTAAACATTATAATGTGAAATATACCGTTTATTTAAAATTAGTTTTGAATATTTATAAAAAAAATATTCAAAATATATTCTTAAAAATGTACCAATAAAACATTTGACAACGATTAAGTATATAATTTATTTAATGCGAAATTGTGTTTAGATTTAGATTGCTGTTGTAACTACTTCACACAGTTCTGGGATAAACTAATTATTTCACAGAAAGAAAATCATCAAAAATATTCTATTAAAATTAGCAAAATGATTCCACAGATAAAGAGTCTCTTTCACTGAAATGTCTTACAGTGCTGGCCTAAACGTACTTAAATAAAGTGACTCTTTAGAGAAATGTCCTATACACATAGGATGTGCCAAAGGGTACTCAGTTCACTTTCGGTAAATCCACACCGAGTTGGGGTGAGCTCGCTGATTCTATATCCGCCGTGCGGTCGCTGATTTGAAACTTCCTTGGTTCGAAGTCCACCTTACTTCGAGGAAGCAGGTATCGCTGACTCAAGTCTATCGCCAACAAAAGGCCTCTTATCGGATTCTCTCTAGTCAAAATCTGTTCCTGGTACTCCCTCACTCTTTCATTATAAACCTCTCGTTTCTCAGGATCACTCACCGCCTATCCTCTTTGATCTCTTGACCGTCAGCAGCTTATAGCGGTAGTCTGTCTGGGCTCATAGTCTGAGTCTGGTCCTGCAGACACGCAGTCGCCCCAGATCCATGAGAACCCGAAAAGCACATTGTACCAGTGTCTCTTTTAACTTTCGGATTGGCATGGAAAAAAATGGTTAGAGTTTCTGACCACCCATTTGCGAAACCTTTTCCCAGCAATTAGGGAACCAATGGAATTTTCCCATGTTTTTCGGCGTCCCCTCTTAGCAATTAGGGGAAAGAGACTGGGTACATTACACTGCGTTCTATACCTTTGTGATTTTTGAATGTATGCTTTTTTAGATTCGTGTTAGCATGTTATTCGCATCATATAAAAAGAAAATTTAGAGTAATGAGTACAGCAGTGGTTTTCAAACTGTGGGGCGCCCCTCCCTAGGAAAGCGTGATAATCCTAAGTGAGGGGCGCGAGCACATCAAAAAGTCCAAAATAAATGATTATTTAAAAAATTATTAATTTACTGAAAGGAAACAAAACAAAATACATTCTGTTGTAATAAAAAAATATATATATTTACACTGATATAAAAAATACTTATAAACGTATCAGAACTGCACAATGTATTTGATAATTAATTAATCAATACTAAATTAGGAACAAGTTTAATAAGTACTAAAGTTAGAAATGGTAATAGTACACGAAATTCTTTTGTTTTCAATGCAAAAAATTCATCATCCAACCCTGCCCAAAATTGAAAGAGGGGTTTATTACTAAATTCCCTTTGGATTTCGACACTTGACGTGAAATCTATGAAGATTTCTTTTTAGGCATTTGAGAGCATTTCTGTATAAAGATGCCTGTGTACTTGGCACTCTTAAGGCCTTATCACATGTACACAAATTTGAAGCAATTTTTCTTTTCACCGACAATTTGGACCAATTTCACCCAGTTGCCAAAACAACGACTTCGAACAACCTCTTGCTAGTGAGCTGAGAAAGTTGCTCGGAATTAAAATTGCTCCGAATTTCAGCCAATAAGGTCCATCTTCTCCTACGCGAAAACAAGATGGCAACCTCGGCTTTGTCACTCGCAGTATCAGAAATGTACGCGTTACAATGGAACGAAATAATGGAGAGAGAACTTTGATTGACAAAGTTGAAAAATTTCCATACCCATGGAATCCTAAAGAAGATTGATTAAAGGTAATAAGAAAGATTGATTAAAAGTAATTTTTTTGTAAGCTTGAACCTCTCCCCCCCCCCTTCTCCAATCACCCTTTGTGTACCTCTAAGATATTCTTGTTCTAACGGAAATTGTTTTTAATGAGCAGATAGAAATATATATTTACGAAACTAAGTCTAGATATTTATAGACATATTCATTTCTTTATTTCCCTTATTCTTAGGATAAATGCAACATTGTAATCGAAAAGAAAAATAAACCCTAGTTTCCACTTTCACTAAAGCCTTAAAATTGTCTATTTCTGAAAAATAATTTCTCTTTATTCAACAATGAAGAGTAAACTGTATTATAAAATCAAATAAAGCGAAATAATTATTTAAAAGTTTTAAAAAATACCTTTTACTTAGCATCAATAATTACAGTTCTGATAATTTAAATAGCTTTTTCAATATTAATTTTCGTGCCTGTCAATTTCTCTTTCAGTACTAACCATCGAAAAAGATTTTTTTTAAACAATAAATATTTTCTTTTTATAAAAATATAACTTTAATGAAAAAGAATATAAACGATTATGACATTTTAAGGCATATTTTTCTTTCTGATTAGTATTGTTGTATAAAAAAAAGTAAGAGAGAGAAAAAATTGAAAGGAGCTTTAAAGTCATTTTTAATGACGTTTTAAAAAAAAATTATCTACTAAAATGTATCTTTAACGTCTTTGTCATTATGTAGCGTATCGATTCTATTCATGGGGATGATGATTTTAGTTCTTAAGCAAGAATAATCTAAAAAAAAAATAAAATGTTTAATTTAAAGAAAAAAATACTTAAACGATATGGAACATAACTTTTCAGCTAAAAAAACTTAAATTATTTTTGTAATGAAGTATATCATTTAAGTAATCACAGAAATTCTGGAGGAAAGTTTTGCAAAAAAAAAATTTCTTATTCCTAACCGCTAAACTCACACTTACTTTGAGAAAAAAAAGGATGAATTTTTTTAATTTAAAAACACATATTTTAGAACCATGTTGTGGCAACATATATAAAATATTTTATATTTTTTAATTTCTAATATAGTCTTTTTCTAAAATCTTATGTCTAGTTTATCTTTCAATTACGATTTTTTTCAGTTTTAAATTACTGATTATTCATCCTTTTTTAGTAGATAATTTTTACTATATATATATATATATATATATAATATATATATGTGTGTGTATATACAAATCAATCAAAATTTTAATTTTAATTTTAGATTTTAATCCACATTGCGGATAAGAATCGAATATTGCAATCTAGCACGTGCATTGACATTTATTGCTTTTCTTTTCGAATTGCGGTTCCGACAGAAACATATTAAAATCCGAGAAAATATTTAATTTCTTCTTTTTCAACAGAAATAATAATAGTAGCAATACTTATGTGGTAAATTAAATATGAAAAAAATAGATGGCGCTGTAAGTCATCTGAGAGAGATACTTTGCTTAGCTTGTAAAGTTGTTTAATGTTCTTTGCGCTGTAAACTTTGTGATATGGTCGCTCTTTGGGCCAAAATTTTTGGGTTTAAAAAAGCGTGAATTAAAAGGTGGGGGTTTTTTCAAAATGAATAGACTTTTTAAAATTCTTAATATGACTTTATTAAAAAATATAACTTAAAATTCTAAAAATTTGGGGGAAAAATTTATATAAGTGAAATCAAATTAAAATAACCCCACAGCGATATTTAAAACCGAACCCGTAATTTAGACCATTAATCAAAATAATATTATCCCCTATTTTTCAATTCTGATAATATTACAAGCCCTAATATATCAAATAATCAGCCCCTACCTTAACCCAAAATAAGATCTATCACGGTGCGGGAAACGTCGGTCACGCGTCAAAGGTACCCTTTTCAATGGCGGGGCTCGGAAACCTTTAATGATAGGCCGTAAATTTTTACCTCGTATCTTTTCCCAAACATATCTTTCCCTAAATTGCCATACTGCTTACTGAAACTTCTGTTTTTTTTTAAGTCCTATCTTATTTGCATTTCATAATCGCATTTCGCGTCTTGGTTTTTTGGGTTTGGGGGAAAAGGTTCCCCATCAATTTTGGGCCCCGTAAAAAAACACAGAGATTATGCTACAAAAAGGAAAAAAACAGAAAAAAAGAACTAGAAGAAAAAACGGGTTTATTCAAAGGGGTTTTAAAGGGGCCCTTTTAAAGAAATTACGTGTTTAAATTTTTTTTATTTCTAAACCCTCCTTTTTTTTCTAAGTTTTTTTTTAAAATTTTTAAACCCTTTGGGAATCCTCTTTTTAACTATAAATTTTTTCAATATTCAACAAACAATTTCATTATTCATTTTAAAAATTTAAATTTTTTAATATTTTTTTTCTTAATTTAAACTCTTGACAATCACAATAAATTTAAACCCCAAACACCCAATAAATTTTCAATTATGGTAGATTCTCACTTTTAAACAAATATGGGTATGCCCCATCCATCTTGCTGGATTTAAAAAAAATTTTTTTTCTTTTACAATCTTCATCTGTCAAAAAATTTGTTATATCCATCCTGCCCGGATTTAAAAAAAATTTTGCTTCTTATAAAATTTCCCGGGGCCCAGTCCCCTTGAAATAAAAACTTTTTAAAGGTTATTTGGGCAAAATCTATATTCACATAATACCAGTATTTTTCCCAAATTTTTATACATTATATATACTTTTAAATTATAACAAATTATTATCCATATATTTTCATCGGGCCCTCATAAAAAACTCCCACCCTGCCTGCGCCGTTATTTTTATTGTTAAAATCCTGTCTACGCCGCTTTTCCCCTGAACCAGATGTACATTAATATGAAACAATACAACAATATATAAAAACACATTATACAATTACAAAACCTTTTTTCAATAAATCATTAAAACAAATAACCAAAGGAATTGTCGTATCTCAGCGAATACATACATCGAAGTAAACAAATGCATGATAACAGTTGTTTTCTTCATCAATTGAGAAAAAATTTTACAAGTCAAAAGTTCAAAAAAAAAAATATACACTGATTGTAGGTTTTTAACTTTTTTCTTGGATTATAATTTTAAACACCACCGAACTCTTCCTTCTTTGCAATAATTCTTCCCCACTTGTTGGAAAAAATATAAAATGAAAAAAATACAACCTGATTTTTATGGCTTGTCGTCTCCTATTAGAACTTCCAATGATAGTGTACTGTTTGTTTTCGCTCCTCTTCTCATTTCTTGGTTGCTCTTTGATCCCGTCTACTTCCTGATGTAGGGTCTGTAGTTTTTTTCTTTTGGCTGTTCTGGCGGTTTTACTTCACTTTATTGGTTGGTCAGGACCCCCTGGTCCTGTTTCTTGCGTGGTCTGAGGTTATACCTTTCACTATCTTGAACCACTACTCCTTCCTCTTCCTACTTATATAAATATTATCTGATGACCCAAAGGTTTTACTTTTTTTTATGGTCTACACGTTTCTGCAACTTTTTTTTTGGGCCAGGCCAAGATCCATACGATCGCTTATATCCTTTAAAATTTCCTGACGTTTTCTTTTAATTTTTTTTTAATATTGGAAAAAAAACCTATGTAGTGATCTGATAAGTGGTCCCCCTTATCCCGGGCCCCACCTTTTGTGTTTTCCCTTGATTTTTACTTAAAATTTTTCCCCTTTTTTCCCCTAACTCACGCTTTACATCAGACCCCCTTTTTCCTACCATATTTGTCATTTGATCTTCTTTTACGCTTTTTCCCCAAAATACTCTTTTCCCGACGTGAACTAATGTTATCCGGCTACCTTTCCTATCTCAATCTCGTCACATTTCCTATGCGATATATTCTTATTTGATCAACATTAACGGTTTTCCTTTTTTTCCCGACCTCCCCTATTATAACATTATTATTATTTCTTACTTCTAACACTCTATACGGACCTTCAAATTTTTTTTTTTAAACTTAGCGCAAATTTTTTTGGCTGCTGAACTTAAAGGATGTGCTTCTAACAAGGCCCCGTCATTTTTCCTTACTTTTTTACATCACCCCGCGTCTATTATAATATTTTTTCCCCCTTTTCATGTTTATTTTTTTTGTTTTTGTCTGGGTTCATCAAACAATTTTTTTAATATCTCCTACTGCAAACCCGTTCCGTCCGGGAAAACCCTGACTAATTTTTTGGGAAAAGCGGTAATCAACTTTCGACCCAAAAATAATTCCGCAGGGGTTTTTCCCCTCGTTTCATTCACTGCTCTCGAAAAACATAAGCAAACTCACGTAAATTTATCATTTTTCATAATTTGCAATCATTTGCACCAGATCGCGATTTCGCCCCTTCGGGTTTTATTTGCCTGATGTCTATATGCAACAGTCTTCACTCCTTTTGCCTAATCTTTTTCCCTTTAAAAGTTCAAAAAATTTCCCGGGTATAAATTGGGGCCCTTATCACTTATTAATTTTATTGGGCTCCAAAGGGGATATAAAATTATGAAAAAAAAATATCCCTATTACACGAGGGCCCGGGGCCCTTTTAAAAAGGTATGATTTCAGCCCATTTTTCTGGGAAAAGATCGGTAATTACTATAACATATCGATTACGTCTCACTCTCGATGGAGGATACGGACCTAACAAATCTAAGGGAACTATCTCATTTTTGGGTAATTTGATACTATCGGATTTAATCCCACCCCCGCCGGTAACGCGTTTTTTTAATTATTAACGGGACATATGGCATGTAGAGACATATTGATCGACACATTTTTTTCATATCGGGGGGTAACAAACGTCCCCAATTTTTATGATAAGTTTTAAATCTGCCTAGATGACCTGCGGTTTGGTTTTTTTGAAATTCGCGTAAGATGCTGTTTCTTAAAAGACTTTAAGGATAACGCATTTCACCTAACGACGTTGCGTGTTTCGCATAAAACAACAAGCCTTCAATTAGACGGAAGTCCTTGGGACCAATTCTCCCTATTGTCGCTTTAACTAAGTTATCTTCCGGGTTTTTTAGATATCTATAGATATGACCTAAAATATTTTTTTATATATTTCCTCAGATATAAAAAGAACTTCTCCCCTCCGGGGTCCCCTAACGCTTTCTAAATGTTTCATTTAAAAGGGGGCGGGGGACTTTTTAAAACTTTTTTTTAAATTTTTAAGTAAGAGTAATGAAAATTTAGGCAAAATACACTGGAATACAACTGGTCAAATATATCCTTAAAAAAAATTTTAATTTTTTAAATTAAAAAAATTAAAAGTTTTTTAAAAATTTTTTAAAAAAATTCCCATGCGTTCCAATTTTTTTTTTTGGGGGCCCTCTAACATTTTTTTTTTAGTACATTTTAAAATAAATGGGTATTTTTAGCAATTTCATGCACCGGGTTTAATTTTTTTGAAAGGTTTTTTTTCATTTTTTACTTAATTTTCTGTAAAAATATCAGATTTTGTACACTAAAAAAGAAATTTAACTTTTCTAAATGAAATCAAAATTTTAAATGGATACCCAGATTTATTTATGTATTTATCAGTATTGTTCCCGAAAATTTCAACAATTTGCTCAAAAAAAAACGCATGGAACATTAAAAAAAGCACGTAAATCCCGAAAAAAAAGTTTTGAGAAAGTCAAAAAAGTTTTTCCCCTTACCTTTTATAATTGTTGTTCTGATATTATTAAACATCCATTTTTTTAATAACGACATATTTATACTAGGTTATTTATTTACAAGCATAAATTTGGGGAAAAAAAAAAAAAAGAATAAAATGGTTTCCATTACAGTTTTCGGTAAAAAGTTTTCAGTGATAATACAAATAAATATTTAAATTTTCTGGAAAGACATTTAAAATTTCCAAGACCAAATTTTTACCTTCTTTTTTTTAAAGTTCCTTGTAATTTTGGGTGATTTGGAATTTATTACTGATTTTTTCTTTTTTCCCCAAACACTAGAATTCTTTTTTTTACTTGAGCGCGTCGTTTATCACGTTTATGGGGGAAAAGTCACAGATCAGCACTTAACTCTTTTGCCTAGCTAAACTATTGAAGAACCAAAATTTTATCCACCTTTTAGATATAACAAAAATTTCAAGTCGCTTTTTTGAAACAAATGTTTCTTTTTGGGGGTTTTTTTAAATGACACTGTGGATGCCGTTTGGGGTTCTGAGTTTTCCCCCCGATCTTTTTAAAAAACTCATCTTTGCAAGCCTTTGATATACTGTAAGTATTTTTTTTCCCGAACTTTTCCGCATTTGTTTTCACGTGAAAGGGACATAGGGTTCTATTTTTTTTGCCAATGCCCTCTGGTAAAACACCATGATGTCGAACCAGTGGGCATTTACTAGCGGAGTTTTATCTGTTGATGAACAATGAAACAATGAAGCTAAAATTTCCTTTCATTTTTTTTCATCTGGTGCATTGCTTTTTTTAGCTTTTCTGTAAAAATTAGTTTCACAATGGTATTTTTTTTGAGGTTGCCCTCTTTCCCCCCCACCAATGGTGATACCTTTACCCCGCCACTCTGAAATTTTATTACGGGCCCTTGTGCCAAGTTTTTTGCCACGTGGTTAATGCATTCTTCTTACAATTTTATGCAGTCACCATACACATTTAATGATGATAAATGCTGATAGGTCTTGGCATCACCATCTGACAAGATGCTCACGTATCGCATACCACAATTTTTAATGGATCTTTTCCATATAATTTCTGTAGCTTTAATTTCCATGGCATTAAGTTATTAAACGTGATATAGTTCTCATTCGGTAACATTTAATCTATTCAGTTATCGAAGAGTGTGGACGTGTCATCTATACGCTCTACGCAGACTCTACGGTCACGCACTAGGACGGCAAACGCCTCAGAGCAGAGTTGCTTCGGCAACCCCTCCCAGCTATCGTCAAACTATAGAGCATCTGACTCCTGCAGCCCTTATCAGGGCTATTTAGACAGAGCATATACTCTTCTCTCCCTCGCTAATTACGGAATAAAACCCGGGCATGGCAAACTTACCTACTGATATGGAACTGGAACAAGTTATGATGCAAAGGAACTCTTTTACGCCCTCCATCGCCCCAGCTCTCTACATGTGAGCAGTTAAAATACAACAAAGCTCAACTGGAAAAGATGGAGACTATTCGGAGATGCCAACAGACATGCGTCGACTCACTCCGACAAATTCCCGACCACTACCCTGAAGAGCCCTTCTATACAAGGCACTCACCGAGCTGCAAGAGATAGAAGTAAACCCTGGCCTTAGGGTAAGTGATATTGACTCCTACCCCCCCTGTACAACCCTGGCTGCCCTCATCATGAAAAAACCCTGTAAAATCTCCTACTAAGAATTTCATAAATACCCCCAGAGGTAATAATGTAAATAACCCCCCGGAAAAGGGGAAGGATGTCCCCATCTTACAGTATCCCCTTTAAAGGGAAAACCCCCGTAAAATAGTGTTTAAACCCCTGAAAATGAGGAGATTAATTTATCCCCAAATAAATCCCGCCCTGTCACGGGACGAAAACGATATCAACCCAGAAAATCCAGGTTCTAAAGTAAACGAAAATAATCCCCGCCCCAAACCCGGGTTTTCCAATACCGGGGAAAAAAACCGACCAATCAGAGCCTGCTCAAGCTCAACCCCCCCCACCAGTCATGCTGTTAGTAGAGAAAAATTATAAAGCCCAAATGGCCCGAAAAAACCAAGGAATTCCCTAAAATAAGACCCCGATTAAGGGGTGATTTCCCCAAAAACCCAAAATACTCCGATAGCTCCGAAGAAAGAAGACAAGTAGTACAACTATTTTAAACAACAAATTTAAATTTTCTACAATAAAACCAAAAAACCAAAGGGCCCCAAATCAAAGTGGAAATAAAAAGGCCCCCCCACGTACCACAAATCCTGATGAAATTAAAGAGGACTTAGAGTCACTCGGCTACACGCCTAAAAAGAGTAAATCAGCTAGTAGGTAGAAAAAAAAAACCCCCCTTTCCCATATTTTTAATAACACCCCCCGCAACCTAGAAAACCCCAAAAATTTTCGATTTTAAAAAACTCCCCAGCTCCCCCAGCATCAGAGTCGAGGATACGACAAAAGGGTGTAACGCAATGTTACACCTGTAAAATTTAAATCACAGTTCGGGAGAACTGCTACCTAAATGCTAGTCCCCGAAATGTGGTGAACACCACATCACCCGTACCCCCAATTAAAAAAAAGTTTTGGGGAAACAGCCTATTGTAAATTGCCAGGTCTAGGGGACATATGGCAAACTAAAAAGGGCCCCGTCCCTTTTTTCCCCCAAAACCCCCCAAAAGGACCCGCAAAAAATAAAAGTAGTTCTTTTTTCAAATATAAAAAGTTTAGTACGGCCAAACTTACCTATCCCCAAGTTGAAAAACGGGCCTCTAACTAAAAAGCTTCCCACAAAATGGCGACACGAGGACCGGGATTTTCAAACAAAAACCCGAGGCCAGAAAAAAAATTTCCCCTCTTAAAAAACAGATATAACAGTAACAACAATAATTTTCCAAATATTCCAAATTTCAACCATAGAAGAAATTTTAATAGCAATAATTTTAATATAAAAGTTACGCTGCAAATGACAATGCATTGTCTCATGCAGCTTTTCGCACATTCTATGCAAAAAACAATAATTTAAACAGTAATAATAAACAACTAAATCCAAATCAGATGTCCCCCAAATAGAGGCATTTTTAATAACGTTTAATAATAATGTATAATTCCTCCCAATTGGCCTCAGTTTGTGTTTTTGGGAACGCAAAGGGTTTTTGCAAAAAACGTAATGTTTAAATTCCCGCATTTTCATAGAGAAGCACCCCCCAGATATCTTTTTTATTCAAGAAACCCACCTGAGACCCTCACACAATTTAATTCCCAATTTCACCTGCCATAGAAACAATGGAACACAGACGGGCGGGGACCGCCGGTGGAACTCTCTTTCCCTAATAAAAAATTCCCCCAAAAAAACACTATTGTCCCCCCACCCCTTCCCTCCGCCAGGGGAGGCCATTTAAAAATTATACAAACCCCCTCCTAAGCAGGGCCCAATTTCCATTACAAGTGTTTATATTTCCCCCCACCCCTGACGAAAACTTGTTTACAATAGACTTTGGGAGTACTTTTTTCCAAACAGCCAGTAATTGTATTCTTTTCGGTGATTTTAACGCCACCCACAATGCATGGAATTGAAAAGAAAAAAAATAGTAACAGAGGTAGGCCCCCTCTTTAATTTTTAAATATGCTAAACTTAAACATAGCCTTTCCCCCCTACTACAAAGTTTTGGGTTTTAAAATCTGCTAATACAATAGATTCGCTCTTTTTAAAAAATTTCTACTATCCTTTACGATCAACTCCAATCAGCGATCCCCCGTCAGATCACAACCCTTTTTTCCCTCTTTAACTTCAAACTAGCAGAAGAACCCTCAAACCCCAAGACCCGGTTTCCACTAACGGGAATGTTTTTAAAACTAATTTAAACAATTTCTCTTTTGGCTATCACCCAAAACAATATCAATAATACCAACGGAACCTTAGAGTGCAAAATCGCAGAGTTCACCGACGCGGTCACCAAAACCCTTCATAGCCCGCCTCCCGACCAATAGAAAACGACCCCCCGAAACTTCCCCACATCACATAAAACCAGCTCATTAAAATTTAAAAACTACTTTCGTAAAGATATCATCAAACCCCCTTTAAACCCCGTTTTTTAAAACACACTACAACAAAGCACAATCAGATCTCAAAAAAAAACTTAAAAAATTTCAAAATAACATCTGGCAAAAAGACTGGGAAAACACTCAACACCCCAGGCCAAAACCTTTTTGGGGAACGCAAAAAATTTTTTTTAAAAAAAAAAGGCCTTCCCCCCTTAATTGTGCAACAGGTACGGCCATCACAGATCAACAGAAAGCTAATTTATTTTCCACTAATATCAAAAAAAACCCTTTTTTGAAAATGACCGGGGATAACGATGAATATAGCCAAAATGATGAAATAACCCCACCACTGTAAATAATTTTCCCCCCCTACCTCCTTCCTTTAACCCGACTTCCCGGGTGAAATTATTCACTACATTAACATAAAAATCCCAGAAAGGCCCCTGGGAAAGACGAAAACACAACCACATGTTAAAAACTTTCCAATCAAATTAATCCTTATTCTAACTATTTCATTTAAAAAAAATTCTTAAATTTCATCCCTTTTCCCGACAACTGGAAGGAAGCCATTATTTTTCCCAAATTTGTAAACCCGGCAAAGACCCAAAAATTGGGTACTGGTTTCGGGGGAAATTTCTTAAAAACTTTTTTGGTAAAAATAACAGAATCTTTTTTCTACACAGAATGAAAAAATTCTTAAGATAATAACCTTCCCCCAAACCCCAACCCAAAATGGTTTTTTCTTTAAAAAACTTCTACCCTACATCCCTTTTTAACCCAAATAACTGAACTATCTCGGAAGGTTTCCAGAAAAGGAAAAGCACGGGAGCCGTATTTCTTGGGTATCCCGGGAAAACCTTCGACCGTGTTTGGATTAATGGACTCACTTTCAAACCAAATATCCTATAATCACCCCCCCTGATTCACCCCCCATTCACTCATATCTAACCAACCGCCCCCCCAAAATTAAGTTAACGAGTCGTTATCTAACTCTCACAATGTCTCTGCAGGGTGTCCACAAAGGTAGCTTGCTCGGTCCCCTTCTTTTTTTAATCTATACATAAATGATATTCCCCCTTACTCGCTTACCAAAACAACCTTTACGCCGGCGACACTACCATCCACACAACATACAAAAAAATTGCCAACTATATCCCCCGCATTAAAAAAAAACACCTTCTCCTCTTCAAAACCCACTATGATAAATGGAAAATCAGCATCAACGTTGAAAAATCTACAGCCATTATTTTTTCAACAAAAAGCACTCCCTTTTTCACCACCGCTCATAATGTACAACAAACAGATCCCCTGGCCCCAGGAAACCAAATATCTCGGGAAATTTTTTTCGATTCTCACCTTACCTGGAAAAAACATATCTCATACGCCCCGCGATAAGTTCCGGAAAAAACATGTTTTTAAAATCTACCCCCTAATAGGCCCGGGAAATCATATTTTTAAAATAGAAAAAAAAGTGCTTCTCTATAAAAGCCGTTATTCTTTAATTATAGCTTACGCTTTTTCCAATTTGGGGTATGCTGCCAATACAAACATTAATAAACTTGATACCCTGAAAAAATTTTTCTTATTCGTATGATCGTCAAAAATTTAACAAGATATATGCGCAATGACGACATACGCAATGCTCTTTAAAAAATTTCTAAATTTTTTTAACTCATATTCGAATATTGCAACCCCAACTTTTTTAAGCCTCTACCTGATACCAATAATTCTAATAGCCCAAAAATTTTAAATTTCCCTTTCACCCCCCAAAGATAATATTTAAAAAGGGCCCAAAAAAGAATACTTCTTTACTCTTACAACCCTCCTAATATTTTTTTCTAAGCAATAATTTTTTTTGCATCTCAGTCTCTATTATTTCTTTTTCCAAATTTTTTGTCAATATTTTTTTCTTTCCCTTTTTCCCACTGGACAAGCGCCTCCCCCTGAACTGTAAACTCAGCCCCCAGGGCAGCCAATCCAGTCACTTATCACTGTACCCAGCACCCAATCAGAGAGCAGTCTTTTAAGCCCCACCCAAGTCAAAAATTTTCCCCTCAACTTTCAACCCCATGGGAAATACTGAAGCCACGACTTCCCCGGGTTCCACCGGCCCAAACCCCCGTCATGCCCACTAAGCAGAAAGGAAAACCCCACATTCGTCAAGCTCCCCCTCATAGACTTATCATGAAATTTAGGGCCGTCTTTCAGTCCCGATGCCCCAAAAAAACAACGCCCATTCCGCCCATTCCCTGGCATTTGGGAAAATCCCACATAATTTTTTGCTGCATTCTTTTTTTGGTGTGATTTGCACCATAGGGGGTACTCAACCGGTTTTCTCCAAGATCCCTTTTTCGGTAGTGCATTTCTGTGCAAATTTGGAAAGGATTTCGTAATCGATAATCAGCCCAGTCAAAATTCGATAACGATTCCTATCCCCAATGATGAATTCCCCGTTTCTGCCATGTTCCATCATATGAAACGGTGATGTCTTTAAAACCATTAGCAGTGCCGAGCAAATCTTCATCGTGTTTTTTGGGCCACTTTCCGGGGAAAACTCAAGAATGTTTTTTTAAAACTCACCTTTTTTTTTCATATAATTTAAGTAAAAAATTTTGAGAAAAGTTTTCCTATCCATTATGAATGCCAATAGCCATGGGAAAAAATTTTAATGCTGCATGACCCCTTTCCCCCCTTTTTGGAAAAAAAACTTCAACCCCAGATTTTTATTTGCCTCGGGAAAAATTTGCTATCATCATCTCGTGGGCTTGAGAATCAAATTAAATATTTTTTTGCAGCCCTTTTTTAATTTTTGCTCTATTTTTTAAGAAAACCATAAGCACCATTACACTCAACATCCCAAAGAGCACATATCACATTCATCACATTTTTTGTTACATAAAAAAAAGACCACATATCATTATTCATCAAAACATATGTACTTTTCTTCCTTTTTCAAAAAAATTGATGTTGATGTAGAAGGAAACATCTGAAATTTTTCTGGACTTGCATTCAAATATTGTTTTATTTTCAACAGCATCTGAACCTTCATCACTAATAGAGTTTTCAGTATGCATAATAATTGAATTTTCAGCAAGCAGAATATCAGAGTTTTTAGCACACATAGTACTATTAAAATCACTTTGCATGTGATATTTTCCCCATCTCTTTTGTACTTTGGAAGCACACAAACTCCTTCTTTTTGATGGCCTACCTTTAGGTTTTCGATAGCGCCTACTAATAGCATCCATTGTAAACAAATACAGGACAATTGTAGATGTTTTTGAAGCATTTTTGTGGATTTTAGATACAAAAATTTGATTCCGTAGAGATAAATATTACTAAGAAACAGACAGCAATCAAAGATATGCAATTTTAAAAACAGGCAATACTTTCGACTTTTGTAAACAAGTGGAAGTAAGCAAACAGCGATAAAACAGTTAAAGGTTGCAGTTAAAATGTGTAGAACACGAAAATATTAATTCTAATATTAAAAAAAACCTCAAAAAATTATGACAACCTAAGCACATGCTTTTGTTTACATTTTTGGGTCCATTTAATTTTTTTAAAAATGCTTATAACTTTTTAATAAAATTACTTAGACACATGCGGTTTCTTGCATATGGTTCAGTGAACTCACGAAACTCATAATTCACAAAAAAAAGTTTTTCCATATTTTGGACGATTTTCGCCAATTTCAAAGTCCACCATCTCTTAATAAAATAAGAACGTATGGAAGTTCCACTGGAGACATACATATCGCAGAAAGTATAATCGGTATATCCACTGCCGAGTTCTTTTGATTACTTTGAACATCATTAACTTTCAAAACATTCAATCGTCCTCTTTGCATCCTATCGCCTCGACTAAAATTCTTACTCAAACCCCTATTTCTACGGTCCCCCTATATTAAAATCATCATTTCGATCTCCTTTTCTAAATTGGTATCCCCTTTCGTTGAATCTGCGGTCGTCGTTCTGAAATCTATTCCTACTCTCGAACCACTTATTACCTTGACGGCCATTCTCATAGTTACCCTTATAATCATTTCTGCCATTATTTGGTGGCCGCGGTAGCCGAGTGGTATAGGTATCGGACCGTAGCTTGCCTTGTCACGAGTTCGAGCCCAGTACCACTAAAGACCCGCCGTGTAGGGCAGCGGGTGCACGTTAAATCTGTCGGAGTTGAAACGTCCTCCCCTTGGTGTGGTGTGGTAGTTGGGGGAGGGTGCCAGCTCAGGTGTCGTCCACGTCACTTGACCATGGTTCAAAATTACGTGGTCCGTCGCCAAAAGCCCTCGTGTAGCTGAACAGTGCGACGTTAATGTTCAATCAATCAAGCCATTATTTGGTCTTCGCCAACTTCAAAATTTATCCAGTTTCTGAGATGATCATCAACTTTAGACATCCTACGCTCATTTGGACTCTCCACATTATCACTATTCTGTGATCCTCGTTTTTGATTTGAAAAAACCCCTCTTCAAATTTGTTTAAATTTCCCAAAAGTTGTACCGTTTTTTGTGGTTTTTGGACCTCCATAGTCTTGAACCTGTGGTACGGGGTCTAACAAAATTGATCTACCAAGCCCGCTTGCGACATCCTAGTTCAAATTTTTTGGGTTAGATTTTTTAACAAATCGAAAAGAAAAGGGGGTTGGCTCCTGTTTCCCTTTCCCCTGCTGGGAGGCAAAAAAACCTCGCCTCCTCTTTCTTTTTTCCTTATGGCGGGGAATCTTTTGATAGTTAAACTTTTTATTGCGCAAACCCGTGGCGGTATCCTGCACTAACATTTTGACCCGAATATTTTTCCCCATCTGGGCCCCCCGGAGATGCCCTTTTAAAAATAAGCGCATGCTAAATCCTGGGTATTTCTAGAAAATTTTTTTGATTGTCTGCCCTCCGAAATTTCCCTTCCTTTCCCTGCCCGGAAAAGCCCTTTTGGTAAAACCAAACCTACTCGATCTTTTCCGGGGGTCAAAAATTAAAATTTTTGGGTTGCCAATGTTGATATTGCCCTTTTTTGTGCCCCATATTTTTTATCAGGATGAATTAAAAGTTGGGAAATTTTCAAAAAGGGACTTTTTAAAAAATTTTTAAATTATGATTTTTATTAAAATATAATTTAAAAATTTTAAAATTTGGAAAATTTATAAAAGGTGAAAATCTAATGAATCAAACCCCAAGCGATGGTTAAACCAATCAAGTAATTTAGCCCCACTTTATCAAAAAATAATTATATTATCCCCTTCTTTTAATTTCCCCATAATAAAAAGTCCTAATATAAATAATAAATTCCTTAACCCAAAAAAAAGTTTCCCATCAGGGAAAACTTCTGGGCGCGCGTGCAATGGTACCCTTGTTAAAAACAAATTCTGGTAACTTTACTTGGTAACCCATCGGAATTCACACTCTATCTTTTTCCAAACATATTTTTCCCCAAAATTTTCCCATACTGCTTACTGAAACTTCTTTTTTTTTAAAAAAGCTATCTCTTTGCTTTTCATAAATGCTTTTCCCCCTTGGTTTTTGGTTGGAAAGGGGTTGCCTAATCTGGGGTTAAAAGGGCCCAAAAGGTTATTTTACAGAAAGGACTGGGGCCCGCCCACAACTTGCGTCAATATGTGCGAAAAAATAAAATATGAACTTTTTAAAAAGAAAAAAAATATAAGGGAAAAAGGGGGAAATTCTTACTGCCCCATGGAATTAAGAAATCAAGAATTATAACAACTTATTTTAAAAAGGGGAAAAAAAAAAAAATCAAAAATTTTCCCAAAAAGTGATATTTTTTGGAAAATGGAACCTCCTTTTCCTGGTGACCATGTCTTGCCGGTTCCGCGTAAGCTAAGGTGGGGGTTAAAAATGATGAGACATAATTTTTAAATACAATTTTTTAAAAGAAACATTAATATTTAAAATTCAAATTTGACAATTTTTAAATTGGGTTTGGGGTCAACCCCAAAAAGAAAAATCATTATTTAAAGTCAGACCCGAAATTAGATCCTCTATCTCAATTACCCCAAAATTAATTTTCAATTATTATATCTAATATTCCCTTTTCCCCCGGTTTGTGGTCCTTGACCTAGAAATATAACCCTTCTTTATCTTGAAGATTCTTGATCTGAAATAAATTCTTAAACTGTTTATTTTTTGGCCCCAAAAAGTTTTTCCCCAAAAGCTTTGCACGCTTTGATCAGAATGATTCCACACACAAACCTCTCCCCCCTGCTACCCCTTGCTATCTTATTTTCGCTATATCTAGGTTTGCCCCCCCTATCCTTTTATAGTATATCTCATTTACATATTCGATCCGTTTCTCTTTTTGGGTTTTTGGGGTTTTGGAAAGGTTTTGCCATTAATCGTGGCCGTAAAAGGGGAAAAAGGGTTTAAAGGGTTAATCAGAAAGACGCAGAACGTCACAACCCCCCCGAAGAAAACGGGGTTATTAAGGGTTCTCAATGCCCTTAATAAATTACGTGTCTAAATTTTATTTCTAAATTTCTTCGCTTTCTGAGTTTTTATTTAAATTTTTCTTAAATTTTCCCAATTTTAAAAACTTTTAAAATTTTCCCAATATCTTTTTCTTATTTTAATTTTCATTGCAATTTTAATTTTAAAATTTTTAATTTAAATTTTTTAAAATTTTGATTTTAAATTTTTTCATTCCTTTTTAAAACCCTTTTTTTTAAACTTTTAAAATTTTCCCAAAATTTATTTTGGTTTTTAATTTTCTTACTCATCTTAAAATTTTTAAATATTAAATTTAAATTTTAAAAACTCGTGCTAAATTTTACCCCAATAACTGGAAACATTAATAATTACTGTTTAATTTGTCCCTATTCCTACAATTCTTTCCCCAAAATATTTATACACTTAAAACTACCATTCGGGGTAGACCCAACCCTTCCTTATGGGCTGGTGCTTCTGCTCCTTTTTTTAAAGCCTGGAAACCTTTTGAAGTTATACTTTTCAAATTTTTAATTTCGTCTCCCTGAAATGAAACTATTTGAGTATCTATTTCCATAATATTAATAAATTTTTAAAAAAATTATTTATATACCCAAATAAATTTTTATTATCCCTACACCCGGTTTCAAAAAAAACTCCCAATGAGCCGCGAAATAAATTTTTAATTTTTGTTAGTCCCTTGATTTACCCCTTTTCCCTGAACCAGATGCCTCTTCGTAACAATACAACAACCTATATATATACAAAATATTATACAATTAAAAAACTTTTTTCAAAAAACCATTATAACAAATAACCAAGGAATTTTCGCATCTCACGAAGTCATACATCGAAGTAAACAAATTTTTGTGAATAAAAAAATTTTTTTTTCAGAAAAAATTTTTTAAAAAGTCAAAAAATTCCAAAAAATTTAAAAGAACCCCTCATTGTGGGGTTTTTACGGGTTATAACTTTTTAAAAAAACCCCCAGAGACTTCCTTCGCAAAAAAATTCTTCCCATCCCTTTTGGAAGATCAATAAAAAAAAAGAAACAATACAACCTGATTTTTATTTCGGTCTCCCCCTTCACATTCAACGATGGGGGTCATCACTCTTCATTCCTTGTTTGTTTGGAAATTTTTTGTTGTAAGGCTTGTAATCTCCTTGTCTTCCTTTCCTTGCCTTCCCAAATGTGTTCTTGGCTGGTCGGGGGGTTTTTCTGTCCTCCCTCGTGGCCTTAAAAAATTTTACTTCTTTTTTAAATGGAACTTCAGTTGGGGGCTCTCCTGCTCTTTTTTTTTTTTTCTCTGGAAATAGTACTAGATGACATTTGTCTTTTATTATTCTTTTTTTATTCCCCTTTTTTTTTACTTCCTTTGTGGTCCACTTGTCCCCCATACACCCCGATCTTTTTATACCTTGGTGATATTTAAACCCTTTTTTTTTTATTTTCATTTTCCCCACTGAACTAGGTAGTGATCCTGACCAGTGATTTGTTTTTTTTGGGTCCTCTCTGTATTTTTGTATTGATTTGATTGGTTCCCAAACCCTTTTTGCCTCTAACCTACGTTTTTACCGCAGATTTTTTTTTCCCCCTATTGTGACTCATTTAATCCTTGAATTTTACTTTTTTTCCCAAGTACTAGTTTCCTGACTTGATCTTATACTATTTTTGGGATACCTGTTTTCCCAATTCGACCTCGGGCACATTTCCCATGACGATATATTCTTATTTGATCTCCCTTAACTGTTAATCTTTTGTTTTCCCTATTACAATATTGTTAAAGTTCCCAACTTCTAGGACTCTATAATTTCCCCCAAAAATTTTTTTAAATTTAGCACATACTTTTTGGGAGCTGAACTTACAGGGGGTGTTTTTTAATAAAACCCCAAACCCCTTTAAACCCTTTTTTTTTTATGTCCTTTCTACGTCTATTATAATATTTTTCCCACCCCCTGTTTTTAATTTTTTGGGACTTAAATCCCCCCTTCTTTAAAACTTTTGATATCCTGAATTTTGAATTTAGAGCTTTCCCTTTTCATAACTAGTTTTTTAAATGGTGTAATCAATTTTTTGACCCAAAAAATAACTTTTAAACCGGGGTTTTCCCTTGTTTCATTCACCGCTGTACGAATAGCGTAAAACAAACTCACGAAAAATTTATCCCAAATTTTCATTTGATCATTAACGTAATTTTTCAATCATTTTACTATATCTCCGATTAACTCTTTCGGGCCCATTTGCTTGTGGTCGGTTTTGCAGGGTCTTCACATGCCTTATGCCTAATCTTTTTCCTTTAAATGCTCAAAAAAACTCGGATATAAATTGGGGGCCATTATCACTTTTAATTTTTTGGGGGTCCATAACGCGATATAAAGGTTATCAAAAAAAAATCCCTTTTTTATACGAGATGAGGCCTTTTTAAAGGTATAATTTCAGCCCTTTGCCAAAAAAGATCGGTTATTACTAAAATATAGCGGGTTGCTTATTCTCGATAAAAGGATACCCCAATAAAAACTAACGTCACTATCTCATTCGGGTAATTTGATATAGTGGATTTAACCGACCAGCTGGTAACGCGTTTTTTTTAGTTATTAACTTTGGGACAAAGGCATGTAGAGACATATTGATCAATAAATTTTTTTCATGCGGAAATAACAAACGTCCCCCAAATTTTTTGATACGTTTTAAATCTTTCCGACGTGTCCACTTATTGGCTTGTCATGAAATTCTCTCTTTTTCATTCCTTAAAAATTTTTTGGGAAAGTATACACGCATTTCACCCAATGACGTTGCGTGTTTTTGCAAAAAATAACAATCCTTCAATTAAACGGAAATCTTGGGGCCAATTCTCCCCATATCGTTGCAAACCGGGTTTTCTTCCGGGTTTTTTAAATATCTATATATATGACCTAATTCTGGGTCATTTTTCTGTTATTTAATTGTTCCCCGAAGTAAGTACCAAAAACTTTTTATTATGGCACAATTAATTTTATCACCAATTATAAACCCCCTGCTTTTTTGGTAAAAATGTTTGCCCCCCATTTTAACTTCATTTCTGACCCAATAACTTAATTTCCCTTTATTTAAACCCTTTTTATCTTCAACCTTTTATTTTTTAATTTTTTAAAGATTTTTTATCAAAATCAATACGATTTTTTTACGCTTTTTTGAAATCGATCCCAAAAACATGGGTATTCTAAATCTTTCAGCACATGGAAAAAAAATTTCTTTCAATTGTCTGATGTGAATTTTTAATTCTAAAACCCCCTGTTTGGCCTTTCGCACCCTGTGCTGTTATTACCTGGGCTCGCGATTTTTATTTGTTTATAGAAAAATATTTTCTGTATACTTTTCCGATAAAAAAGATTTATCTGCTCCGGTGTCCCATAGCGCTTTCAAAATGTGTTATTTAATAAAAAGGTACGTGGGGAAGTTCTACGGTGCTATACATATCGGAGAAAGGGTCTAATTTGCTCTTTGTCGCACCTCTTGAGGTTGATCATTAACCTTTACAATATTTAATCGTCCCCTTTGCGTCCTATCGCCTCGATTGCAATTATCCTCGAACCCTTATTTCTACGGCCCCCTCTATTAAAATTATCTTTCGCTCATTTCGAAATGAGTAACCTGTTGTTGAATCTTTGATCATTATTATTAAATCTTTTCCCTCTCGAACCCTCTATTATTTTGACGGCTATTCTCGTAAAACTCATTTCTGTTATTTGGTCTACTCCGTATTTCCGAATTCCTCCAGTTTCTACATTAGCTTCAAAATTAGGCATCCTATGCCATTTTGACCTCGTCTTTCTACATTATGGTTCTGATAACCCCTTTGTAATTTGCAAGAATATCTCTCTTCGAATTTAGCCAGGACTTCTAAAAGTTGTATCGTATTTTGTGGATTTCGGACTTCCACGTAGTCCTGTACCTGTGGTTTTCGATCGAACTAAAATATGATCCACTAAGTCTGCTTGGGACATTCCTAATTCTAAACTTCTCTATTTTTAGTAATCGATATACGAAATCAGTCGCCTCCTGATTTCTTCCTGCTGTGATGCTAAACTCCGACTGTAGTTCTTTTTATTTTTGATCGCGGAAAAGCCTTCGCTAATTCAGTTTTTGAGCTGCGCAAAATCCGTGGCTGTATTTTGCACCAACAACGAACCAAATATCGAATACCAATCTTGAGCCCTTCCCTGAGATGACTTTTAAGTAAGCACATGACAGATTACTTGGATTTCAAGTAACTGAATATTGTTATCGATGCACTCGATAAACTCAGCAACATTCTCCGACCCTGAAAAATACATTTCAGGTAGAATTGTATTCCACCTACATTACCTAACCCAAATTAAAACGTTCGGCGCCATTGAGACATAGCCTTCCTGTTTATGACCATGTCTTGCCGGTTCCGCGTAAGCTAGAGGTGTGGGATTATCAAAATGATGAGACATAATTCTTAATACAACTTTTATTAAGAGTAACTTATAATACTTAAATTCTAATTTGACAATTATTAATTAGAGTGAGAGTCAAGCCCAAAGTAAATCACGTATTTAAGTCAGATCACCAAATTTAGATCCTCTATCTCAATTATCCTAAATAAGCCTGTTATCTAATTACTTATATCTAATATTACCTTTTCCAGTTTGTGGTCCCTTGACCTAGAGAATATAATCTATAACTTTATCTATGAAGATTCTTGATCTGCAATGCAGCTAATTCTTGACTGCTTATTCTTGGTCCGCAAGATTTCACACTAAGCTTTGTCACGCTATTGATCAGAATGATTCCACACTACAACCTCTGAGCCTGCTACGCTATGCTATCTTATGTTATCGCTATATCTAGGTTTGCCGCGCTATCCTTTTATAGTATATCTCATTTACATATTCGATCCGTTTCTCTTCTTGGTATTGGGTTGGAAAGGTTTTGCCATTAATCGTGGCCGTCAAAGAACATAGGAGTTATGTTAATCAGAAAGACGCGAGAGACGTCACAGAAAGGTGAAGCGCCTAGCCAATTTTTCTTTTCCTTTTTCCTTTGTTATTACTTTTAGTTCATTACAGTATCTTGTGCAGCCTTTTTTGGGGGGGTTTTGGTTGAATTGGGAAAATACGACGTTTCACTATTTATGTAGGCTTCTAAGAAAATTCTGTCAATACGATTTTTATATATTTGTATCTCTATGATAACTTCTACTCATTTGCTTCTGAAATCCAAATCTATCTTTCTCCTCATTTTCTTTTGCATAAAACGCATACGTTTGAAACGCTGATATCTGAGAATAAAATAATGTGTTTTTAAAATTTATCTAAATTTAATATAACTAATGAAGTGTCAGTTGATGGCAAACGCAGTAGAGGTCGCTTTCCCGTGGCCGGAGCTAATGCAAAAATTCGTGAAATCATCAAAAGATCCTAGAAAATCAACGGCGGACCATTGAAGAATTTGTGGAACTGTCGGGAGTGACTTGGAGTTTATTTCAGTAAATTTTCTGATAATACGTCTGCTCACTGTGCCGTGTCTTTGCGATAACTCTTGATCCAAAAAAAAAAAAAAAAAGAACCCATGTTCTCCACCCCCCATATTTATGAATGAAAGTCTTTTGATGATGTTAGTAAGGTAAAGAAAAATCAGGGGTGATTCCTTTAAGCATCACAAATGACGAATTTAAACAATATATATATATATTAAATGGGATATAAGATTAGGTTAGTGCAGGGATGGACATTAAGTCGATCGCGATCGTTCAGTGAACCACCAAGACATTTTGGTGTGACCGCCTTTTCTAAGACATAAGACGCGCGTAATGAAAGAAATAAATTTATATGACTCCGACGCCAGCTGGACTACAGAATCGGCATTTAATTATCAATGCAACTGTGTTTACTTAAGCAAATGATTTGATAAATGTGTAGGCGAACATGTACCTTCAATAAAAGCAAACGATGACGCTTAACAAGTTCCCTACCCCTGTATAAAAAAAGCGATTACTGCAATGCAAACCATATAAATGAGTTTTTCCCCACAGGCCGACTGAAGAAGAGAATAAATGTTGGTGATTAGCTCTTCCAGTGACAGCACGGGATAGGCTATTGAGACATCATTCCACATCCATCACTTCCACGGGACTAGATTCTCGAGTTCATGTCGTATCCCACGTTGGTGCGGGAATCAACAGCGAACAAATGTAAGGACATATATCGATTTTACAAGGGGTGATCAAATGAAAAAGGTACGAAACGACATAAAAATGAAACAGTTAAATATTTGCATATTCTGCCAGGGGAGAATGTAGAGAGACATCTAGGGATGCCATTGGAAGCTTTGACTGGGATCGGATCATGCGCGGTCGCCCGCATGCGCAGGAGAGAGCAATGGCTCTTATAAAAAGCGGCGTCCAAATGATGCGGCAGTCCGTATGAGGACAGGATGGCGTTCGCATTGCAAAATTCGACGATTGAGGAGCAGCGAAGTGTTAAATCCGATTTCTGACAGTGGAAGGTGAGAAACCGGCAGCTATTCATCGGCGGATGGTGACCGTTTACGGGGAGAAATGTGTCTCTGACAAGTCTGTTAGAAAATGGAGTGCCCGTTTTCGTGCAGGCCGTGAGTGTGGGTGATGACCAGAGACCAGACCAGGCAAACACTGTCATCACGAGTGATCTCATCGACAAGGTGGACGACCTAGTGAGAAGTGATCGGCGTGTCACATGTTGGCGCTGAAGGTGGATGTCAGCTATAGAACCGTGTGGACAATTGTTCACGACCGGTTACGATTTCGGAAGGTATGTGCCGCTTGGGTTCCGAAGCAGCTTACCGACCAACCAGTAAAAGAAACTGCTTATGGGACTAGCACTGCAACATCTGTTTCGGTATCAGGAAGACCCCCCTTTCATGAAGTGGATCGTCACAGGTGAGGAGATCTGGTGCCATCACTATACGAGCCAGAGACAAAGCGGGACAGCATGCAGTGGAAGCATGCGTCGTCACCTCCCACTAAAAAGTTTAGAGTCGTGAAGTGTCAGCAGGCAAGGTGTCGCTCACTGTCTTTTTCGACGTTCAACGTCCGCTACTTGTGGAATTCCTCGAGCACAGAAAAAGCATTAACTCCGATGTGTACTGTGAGACATTCCGATGCCTACGCAGGTCCATCAAGAACAAAATACCGGGGCTGCTCACGGAGGGTGTGGTGCTGCTCCATGATAACGCGCGTCCACACGTCTCCAGAAGCACACAAATGGAACTGGACAAGTTCAAATGGGAGACGTTGGACCATCCGCCCTACAGTCCGGACATGTCGCCCTGCGATTTCCATGTGTTTGGTCCACTGAAAAAACACCTGAAAGGGAAGCGCTTCAACTCGGATGACGGACTCAAGGACACTGTGAAGGATTGGGTCACGTCACATTCACAGGAATTCTGGGAACAAGGAATCCTGCGGCTTGTTCATCAGTGAGATCGTTGTGCTCAGGCCTATGGTGTATATTTTGAATAAAATCTACATTTGTACCCATTGTGTCGTTTCGTACCTTTTCATTTGATTACCCCTTGTAGATTCATCGGGTCACGTATATTCTCTGCCCACTACATTGAAAACATCCATGCACCATGGTCTAGAAATCACTGATAGTTGTTAAGGACCCATCTTGAAAATTTTGTGCCTTTGTTATAAATAATAATAGTAATACTAATAGAAAAAAAGTAGTAATCTGTCTTATTTTAAAAGAGGGGTAAGGTGTCGAAAACAAGTGTATTAAAATAAAACATACAGTTTTTAATGCAGAATGACTACACCTACTTCACCGGTTGGACTGGAACGCCTTAAAAGCATTCGAAGTAGCCCGTACCCTGGAAATGTCCACCTGCCCATGCTCGAGTGCAAGTGGAGAGTACTTTGAGGGGTGGGGGTCGGTTTTTTTGATTACCAATCAAAACACTTCCCTGTTATATTTAGGTCATAATTCAAACAATACAAATGATCCGTCATTGATGTAAGAGAAAACGCAAAAAAAATGATGCATTCTCTTTTTGTAAAAATCTATCATAGTTTCCCAAACCAATCAAAAACTACAAAAATAAGTGATTTGTTTTCCTCCCTTTCCTTGTGTTCAATTGATCTAAAAGTAATCGAACGGAAATCCATTGCCATTTTTCAACTTTCTTGTCACACTGGCTAGAAATTCACTTCACAGCTTGTCATCTATTATTATTTCTGTTTTCACTTTTCACACCAGTTCTTATTTATTTAGAAATACTTCTCATAAAAACCATTCAAATGAAAAATGTGTCACTTTTTTATGAATGAATTGAGCGAGTGAGTGAATTTGGATTCCAGGGGGCAAGGGCCAACTTCGGCCAAGCTGCGCCAACACTTTTTTTATGAAAGATAAATTTATATAACAGATGTCAATAGTTATTCCACCATTATTAAAGCTTAAGTAATTTTTGAAGCGATCATCTTAGCTTGTTGAATCTTAGATTTATAATGACTGTGTGAATGTGAAACCATATCGTGTTTGTTCAAAGGTAATGTTTTCTCAAAGGGTCTTTCTCAGTCTTACTATCGACTGTTCTGATAATCGTTTGAAAAAATTGTGCTATTTTTTTGAAGAAGTAAAAATAAGTTGTTGTTTTAGAAAAAGCATTTCAATGAAATCCGGGTAAGAATTGTATTAACTTAATACTCCAAAGTAACACTAGGGCTATTGGAGACGGACCTCGTCATTTTCAACCTCAGTCAAGTGACAGGACGAACATGAGCTAGCACCCTATCTCTTCTAACGACTACATCAATGGGAGAACATTGAGCTTCGACAGATTTAGGTCGTGTAACATAACGGGTCTTCAGTGTCGACAGGACTCGATCTCGTGACC
The DNA here is from genome assembly GCA_019973955.1 of Trichonephila inaurata madagascariensis. Lineage (NCBI taxonomy): Eukaryota > Metazoa > Arthropoda > Arachnida > Araneae > Nephilidae > Trichonephila > Trichonephila inaurata. The sequence goes on along the minus strand of BMAV01026490.1, from coordinate 226,636 downwards.
CTCCGGATACGAGTTTGTGACAATAACCACTTGGATACTGCGACAACTATGAAGTGAGTGAGGGAATATTAACGTCGCACTATTCAGCTATTTGAGGGCTTTTGGCGACAGACCTCGTCATTTTGAGCCATGGCCAAGTGACGAAGATGATGCCTGAGCTGGTACCTCCTCTCCTAAATTCTTCACAATCGGAAGGAGGTTTGAGCCTTAACAAATTTAACGTACATGGACCCCCCCAAAACGGTGGGTATTCAGTGACACTAGGCTCGAACTCCGTACACGCGAGCCACAAGTCCGATACTTTGACCACTTGGCTACCACGGTCTATGAGTTATGGAATCTCCTTAATATATTGTGTTTTGACATGATGCATTTTTAGAAGTAGCTGAACAGTTTGCAACCTTTCATTTGAATGTGTATTTGCAAGTTGATTCTCTATCAGACTGTAGGGGGTTACAGAGGCAACTCGGAATCAAACAAGAATGGATGCCGTAGTTTCAAGCTATGGTGCAGAGAAGCGGAGAAAAAGAACAGAATATATTAATGAGACAGAAAGTATTTTATCGAAAAGTTGTACCACAGCAAGGGTTCGAAATTGCAACCAGAAATGGTCTGGCAGGCCGGAGAATAGTGCTGCAAGGAGTTTCTCACTTTGTGGCATGTCACGTATAAATTTTAGATATTGGAGCGATGAGGTCTTCAACTTAAGGAACGGGCGTCGCGTACCCCAGTGCTTCTCAAACTTTCAATACTCGTGACCGAATATTCAATCATCATTTTCATCGCGCCCTCCTTCCTTACAATAACAATGTATAGAATTCAATAATACTATACTTTGATGCTAATGAAACAATGCGACTTTAACCTCTTAAGCTCCACCGCCGTATATAAACGTCTCGCTCACCCAAAGAGTTCATTGCCCCGGACATATATATACGTCTTTCCGAAATACGATCTTTTCTGTGCACTGCTATCCATCAAATTATTCCAAAGGCATTAGAATGCACTAAAAGGACCTTGACAGTACTATCGAAAATTTTATTTCGGAAGATTTTGCTTATTTTTGCCTTTTCTCCCTTTTCCCTTCAATACATGATATACGCGTGCCTACGTGGAAAACGGTGGCATTGGAGAACGAAACGAGTAACTTTTTATTGGCAGTTAAGGCATTAATTATAAACCGTACAAATGATCAAGATAAGTTTGTGACATCTCTCGCGTTCTTCTTCTAACATAACCTCTACGTTCTTTGACGGCCACGATTAATGGCAAAACTTTTCCAACCCAAATCCAAGAAGTGAAAACGAAGCATAGATGCAAATAAGATAACCTTTAAAAGGATAGAAAGTTTAGTGAGCAATGATGGCATTTTAGAGAGAGCTCAGTTCGGAAAAAGATAGTGTGGATCGACGGCTTAGAATCAAAACGCCCACCTCGCCAATCTATACAAGGTACATACCATTGTACTACTCTAGGAGAAATATTTGGATTAACCTGGACATTGAGTATTCAACCAAGGTAGGGAGGATATATTCTGAACGCTAGTATATTATTGAAACGAGATTAGGCGGATCTAATATATTTATATTGATAAGTGATCTAATTGCGCGATCTGAGTTAGTTAAAACTGCGTACTTTGATTTATTATCACTTAATATAAGTTTGTTCGATATCTCTAAGTAATTTAAGTTAAATTCTTAATAAAAGTCATATTAAGAATTATAGAATGTCTCATATCATTCCGATAATCCCACACCTCTAACTTATGCGGAAACCCCACGTCATAGCTATCGACAGATGGCTATGTCGCAAGTTTTACTTTGTGTATATAATATTATATATGACAAGCCCATGGGTTAACTCATAATTATTAAACTTGTTCTTTTTGTATTCTTAAATTAATTATAAAATTTATTGTTCAGTATATAAAGCATTTGCCTGTGGGGGGTGCCCTATTTCTACATTATCCTCACGACCTAGAGGCGAGGGAGTGAATGAAGAAGTAGGGCAACTCACACGGTCAAATGCCTTAAAATGGCGACCTACGTTGAGCGCCATTGTAAGGCAAGGGTCCAAGGGTGTTAACCTACTTCTACATTTTTCTCGTGACCTAGAGGTGAGAGAGTGAATGATCAACCAGACGTTGCCATAATCTTAATATCACTTTATTAAGATCTTAACTCTTGAACACTATACACACAATTATAGTATTAATAATCAAACCAAGTGAATCTGAGGTGAAGAGACACACAATACGTATTACCAAATAATCACGTCACTGACCACTATGTTTAATTTTACCGGTTAATCCTAATCTCAATAAACACACTGTTCCTAGTAGCTTCAATAAATTTTTTTACCGGTCTATCTGGGGTTAAGCAGCAATTCACTTGAATCCTAACTGACGTTTCTTTAACTCGTGTGGAATGGTATCCACCTTTAACTTGAATGTACTGGCCCGGATATATTAAATCTTGAACGCGGGATTGCCTCCCATTTTAACTTAATCACTTGTACGTATGGACCTCGTATAATCACTTCCCGTGGCCATCCCGCGAACGCTAAACTTCTACTATTTATAAGATTGCTAATTTGCATTCTCACGTTTTACTTCTCGAGGTGGTTGGAAAGAACTGCCATTCTGGCCTCTTAGTGGAAATCGTGCTGAGCTCGTCACAAGTACTTATACATTTATAAGGTTATTATATCAGCGTAAATATGTATTTTATTTTTTATTATGTCAGTATGTATTTTGTTTGTGCTTACTTCCAGTAAATTAATATTTTATTAAAAATAATCATTTGTTTATTACTTTTCAATATGCTCGCGCAGAGTTATCACACCCCCTAGGGGGCGCGTCCCGCATTGGGAGAAATGCTTGCGTACACCAAACCCTTCATGTAACAACCCAATGGAAGAGGAAATTAATGCATGATAGTTACGGTGATCTGGAAGTCAAAGTGTTACAATCCTCATTTGCATACACTATCAGCATGTGTGAACCAGTTCTTTGTTTGGATACGGTTCATTCTACTGCCACGGGAAATGGATCGCAAATGACGACTTTAAACAGGATCGGTGTTCACTAAACCTTCTTCCGCGGTAGGAAACTTCCTCAATGTGTGGAATTCCATCTAGCTCCGTTGTCAGGCGTAGGGGTAATTCACGTATGTTATAGTAAAACATTTCACTAAAGTGTTTTCTCTACCATTTTACACCATACCTCGACCCTGCATTTCAATGTGATTTCACCCTGAAAGGTCTGGTAGAAAATCACCGTGCACATGTTGTGTCTGGCAACACTCGCTTACCACTAATGACTGACATCTCAATTCACGCGTGCGAATATTTCGATTTTGTAGTTATAGAAAAGATGTGTTTCCAAATCCGTTGTACTAATTTTAGGCTTAGTTAAATGTATTTTAGATTTTTGCTAACTTTATGTTCTCTGATCTTTAAGCAGTACGTCGAATTACAGTATAATATATTATAAGTAAAGTATATATAAAAATGAAAATATATAGGGTACTTATTTTGAGAACAATCTTTTTGTACGAAAAATGTTTACAAGCATCTGCTAACATTCATGAATATCAGCGACGCTTTATGAATAACGAAATAAGAAAAAAATCACAATTTTTCTTTTTTTTTTTCTGTTATAGGAATTTATTGAACCTTTTTTGATTCAGAAACTCGATAATAGGATATATAGGAGACAAAATTCAATATATAACTCGATATATAGGAGTGGCTCACACAGAAATTCTTCAAAGGGCCCAGGGTCGAAAGTTCACCCTTCTCATATACCCAATTCAGCGCTAAGAATATTATTTTGATTTTGTCGATTGCCGGGAACAAAAAGAATAAAGAAAATTATTGAATAAATAATTAGCATTAATGAATAAAATTAATTATTAATAGCAAATACTTTACAAAAAATTTTAAACAATCAAAAAAAAAAAAAAAAACCAACAATGATGGAGGGGAAGGGAGTGTCTGGATTATGTATTTGTAAATAGAAAATATTTATTTTAACATTTATATACATGGCAAAAATGAAAAAAAAGAAGCCCAAAACCCAATTTGGAAAGATAAATATAAATACAAATAATATATTTTAAAATTATGTATTTCTCTTACACTTCATATAGGAATGGCAATAATGATTTTTAAAACATTATAAATTGCAAACTTTTGTAGAAATAATGCTGAAATAATGCAGATAAATATACATTTCATATTGCATAGGATTAGCCAAAAAAAAAAAAAAAAAATTATTAATATGCAAAAAATCTTTTTTTTATTATTATTTTTATTTATTTTTTATTTTTTTGTTTTTGCAAGCATCCTCCGCTTTTTTTTACAGAATCATTGCAGAAAAATATCGCAGCATCAAAATAAAATTATGAAGCTTATTTTTATACAGAAATGCCTGAAAAATATGATTGTAAAAATGCTATATAAAGTACTAAAATGAGTTTTGACTTTTAATGATGTACTATATAAATAAGAAACTATCATTTAAGGTGATTCTATTTTATTTTTACAGATGACCTGCAGTTTATCAAAAAACTGCTTGTCAGGTTTTTTTTTTAAAACTGATCTCCAAGATTTCTTTTTCGTTAAGTTTTAAATACCTTGTAGAGTTTTTTCTACTTAAAAATTGCATAAAATTAAATTCCAAATACAGAGAAATTTTAAAAAGCAACAAAATTTTAAAAACAGTTTACAAATTCTAGTAACACAAACTAAAAATCTTTTTAACAGTTTTCTTCAATAAAAATAAATAAATAAACACATACAGTCGGAAATCTAGCCATACCCGGTTTAGTAACGCATGATTCTATTTAGAACATGGTTTAACCGTAGTTTCTTCAGTTTGATTTGATTTATTATTTACATCACATTCTAAAGAAAGTCGAGAGCTATCTGTAAATTTTTTCTAAGTAACTGAGCTCACCGAATGGGCATAGAACTGCAATCCAGTCTCCGGGAGGCAACCACGCCCGCATTCATTCTTTAACTTAAATCTGCCAGTTTACACTTTTTTACAGAAATACAGGAAAGTAAAATTACATAACTTGTGAGAGGCTCTCACCTCTCTCTCAGGCACCTAGATATGTGGGAGGTAGGAAAGAAACACACACTTGACATGATCCAATTAATCTGTGTGTTTATTTATCTCACACAATTTCAACTAATACTAGTAAGAGACTAATAATAGAAGACTATCAAACTTGATCCTTACCTGAATACAGGATCTAACTGATCATCCGATTTAATCTAATATCAATTCAATCCAGTGAACAATCGTCACTTTAAAACTTCCTCCTAATGCTTCCTTAATTCCTTTCTTAATATGATACCTTCAGTATCAATCTCACCTCTGATTCGAGTATATCTCTTCTCCTACTCTCTATTCAAGCTAGAAAACTTCGACTATATACATAGTAAGTTAATTTAAATATCACGATTCTCTTGTCCCGAAGGATTGATTGTGAATAACGCGAATTGATAGCCTCAAGATTTCCCAAGAGGATTAATTGAAGGAACGCGTATAGGACCGTCACAAACTTACTGGATTTCTCATAAAATGTAAATAACAGGCAAGTACTAACAACTTATTAAGACCCTAATTGATTAATTTCAAAATAGTACTCTTGAGTGAAAATATAGAAAGCTAAGGAATTACAAAAAAAGTCAGGGCTATTGCACCTCGTAATTTCGAACTATGATCAAATAACGAGGATGACACCAGAGCTTGTAATCTCCTCTTCTAACTTCCACACCATATCAGCGGAAGTACTTTGAGTCTCAACACATTCTGTGTACGACAGTCTCTCTACATGGTGTGTATACAGTTGCAATAGGGCACGAATCCGCGATTCGACAATCCTAGCCTAGAGGTCGCGACCATGACCAGCTGGCTACCACGGCCTGTAGTTATAACCAATCGCTTGTAAAACCTTTCGTGAAAATTGTGTTGTGATAATTCCTCTTATTTTTTTTCCATTTTAAGAAATCATGATTAAGAGCTCTTAGGACTTAGGAATAATTGCAAATTTTTCAATTTTTTAAAAAAAATACATATGTTAAAGCCCCGACATTTCTGAACATTTTGATACCAATGTTGTGTTGTTGCTGTGAAAACTTTCTAAATTATCTAGAAATAATTAGTGAAACTTAAGCAAAAACCCTATCTTTCTTATCTTTAACTTCATTTTTCTCAAAACAAATAATTTTAGCTTTCTCAGAAACTATTTGATATCAATTTGAAATTTCACACACGTGTTGAAAATAAGACTCTTCTTTAAGGCTTCGGTTAATGTTAAAGAATAAGACCCGAAATAGGCATATTTTTTCAGATATAAAAGAAATGAAAAATTAATATTATATTCTGGCTTCACTATCCCTTAGAAAACAACATATTTTATCATATTTCACGTTTTTGACCGAGTTGAGGCCATTTTTTCTCGTTTAAAATGTGTTTCGCATTTTTTCTCCTATACCATAATGTTAAATGGGCTCTCCTTTCACGTGTTAAAATATAAAAAAAATAATATTCATGGGCTATTTTGAAATTTTAGAAACACAAAATTGCTAACAGATGTATGAGTTATAATGTTGCAAATTTTCATGAAAGTTGAGGCATTTTTCTGTCTGAAAATGTGCTTCACGTTTAGTTCAGGCTCTCGTACTTTTGCCATAAACAGTCTTAACTTATTCAACAATTTTCAAAAAAATTGAATAGAATGTTTTTGGTGTATGTTTGAATTTTAATTAATTTTTTTTCTTAAATTTTTAAACTTTTCATTATAATTGTATTTTAATTTTTTTTTTCTCTAAATTTCTTAAAAGTTAGTAGAACTTCAAAAGTGAGCATTGTTATACCATGTAATTTTAATTTTGTAAATTTTGATCAATTTTGTACTTCAGAATCCTCCGCGGTGTAAAATCTGATTTTCATATTTTTGAAAAAGTGACCAATTTTTATTTCATTATAACTTAATTTTTTTCTCGAATTCTCTAAAAATTTGAGAATGTGATTATCATGTGGTAAAATTTTCAAATTACTGTTTTGCTTTATAGCTAAGTTACATTGGTTCGAAAAAGGATGTTTTTTTTCCAAGTGCACGGGTATGTGTTAAGGGTCCTGAGACTTCTTAATATCTTGATGCAACGGTATCCTACTAAAAGCAGGGGCTGCTACTGTTTGTATATATATATAAATCACCATTTCTAGTTAAAGTGAAAGAGCTCCATGTTCGATTATTAGTTTTTTATAAAGGATAATTTCCAAGATGACGAATCACAGTGAAATTACCTGTACGCTCGAACATTTTGTATTCATCATATTTTAAAAGTAACGAAAAGTGTTTGAGTCATACAAGGGATTTCTATTAAAATAATGTTCAATACTAGGGACATATATTGTCAAAGATGCTCTTCGTGAAGATGTGTAAGTGGAAGAAGCATTGAAAAAGATTGCAATTCCACAGAAGTGTTTGCCTTTCAAACGAATGTAGGCTCTTCATCTTTTTAAATTTGATCACTTGAAAATCTGCAACTATCTAAATGTATTTATTACTTTGGTTTAGAAATTCTTTTCGTGCAGTTATATTAAATTTTCGATTGGTTTAAAATAAATTAGAACCCTAACTCTTCGAACATTTAATTCATTAAAGTATTGAAAAAAGTGTTTTCCTTTTTATTTTTAAATTTATTTCTTTATTTTAGTAACACACTTAAGATGAGTCTTTTTTAAATTAAGTCATTTTGATTATATAAAAATCTACACTATTAAAATCCGAATGTAAACAAACGTATCTATCTATGAATCTATGATACCCTATCTTCTCACCAACCACACGACGCATAAACTAGCCTAAGGTACCAAAATTTTGGGAATGATCCAAGGAATCCGTTTTGACGATTTATATTCCGATATTCTAATAAGTTAAAAAGATATTAATTAAAAACCTTGAAACGCATAATGCCAGTTTTTACCGCCAGGGGCCAAGTTTAACTTTTTTCCCGACGGTTTTAAAACGCGATCTAATTTTTTTCATGAGACTCAAAAAAAAAAATAATTACAGATTCGGAAAGATCATTTACTTCGCCACGAAACGTTATAGTTTATTTCACAAAATAATTACATTTTATATTTGTTACGATTTTTTTAAAATGAGTCAAAATCTATACGTTTTTATGAGTATGATTTCTAAATCGTTCCGCTTGCATTTTCTTTCGCGATAATGAAAAAAATATTTTACACTAAAAAAGTTGATGCTTTTCTCTTAGAATCAGTCATTTAAAAAATTTAATGTCAAAAACTGTTTTTTCTTTTTTACGATTTTTCAAAAAAATACTCAAAATTTTTAATTAAATACTTAATAACTTCTCTATTTATAAAAATAATCCAACGAAACTTTTTTTTCCGTGTGTAGAATAATATTATACGTAATCTGTACAAAAATTGATAAAATATCTGAAAAATTACGGGTTTTTTTTTAAAAAAATGTGTTTTTCGTTTTTTCTTCCTTTTTGCGAAAAATATGTAAGCATTACTTTTTGTTTTTTTGTTTAAAAATTACTGTTATTTGAAATCTATATATGAAGTTTGAAAGCATTAACTTATAAAAATAAAGCCCGAAAAAAAATTAACTCGATTTTAATAAACGCACGCCTCTAAACGACTGTTATGCATGTAACCTCCAAATAACATCTGAGTGCTTTACCCATGGGCAGAGGACGAATCGATACTTACTGAATCACATTGATGGTTTCCGACGTTTTTAAAACGCGATCTAATTTTTTTTCATGAGACTCAAAAAAAAACAAAAAAAACAAAAAAAAAATAGTAATTAATGATTCGGAAAGATCATTTACTTCGCAACGAAACGGTATAATTTTTTTTTACAAAATAGTTATATTTTCTATTTCTTGCGATTTTCTTAAAATGAGTCAAAACCGATACGTTTTTATGAGTATGATTTCTAAATCGTTCCACTTGCATTTCCTTTCGCGCTGATGAAAAAAAATATTTTATACAAAAAAAGTTGATGCTTTTCTCTTTTAGAATCAGTCATTTAAAAAATTTAATGTCAAAAACTGTTTTTTCTTTTTTACGATTTTTCAAAAAATACTCAAAATTTTAATTAAATACTTAATAACTTCTCTATTTATAAAAATAATCCAACGAAACTTTTTTTTCCGTGTGTAGAATGATATTATACGTAATCTGTACAAAGATTGATAAAATATCTGAAAAATTACGGTTTTTTTTTTTTTTAAATGTGTTTTTCGTTTTCTTCCTTTTTGCGAAAAATATGTAAGCATTACTTTTTTTTTTTTTTTTTTTGTTTAAAAATAACTGTTTGCAATCGATATATGAAGTTTGAATGCATTAACTTAAAAATGAAGACCGAAAAAAAAACTTTAAATTTAACAAATAACACAATGCGAAATTGAAAACATCTTTCTTTATTTTAAAGGTATTTTCACTGCTTTTCCCCGAAGGAACCCGCAGCGCGTTTGTTGAACCCACTGCTTTATAAAATGGTAGTTCCCAGGTTCGAAACTGAACAGGAAGAGATATTCAATTTCGCATTGTGCTATTTGTTAAAGTTTAATTTTTTTTTAGTGGAATGAAAATGGTTAAAATTAAAATAAAAAATATCGAAATGTTTTTATCAGATCGGTTTTTTTAATGGTTTTTTCAGTACATATAATATATAGGCTTTTTCCCCATGCTGTTTTTTTTTTCATAACTTATATATGTTTAATCAAATATTCAAACGTTCAGAAAAAAGCAATCGTTTCAATAGCTATCTGTAAATTTTCTTTTATTTATTACTTACAGAAATTTGATTTTAATAAATATATATGCTTTTTTAAAAGGATTATTTCTATTATTTCATTACTAAATGAACTTTGTTAATTAAAAAGTACATCGTCTATTATTTTGGATCAAAATACATTTTAGAGACATTTTTAAGCTAACTATATGTAATGATTGATTCATGAAAATCTGAAATCTATTTTATTATTTTAGATTCTTAGAAACTAACTATTATTAAAAAATGATGAACGTTTTTTGTGTGTTTAAATCTTAGCACAGCAGAATCGTTTTCTTTTTATGGCTTCACATTAATAATTTTTTAATGCTAACGCAATATTTTTTTTTAAAAGTCATGTTTCGAAATTTGAAGCTATATCTTATCTGTGAGAAGGAGGGGAAGGTAGAACAATAATTTTACACTAAAAAAACCGTGTTCGGGCTGTAGAGAGGGGAAACAAACCTGTCTTAAATCAAAAATAAGTGAAATGGAACAAATTTCGAAAAAGGGAAATTTTTTTAGATAATTTTAGAAATCACTCACATTGTGTGCGTACAAAAACAGACACACAGAAATTCTGGTGTCATGAGGAAAAGAGAAAGCACGAGCAACGCCAGGCTAAGCGGTGGAGGGGGGTGGAAGTCATTTGAAAAAGAGTATTAGAAGTGCTGATTTTGTGAAGGAAAGAGAAAATTTATAAAAGTAGAGATAGCCCGTGCAACGCGGGTCATGCAGCTAGTTCGAATACAATTGTTATGAATAGAAATGTGGCCAGTGTTGGAACTGTTTTGGGTCCTTAACCCGCGGTCACTCGCGCCTGTTTTTCTACCGTCGTCATTCGCGGGGTGTAGAAAACACCCCCCAAACTCTTAACACGTGTATTTAAATAAGAAAAATTTTTTAAGTCAATTATGATACATATTTATGAAGTATAAGAGGTTTTTTGTATTATACAAACAAAATTGTTAAATTTATTGAATTCAAATGAGACTAGCATTAATTTAAACTAAACCTACAAAATTTTCATTTTGAAGTACACAATTTTATATTTTTTCATAAACCACAAGTAAAACGTATATACCAGTAATAAATATACTTTATATTTAATGATAAGGATAGTAAAAAGTAGAAAAATAATATTTCAATTATTTTTCAAACATTCAGAGCAGACTGTATTCATATGCTTTAAGCACATATTTTTCTTACATTGAAGACAAAAACAAATAATTTTTACATCTTTTACCCATGGACAAGCAGTGCAACACCCATTTTTAGGGGTATTAATGATCTTTTAAATATATTTTGTGTCAGTAAAGCTTTTTTTGAGTGTTTTGTTAAGGTTTGGGAAATCCGATCTCATATCCTACTGTGGCTGCACAAAATCCATTCTAATCTCCTCTAATAATATTGAATGTCTCATTTATTTTCAGGAAGAACCGAATGATAGGCAAAGGAAGCATTAATTCCTGCAGTATTAAGTAGATGATAAAATATTCGCAATGGCCAAAGGTTACATATTCGCGATACATAATATATACTGCACATTTCATCAGTGGTATCAACACCACCTGTATTATAAAAATTTATGATTTCAAGTTTCATCTCTCCAACTTTGGTTACGAAATCACGCAATTATCGAATTCACAATTCATTTTGTCAATCTGTTGATATAGTATCTAATAGACGACAAAGTCTTTATTTGTCCCTTTCTCATGGAGTTTTTGTCATAATTTCTAGAAAACGTTTTGAAATATTTTTTAAAAAAATTGTATTTCACAAATACTTTATAGAATTATATTATTTTTATACCGCATTTATTGAAATTTTAAATAAAATATTCGTGCATATTAATATATTTGAAAAAAAACGTACGCGGAAAGAGTAAAACGTACTTTTCCGTAGCTGCTTCGAGTACGAAAATATAACTCAATCACTCGCGGGGTGTTCTCAGCACCCCAAATAAACTTTTGAAGGGCGTTACATTCCAATCGTCCTAGCGATATTGATTACATCAGGTCTGAAGGTTCAATGACCTAAAATGGGCAGCTACAGAAAAAATCGTGGCTCTGCGCATTATTTTTAGAATTGTAGGAGGCTTTTCTTGTTGCTGGGGTGTACAGAACACCCCGCGCGAGTGATCGCGGGTTAAACAAATGCACCATCTTTTGAATAATTTAACTAGAATAGTATATAATAATGTACGGGGACAACACTGCCATTTTTACCCAAAATATTTATAACCGCAATATAATTGAGCTGCTACAAAATTATGTCATTCGACTCGAAACCTGGTTTAACGACTGGAAAATAAATGTTAATGCCTCTAAAAGTGCATGCTTCCTCTTTACGAGACAGCGGTGCATCGGAAAACTCCCGCGTGTCAACATTTTTAATCAGCCTGTCCCCTGGGTTACTTGAATATAAGTACCTAGATATAATACTTGACACTAAATTAAACTTTGCTGAACACATCCGTTCCACCCACCAAAAGGTGGTTGGAATGAGAAGCCTTCTAAATCGCTTGATTTCTCCCAAGAGCAAGCTCGCATTAAGGCACAAGGTTCTATTATACAAAGCCATTCTTCGCCTCATCATGCTGTACGCTTCTCCCATCTGGGCATGGGTGGCAGTTACTCACCTGAAAAGATTGCATACTTTTCAAAACATTCAACTGCGTAGAGCAGCAAACGCACCTTGGTTTGTAAAGAACGATGTCTTGCATAAAGATCTTAATGTTCCCCCGCTTCTTGATTTCATCAAAAAACAATCAGAAAATTTCTTCAACTGGTTACCACAGATTTCAAATGAATCTATCAGGGAAATTTTGGCATACGACAATTCTATTCCTGGTTTTTCTAAGAGACCTAGAGCAGTCCTTAATCACTCGCGCGCGTATCAGCACTTCCCAGCTCTGAAAAGGATGATAATGTCTTGATACCAATTAAAAATTATGAGCTTTATTGTTACACTAGTTGTTTTCTTTTGCAAGACTTCACTGACTTTAATTATTCCCCCACCCCCGCGCCATGCAAGTTTTTGATCGCATTTAGTGTGGCAACTTCACCTCTCATGATCTTATTTCAAACTCCTCTACCTTTTCTTACTTTCTTCCAAGTGGTTATTTATCACTTCCTTTCAATAACCGCATGCAGTTATCTTAGAGGTAACGTGTAATGGATTTAAAAGTATTATTATCTTAATCCTTGTTATTAAAGAAATTTTTCCCTTCTCTCCTCATTCCGTCGAGATATGGCAGACGGTTGAAAGATGGGCTTTGCTGTCATGGAGATGAGACGTCATTTTCTCTTCATTTTTCCTATGAAAGTGAAACAGAAACTAAATCAACTGGGAGAGTGGATTCCCACCCACCCCTCCACCAGCGTTGTTGCGCTGCATTTAATGTGAACTGCTTTCTATTTTTTATGTAACTTCAACAAATTGTTCTCTGTTAAATTTATTATGATGAGTTGATAATAGAGCTTTCTCTAAGGTTCCACGTAAATGTATAACCGTTACCGTTTAGTTTGTAATATTTTGGTGCTTACGTACTATCGCAACCTATTGGCGACATTATACGAAATGAAGCACATGATTGTTAATTCAGCGCATACCACACATGCGATATCGGGATTGTTCACTTGGCGAGTTATCTTGAAAGTTGGTGATTGTGGCGATAATACGTAAGTAGCAGTATTTTTCTTTTTATGGAGAGTCAAAGTTAGGTAACATCATTTTCTCAAACTACAAATCAAAGTTAATTTTAACGAAACCAGAAAAGGTTTTTTCCTCCACTTGTGACTGTAATTAATAGCAAAGCTATGGGAGGTTACTTTTGTAAAGTATCACTTCAAAATTGTGAAATATGTAGTCACAGGTTCTAATAATAGTAAGAGGGTGTTAATTTTCCTCATTTTAAAAAATATGCTAATCATTAACCAAGTAATAAGGTTTTTTTAGCAGAACAAATATGACTTCTCTGTTCACTCCGTGCATGCCTAAAGTCAAGTTTTGTGATACCCTGTATAAGCCGTTCTGTTTATCACGAACTTTCCTCGCCGCCTTCGAGCCGTATGAACATAATCAGCAAGACATGATCTAAATCAGTATTTTTTAAACTTTCAATACAGTAGAACGTCGTTTATCCGAAACGTCAAATATCCAAAACAGTTTTTTTTTGTCAACTACATGTACTGTACATAAATACGTTTTCGAACAGTGCAATGCTCAACAGTTTTTTCGCGTGAGGCCAAAAGTGACGTGAAAACCCATAAGGGCAGGGATATTTGGGGAATTTCTGTTGTGTGATTTGGTAAACATCTGCCTGGAATATTAGGTCAGTTTGTTTCCAAGCGAGAGAGTGTATACGTGCTCTTTTGTTGAGTTAGGAGCTGCTATGACTTCGAATTCAAAACAGAAGCGCAATGTCTTGAACATAGAGACCAAACTTGAAATATTGAACTGTCTCGCGAAGGGAGAAAGTGGAGCGTTTCTAGCACAGTATTACAATGTTGGAAAGTCAACAATTTCTGACATAAAAAAAAAGCCGAGAATCTATTTTAAATTTTGCACCAAAACTTGACTCAGAAGATGGCTCGAAGAAAAGGAAAACTTCTAACGCATTTTTTGTGTAAAAGACAGCTATGGAGTGGTACAGACAACAATCAGAGTGCTGTCCTACTCAACTATCAGAGACCTTGAGACCTCAGAGAATCAGAGACCTTGCAGCGGAAAAACGGTGTGCTATGGTACAGCGAAAAATAAGTGATTATTAACCACAATAAAGGTAAAATTGCGACATTTGGCACCTATTTTTCTTTTTCTTCAAGCACGTTTCCCGCATATGACAATTTTCAATATTCGTACAGTGTCCGGTTTCATATACTGCATGGATCACATTCGGTTTTCGGCTATCCGAACGGTGTCCGATCCCAATTGATTCGGATAAATGACGTTCTACTGTATTTGCAACTCAAAATTAAATAATAATTTTCATCACGCATCCCCCCCCCAATACAATAACAATGTATTGAATTCAAAAATACTATACTTTGACACTAAAGTTACAATACGGTTTTAAGTGCCAACAGAGTATATAAATGACTCGCTTAGCCAAAGGGTTTATTGACCTCGACGTATATATCCGTCTTTCCGAAGTACGATCGTTTTTGTGCACTGATATCTATAAAAATATTCTGAAGGCTTTTGGAATGCAATAAAAAGACCTTGACAAAGTATGCGAAGTATTTACTTATTTCAGATTATTTGCTCAGATTTTATACTTCTCCCTCCCCAATATATCACATACACGCACCTGCGTGGAAAACGGTTGACATTGCGGAGCGAATCGCGTAAATTTTAATCAGCAGTTAGGGGATTAATTATAAACCGCACAAATTATCAACAGAAGTGTTAATTTTTGTATTTAATTTTATACATGACAATACCATAGGGTCACTAGTACTATTATTTTTACTATTTCAGAATGTATTTTGTTTATTTGCTTTCAGTAAATTGAAAATTTTGTTAACCCGCGTGGTCACTCGCGCCTGTTTTTCTACCGTCGTCACTCGCGGGGTGTAGACAACACCCCCCAAACTCTCTTAACACGTGTATTTAAATAAGAAAAATTTTTTAAGTCAATTATGATACATATTTATGAAGTATAAGAGGTTTTTTGTATTATACAAACAAAATTATTAAATTTATTGCATTCAAATGAGACTAGCATTAATTTAAACTAAACCTACAAAATTTTCATTTTGAAGTACACAATTTTATGTTTTTTCATAAACCACAAGTAAAACGTATATACCAGTAATAAATATACTTTATAATTAATGAAAAGGATAGTAAAAAGTAGAAAAATAATATTTTAATCATTTTTCAAACATTCAGAGCAGACTGTATTCATATGCTTTAAGCACATATTTTTCTTACATTGAAGACAAAAACAAATAATTTTTACATCTTTTAACCGTGGATTACAAGTGCATTATATATAACACCCCTTTTATAGGAGGATTAATGCTCTTTTTAATATATTCTGTGTCAGTAAAGCTTCTTTTGAGTGTTTTGTTAAGGTTTGGGAAATCCGATCTCATATCCCACTGTGGCTGCACACGATCCATTCTAATCTCCTCTAATAATATTGAATGTCTCATTTATTTTCAGGAAGAACCGAATGATAGACAAAGGAAGCATTAATTCCTGCAGTATTAAGTAGATGATAAAATATTCGCACAATGGCCAAAGGTTACATATTCACGATACATAATATATATACTGCACATTTCATCAGTGGTATCAACACCACCTGTATTATAAAAATTTACGATTTCAAGTTTCATCTCTCCAACTTTAGTTACGAAATCACGCAGTTATCGAATTCACTTAGTTCATTTTGTCAATCTGTTGATACAGTATCTAATAGACGACAAAGTCGCTATTTCTCCCTTTCCCATGGAGTTTTGTCATAATTTCTAGAAAACGTTATGAAATTTTTTTTTAAAAAAAATGTATTTTACAATTATTTTATAGAATTATATTATTTTTATACCGCATTTATTGAAATTTTAAATAAAATATTCGTGCATATTAATATATTTGAAAAAAAACGTACGCGGAAAGAGTAAAACGTACTTTTCCGTAGCTGCTTCGAGTACGAAAATATAACTCAATCACTCGCGGGGTGTTCTCAGCACCCCAAATAAACTTTTGAAGGGCGTTACATTCCAATCGTCCTAGCGATATTGATTACATCAGGTCTGAAGGTTCAATGACCTAAAATGGGCAGCTACAGAAAAAATCGTGGCTCTGCGCATTATTTTTAGAATTGTAGGAGGCTTTTCTTGTTGCTGGGGTGTACAGAACACCCCGCGCGAGTGATCGCGGGTTAATAGTCTTTGCTTTTCAACTTTCCAATATGCTCTCCACCCCTTAGGGTACGCGCTCTTTAGTTTGAGAAACGCTGATCTAAATGTAGAGTTGTATTTGAAAATTTTTCAGACAAGACAGGGAAGTTCTGAACGTGATGAATATTAAATCACGCATAGACTCCATTAACAGAAATAAACATTTCATATCGGATAACGGATTGGTGATAAATGTAGCTTCGTAATGACGCAGCAGATTTTACATTCTCGGGTTTATACTAAATATGAGTGAAGAGATTAAATCCGTTCACCAATCACAAACAGGAAAGTTCATTAACAGTTCGTTGGGATAAATGATGCTTGTAGGTTTCGATTACGAATCCTTACATATACAATCAATTCCAAAAGTTAAGCACGAAGATGTAAAATGCAAAAAAATCAACAAATACTGCTTTGATTGACACAAAATTTAGCAGTAAAGTAACATGTATTTATACATAAAACAAAATCAATAATTATATATAGAAATGAAAACAATATTCAATTTTTGTAAGTTATTAGATAAGGTCATACTGGAGACTTATACAGAATTATGTATAAAGTGAAAATAAAAAGCATAGAATGAAAAAAAGGACATTAATAGGGTATGTGATCTCCCCTCATCTGTATGCAAAGTTTACACCTTCTGAACCTACTTTCAATTAGGTGATCAACCACCGCAGAATTAAGCAATCGACATTCTTCTTGTAGAGCAGTTTCCAGCTCAATAAGAGTGACTGGAGGTGGGAAACGTAAAGATACAGCACGGCAGAGAGCATCCCAAAGATTTTCAATGGGATTAAGGTCGGGTGAATATGCTGGCTACACCATACGCACAATCCCTTCACTCTCCAGGTAGTCATCGACGATGTCAGCTCTATGGGGACGTGCGTTATCGTCCCTTAAAACAAAAGTAAGGCCAACTACTGCAGCGTACAATCTCACAATGGGTTCTAGGACTTCATCTCGATACCGGACAGTCGTCACAGAACCCCGTTTAAAGATGTGCATGTCGGTGCGGTATCGTAATGAAATCCCTGCCCACACCATAATGCTTCCGCCTCGGAATGCGTGATGTTCGGTGATGTTTTGGGACTGATAGCGTGTTCCTTTTTTACGCCATATATATATATATATATACTTATACGCTTGTCATTCGGCTCCAGAGAAAATCTTGACTCATCACTAAACATGACATTGCCCCAGTCAGACACAGTCCAATTGCCATGTCCCCGGCACCAATTTAATCGTGCTCCTCTTGATTGGACGGATAGAGGAACACAAACTCGAGGTACCCGGGCATACAGTCCATTCATATGTAATCTTCGGCATACAGTAGCTGCAGATTTAGCCCTACCAATGGATGCTGTAACCATAGATGTCATACGTGTGGAGGTGTTGCTCTCTGATTCCGCTTGGCTACAATAGCAATATATTGATCTTCCGCGGGGGTTGTAATCCTTGGGCGACCACCTATGGGCCTTCGGACAACTGTTTGTGTGGTTTGGAATTGTTTCCATAAACGTGAAATTACAGAATGATGAACGCATAAAAAAAGAGCAACATCTGTGATCGACTGTCCTGCTTCAATGCGCCCCACAGCACGCCAGCACTCAGAATCTTCCATTCGTTTTCTGGAAGTCAGAAACACGTATTTCTAGAAAACAAATTGTACGAAAGTTATAAACACCTTCTCTATCAGCACTTACAATCAACTTCTGTAATCCTTCATAAGGCTGGCTTCTTATAAGACTGCCTTTTTTGCATATTTCTTGATATGAAAGCGCTATTGGCTGTTACCTAAGATATTTGCGTATTTCCATCTACCTCTGCAGCGAATAGCATCCTCTTCAATTCTGATTCGCTTCCGGAAATAAGCATTTTCCTCTCCGTGCTTAACTTTTGGAAGTGAGTGTATATTAGGGGGACCGGAAAATTATGTCGTTTTTTCACAGTAAATTCGAATAAATAAATTTCTTAGAAGTTTTTTTTTAGTCAATGATGTAATCACCCTCGTTGGCAACAAATTTTTGCCATCTAGTGTGCAAATTTTCAATGCCGGATCGATAAAAATCAATTGGTTTTTCAGTAAAATATCTGGAGATGGCATTTTTCATATCATCCAAATTTTCAAATTTTTTGTTTGTTAAGAAGTGTTGCGTTGAACAGAATAAATGGAAATCCGTTGGCAAAATGTCAGGCGAGTATGGTGGGTGAGGCAATAACCCACCCCAATTCATTAATTTTTTCCAGCGTTTTCCTTGCAGTCTTGCATATTATCGTGTTGCAAAATAACGCCTTTTCTATTGATAATCGCCGGATACTTTTCAATTAATGATTGATTTAGTCGATCTGATTCATCACAATAAAGGCCTGCATTAAGAGCTTCTTCAGTTTTAAGCACATCAAAATGGACAATTCCATGAATACCCCACCAAATACACAAAAGGACCTTTTTTGGATGTAAACCTGGCTTAGCAGTCCTTCGTGGCGGTTAATTCGGATAGAGCCACTGTGTTTTGCGTTTTGGATTACCATACAGGACCCATTTTTCATCTGCAGTGATCAAGCGATCAAAAAACTGTTCTGTATTGTACCTTTGAAGCAATAAGTTGCATGTTGTAGATCGGTTAGCTCTGTTTTCTTCACACTGATTATGTTGAACCCAAACACCTGCTCTGTTTGTTTTACCAATCTGTTGCAAATGTTCTTGGATGGTCGACCAAGGTTGGTTAAGAGCATTTGACAGTTCTTTGGTTGTCTGACACGGATTTGCTTCCACTTTCGCCCTTAATAATATCATTGTCTAAAGTTGTTGTACTTCCTGATCGATATGAGTCGGAAAGATCGAAATTACCGGATCTGAACTTAGAAAACCACGTTTTGCATTTACGAACATCTAAGGCACTTGGGTAAACATCGCAAATGTTTTTGGTAGCAACTGTTGCATTACTACCCTTGTGAAACTCCAAAAGCATGCTATGGCGGGTATGAATCTCGTCTGGTATTTGGCTAGCCATTTCACTCGAGATAGGCAAAGAAAATTTAAGGTTTAGGTTTTTACAACTTAACAAGTCACTATAACTTTGAAATGTCTCTGGCACGACTTCCAACTACACAATGAACTCGTAAACGGTAAAACAGCATTGATATGCGCAAAAACGACATTACTTTTCGGTCCCCCTAATATATAGAGTTAAATATTAATTTATTGTTAAACAATTAACTGTATACGATATCATTAAACATTCAAATTGGGTAAGTTCCTTAAAAGTTAAAAAAAGAAACAAAACAAACGATATATGTGTTATTAACGATTTTAACTTTATTTATCTGTATTTCCCTTGAGAAATGTTTCTTTTCCTTATTGACAATCTCTTAAGCCTCAATTTTGTGCCGTTTACTTTGTAACCATGGTAGCCTAGTAGTCAGGATAACGGACTCGTGGCCGACGTGTCATTAGTTCCAGCCTAGTACCGCAATGGACTCACCTTGAAAGGGGAGAGATGCACGTTAAATCTGTCGAGAGCTCAAACATCCTCCTGTTGGTGCGGTGTGGTAGTTAGGAGAGCTGGGAGTGTGGAGCTCAAGTGTCGTCCTCGTCACTTGGCCATCGTTCAAAATGATAAGGTACTTTACCAAAAGCCCTCGAGTAGCTAAAAAGTGCGACTTAAATTTCACTCACACACTCACTTATCCGCTTACTTTACCGCCAAGCGAATAATTATCAATGTTATTTTTTCATAAATTTTTCTCTGTTGGAAAATTTTATTTTAATCATGACAGTTCTACTTTTATTATAAATGCTCTGTGGTACTCGTGTACATACCCTCTTTTAAAGTCTAATTCCATAAGACCCATTCTTAGTGAGTTTCAAATTAACAAAAGAAACATGCATACCAATTTTAGTACTGTAGGTCTAGAATTAAGAAAATCTCCGATTTTCTTATCCATAAACACCAGTAACTCCTCACTCTTCCCATAGGAGTCGACTTCTGTGAATATCTCTATTCAACAAAAGAAACATGCTTGCCAAATTTCAATTATATGAATCTAACGGCTCAAAAACATGAAATTTTACCTATAACTCCTCCGAACCATTCGCCCCCTCCCCATGTGTATTGATTTTATCAATGTACTTGTTTCTAGCGGATCTGTATTCCATAAAAGAAACAAGCTTGCCCAATTTCTAGTGTGTAGGTTTAATTGTTTCAGTGATACCGTGATGGTGTGTACGTTGCTTTTCATATTTGTATGTATATATATTGTTACGTAGATCCGGATTCGAGGATTTTGTCCAAATCAGTCGCAATGAACAAAACAGTTTTTAAGAGCGAGGAGAATTTACTGTCAAGAAAACAATCCTTTAAGGGAACAGAGGGACGTTCTAACCCTAGAAAAAATCTATTTTTCAATTTTCATCTTAAAAAAGTAGATTTAATGTTGATTCCACACAAAAATGTATAACATATATAGGTTTAAAGTATAATATCCAAGTAATTGCGGTTTTAAAATGTAAGCAACAGCTGTCACGTCTGTTGTTTACGTTATCGCATGTCAACTGCCACGCCCATCTTACAGCTGACCGAAGCATGTTTTTATGTAGATTGGTGTTTTTATATCACTTAATCTGATTTATTTATTTTATTCTTGTGGTTTGAGAACGACTATAACTACTCAACTCAATCTTGTTTATACCCAAACTGTGTGTGGGAATTTTAAACGTTTTGCTTTCTTGTGCTTGAGTTAGAAACACGTGAGTTACGAACTTGGTATTTTGACTGCTAATTTACTTTTTTTTTTGTTTACATTCAATTTTTTGCAATTTGCAAGAATTTTAAATATCTACAATGCCTCGAACAAAAAAGTCTGGGCAAGTAAAACGTTTTTTAATTCGTAAAAACACTTCAGTAAATGCTGAAAGTGAACGAGTTAATGTCAGTGCATCTAAAAAGAAAATTGAGAAGAGTGAAGTATCTTTTAAGGACTATGAAGATAATTTTTCAGTTGAAACTCAAAGAGCAGGTATGTTATTATTGACTTAAATATGCTCAAAGATATTTTCAACAATATTGCAAAATGCAGATATTGTGATAGTTCTTTCTGCTTTGTTGTTGCTGAAAATAAAAGTAGTCGCAAA
>BMAV01026490.1:114274-204346 GCA_019973955.1 Trichonephila inaurata madagascariensis | reverse complement strand
GCCAGACTTCATTTTTATGGATGACAATGCACGGCCACATCGCACTCTTGCTGTTGAGGAGCTGCTGGAAAGTGAAGATATCACTCGAATGGATTGGCCAGCGTGCTCCCCAGATTTAAATCCCATCGAACATGTGTGGGATGCTTTGGGGAGACGTATTGCCACACGCTCACATCATCCGGAGTACAACCAACAACTCAAACAGATGTTGATTGAGGAATGGGCACTCCTACCTCAAGAAATGTTGCACCAGCTGGTTCTGAGTATGCGGAGACGGTGCAAAGCAACCATTGTAGTAAGGGGAGGGCATATACCATATTAAGGAACATCTGCTTGTTGTTCTTCCTGTTGGATAGACAATCATTAGTCACGATACTATGCGTTCAATAAAGCTTGTTTTTGTTTGATTCCATACCGTATGCGTTGTATTCCTTTTTCAGCGCCGATGCTTTCGTCATCCTTTACGTACATAATACTCTCCCTCATTTCAGAATTTCATCTCTCAGATGATTTTTCGTGAAGTTATGGCAATAAACCCACCTTTTGCTTAAGTTTTGCACACCAGTGTTCTGAAAAAAAAATACCATTTTTATCAAAATTTCAAAAAGTCAAAATTTAAAATTTTTTTTAAAAAAATTCTTTGCAAGGAAATATAAAAAGAACTGTTACATTTAAATAAAGGTACACTTTTATAACTAAAACAGCATGTTTTGTGTCGTGTTATATGTTATAAATTGAAAGATACATATACCTAAAGAGCACCATGTATCCGAAAACTTTTTTTGGTGTGTACTTTGTCGAATCCTTATATTTCTTAAAATATTTTATATATTTAATAATTTTATGTTGTAGTATATTAAGAAAAAAAATATAGATTGTATGACACAATTTTTTTATTTATGGAGTCTTTCTGTTTTTGAAAATAATATTCTTTCGAAAAGCCAAATTTTGCTCATTTTGTGTCATCGAGAACGTCCCGGTTCTCTTAAATTCAGGATTCAACAGCCATATTCGCAGAATAAATCTCAGAAGGTATTCACACCTTCAACATCACTCAAACACAATTATCAGTGTTTAAAATACACGCATGTAAAAAATTATTCACAAACACATCCGAAATAATCGGTTATCACGGTCTAGTCAATACAATACTCTGTAATCACTGGTCAAAACCATAGAACTCGTTTCGGCGAGCATGGCTCTATTTATAGACCAGGCGGAAACCTCTAGAAAGATCCGCGTGAGACATTGAGCGTAAAATTAGTGTATATCTCCACACAAATTCCTAGAAGAATCTAGAGCAGTGATTCCCAAAGTAGTTTATATAGACCCCCAGGGGTCTATGGTAACCTGCAAGGGGTCCACGCCAGCGAAAAAATAATTTGGGGTCCATGAGGTGTAAATGGGGGTCTATGATAGTGGTTCCCATTAAACCAGGTCGTGATTTTAATCTGTAAAAAAATTTTGATCTAGTGGAGAAACTCAAATTTTACCAATTTAACTGATTTATTTACTAAATTTAGTGATGTTGATTTGTATTTACAGGTGACAGCATAAATTTTATCAAGACAAGGACCATTTTAGCATTTTTTCCCCGAATTAAGTTAAAGCAGTATAATATTGGACGTCACAAATTTTCTCAATTTGTCACAGACAGTCTGTCAGGACATTTTAACCTACGCTCAACATTTAAATGCCCTTTACTCAGATTTTGAAACAAGGTTTGAGATTCCTTTTTTTATAGTAATAACACAGTAGACAATGAATTCATACAGTCACATTGAAAAAAAATGTCATATTGCAATAGGAAATGATCAGAATAGTCCCTAACGAAAATCTTAAAATAAAGTTTAGAAACGGATGTCAGCAATTTTGGATTTAAGAAACCTGTTATTTGTCACGAATTATGGAATATCGAGAGAAAGTGTGTGTGTGTGCTTTCAAATGCTTTTCCTAGGGAGAGGAAGTTTCAGTGAGTTTGTCAATCTCAAAAACATAAAAACAGCACAAAAAAGGGGGGGACTGGACACTTACAAACAAAGGAGATTTAGAGTTAAACCTGACTAGATAGATATTAAATGTTGAAAATTTGTTATGGAAACACCAGATTCATCTCTCTCATTAAAATCATTTGTTTGTTGTTCAGTTATTTTATGTTACAGTTAATTTATGTATTAACTTAATTTTAATTTAATTCATTAACATGTGCTTTTTAATGCTTCTTAAACACTAGACTTCACTACAAGTAGTAGTAGTAGCATTCAAAAAGACATTTAAGTAGATAAATTTGCAAAAATTCACCCCGAAACCGAAAAATATGGCAAGGGGTCTACGAGACAAAAAGGTTTGGGAACCTCTGATCTAGAGGGTCCCCAACTCACCAAAAATGGGCACCGCCATGATCACCTAGTCGCCAAATCACCAAATTGGTCGCCAAAAATGCTACCAATTTGGCTGTATCGCCAAGATTTCGCCAATTTTTTATTGATTCACCTTTATAACATAAGGGACGGCGTTACTTGTGAATAAAACAATTTTAACATAAATAAAATATAATTTAGAGTAATATAAAGGCATTACACATCCAAATATAAATTATTTACACTATTTTACACATTCACAAAATTCTTAACATTATATATATATATATATACACACACACAAAAATAAACATTTTGTGTGTTCATATATATAAAAGATGTTTATTTTTAATTATTATTTATTTTTGCTACCCTTTACCTTTTAATTCAAGTATAAAAATGTATTTCTCTTCCAAAACTTTTTATTTGTGCATATTAAATTATGCCCGTCGGAAATTTATATGAACTGGACGAATAAAAAAAATAAAAAATAATACTCCTTCACGATATTTTATAGAGCGAGATTTAAGCAGAAGATTATTTTTTTCTATTTTGTTTTATTTGTCCACTGCTGTTGTCACAGCAAAATGTTTTATTTTTGTTTCCATGAATTATGAACGGAAGTATGAGATGGATGATAATAAACTAAAACACAATAAGCAAAAGAATATAGAATATGAGTATTCGAGTACACTTTCTTAGATTCCAAAAAATTTAATTAGTGTTATTAATCTTTAGTGTCTATATCATTCATTGTGAATACTGTTATTTTCTGAAAACTTTTATCTACAGTAAAAACATTCTGTTTTTTACGTTCTTTCTTTAACTTTTATAATAATTCAATACATCTTTTGTTGTTATTTTTTTTTTTTTTTTTCAACTGATTTTTTTTTTTTTTTTTTTTTTTTTGAAAAAAATGAGAAGAAAAAACGCAGCAAAATAGAGTACTTTGTAAAAAAAAGTTGTAAGACTAAAAGATATTTTTTTAGAGAAAAAATTCGTCTAGCAAATTAAAAAGAAAAGTACCATATCGTTTTTGTAGAGCTTTCGTTTTTCAAGTAGAAATTTAAATCGTTTTTTTTTTTTCATTTCAAAGAAAAGGTTTTAGAAGCATTGTGACAGTAAGGGTGGATTTTGGGGTGGATCTTGGTTACATAAAGAATAAGTAATATATATATATAAATTAAGTGAATTCTTACTTAGGCCAACAAAGAAAGTTTTATTTTAGTTAATTTTTATTAAATAATTACAATTAATATAAATAAGTGGCAAATTAAAAAGCAATTTTTTTCCTTGCAATTTTCCTTTCTATATAAAGTGTTGGACTATTATTTTTTTGTTTGTTACTATTTAATCATTCACTAAATTTAATTATTCCAATAAAATAGTATGGTAAAAAGAAATCACATTCTCCGAATTTAAGTCATCTCAGGTGGGATTCGAACCCACGATCTTCGGATTAGAAGTACAACGCACTATCCATTGCGCTACAGGGACATAATGAGCGATTTTCCTTTTTATATAGGGCGTTGGACTGTTATTTTTGTTTGATACCATTTAATCATTATTTGAAAAATACTGTATGAACACCAAGTGTCATCCACTACAAATTTAAGAAAATGTATTTGAACTTGAATGGATGAATAGAAAGTATTTTTTTTAACGATTGAAATTTGAACAAGATATATAAATGTATATAGGGAGAGAATGAAATTGAAAAGATAGTAATTAGAGCCTACCCATGCTTAATAGAAGTGTTTTTCAACCACTGTGCCGCTGCACTTTAGGGGGGAGCCAAATTCTTAAAGTGTGCCGGAAATGTTTTTATTTTTTAATTTTAGTCTGAGAAAAAAAATAAAATCCGGAACCGAATGATTCCGCCGTTTTATAGAAATAAGCTAAGGTTATTCGTGATATATTCAATAATCATTTGATGTTTTTTATCCTATAAGGATGAAAACATCAAAGGATTATTGAATATACCAAGAGTACCCTTAACTATAAACTAACTAGCTGTTATACCCGTTCTTCGCACGGGTGAATTGAAAAATTAAACAATACAGACTGAAGGATAAAGAAGTTTTCAATGAGTTAATTTTACGTGAATTGCAAATTAAACAAAAAAAAAGCTTTTTGCATATCTCAGCTGAACAAAAAAAAAAGAAAGAAAAACACCTTTGTTAAATTTTAAGTCTGTAGATCTAATAGCTGATATAAAGGATTTTTTTTATCTCTAACTCCCCGTAACTCTCTTGTGGGTCGATTTTTGAAAACAATTTCCTAAGCTGCTCAGCAAAAGTAGCACGTTCTTACAAATTTTGTGCAATAAATTTATATCTGGAAGTGTAATACGTTAATATTATACTTTTTGTATTTTTTTATGTTAAAATTGTAATCAGCCTCACACTTCGCCTGTTCAAGCTTTTGCAGTTCCTGGAGCTTGGCTTAGACAAAACAAAATGCAAAGTTTTGCTTCACACATAAAAGATAGATTTATGCTGTCACTGGCTTTTTTGCAGATGACAGAATTTTTTTCCTACTTTCTTGACAATTATCGCTATATTTTGGACACTTCACACAATATCTTTAAAAATTGTAGCCTATGTGTTATTCTGATGTATAAGCTATATTATTGTAAAGTTCCATTAAAATCCATTCATTTGCTTTTGCGTGAAAAAGTACTATAAACATCCAAACTTTCACGTTTATAATATTAGTAAGGATTTGTAATCAATTACTTAATACACATTTTGTCTTTGTAGTACATACTATTTTCTTTAATATTGAATATTATGATAAACTATTTTACAATGTGCATTACAGATGAGTAAATTTTTGTTCAACAAATTTTAGTGTTAAGGTGCCGCCAAATTTTGAAAGTGTTAAAAGTGTACCGCAACAACAACAACAAAAAATGATGAGAATCACTGTTTTATGGTTTGGATATTAAAAGAAAAATAATTTTTTAAAATATCAAAATTTAATATTGCATCAAAAGGATTGTCTTTTCATAAAAGAAAAAAAAAAAAAAAACGGAAATTGATTAGATGATTTTAGACTCTAATAATTTTTCTGCAGTATGAAGGAATAACCACACACACGCACAAATGCGATTATTATTGATAAATGGGTACTGTGTGTGCATGTGTGTGAGTAGTATATAGCAACATTTTATAACCCAGTTCTAATAGACTAATTTCATGACAATCATATGATAAAGGCAAGAACGTTTTCTGCATTGAATTCAAAACTGACATTAAACTAACCTGTTCTTTTTATTCTATTAGTAAAACTTCAAATTTCAAATTTCATAATTGGGTAAAGATGTTCAACTGTTATAAAAAGAAATTTCAAAACAAAAAAAATAAATTTTAATTTAAGAAAAAATCTTGTTTTATCTATGTACTTTTCAATAAAGTGACAGTTATTATTTTTTTTTTTTTAAAAAAGTTTCTGTAAAAAACGTAATTTTGCAACAACGAAGTGTATGATTTGATGAGCTAAAATAGAAGACTACATTTATCGTGACTATGATGTCACGCGCGTTTTTGAACTGATTGGCTAGAAAGAATTTGCTACCGTTATCATGTGACTAAACAACGTCATATGAGTTTAATCCATTCTCATACACATTGGAATCAATCTGATTCAAGCTTTTTTCCGCCTTTTCCTTTGTTGTGCACTGTAATTTCGTTAGTGTTTTTTTTTTTAAAAAAATTTAATACTTAAGTTTTTAAAGGTATCTGGTGTGTTTTTTTCAAATAACTAATTAGTATGTGTCCTTTTATCCCTAACTATACTGAAAAAGGCCTGTTTTACTGAAGCAAAATTGACTTCATTTTTTTTTAACTATAAAAACATTCAAACACCTAAATTTAATTTCTCTGGTAGTAAACATGAAAATTATTATCTTGTGTCTTATCTTCCTCTGTACCTATATAACCAAAGAACATCTTTTCCACATAGGTACGTTTTGAAATTCAAAAAATAAGAAAAAAAATTGAACCACATTGATGTAAATTATTCTCAGAAGTGAAAGACAAAAACTCTGAGAAAAATATTACAAAATACAATTTCCTAAATTTTTCAACTAATGAAGAAAAAAAAAATATTTTACTAAAAATAATTTCCAAAGTGTCCTTTATAACCAACGAACCAACCATGGGCACGAATACGTGACCATAGTGTCATGGGTTCGAGTCCTAGTGCCGCTGAAGACCCTCCGTGTAGAAGGGACCGATAACCGTTAAATCTGATGGCTTCAGTGTGATAGTTAACGCAGAAGAGAGGGTAGTGACCACGATAGCCAAGTTCATGACGATCGCTATTTCATTGTTGGTATTGCTTTTTCCGAAGCATGGGAGTCCTTATGAAGGCTGATTCGCGGATAATTCTTTCAAGACTTAATATCCTGATGCTGATTTGTTGTAAAAATTTGATGATTGGAATGCAAGCTCTGATTTTGTGATTGTCATTAGTTCTTTGGCGACAAACCGTTAACCTTGGTAGGGGTGTGTTTTTGAACCACCGACCTACCAGTCCGAAGTTCCGTTCTTGCATGATTTAGACGACACAGACGAAAGGAATCCCTATTCGAGCCAGTCGTTAAGCACTTTTAATTCCTAATCTTTGTTGCTTACGAATTGCTCAAGGAGGCACAGCTGTATATCCCCTTCCTAGAAAAGAAATTTTTTTTTTCTGTTTTGACTTTCTGAACGATACTGAGAGAAAGTTGTTTTTCCAGCCAATTACTACAACTGCTACTCATCTCCTGTAGGTTTGAGTGTCCTTGGAACGTTTTCCTATTGACATTGCGGAAAATCTATTGTTGAGAAGAATTATCTAGTTGAACGTGCGCTGTTGCCATTTTGAATCATCAGTCGTGATTTATTGAATGTCTTAGTTAGATTATCTATGGAATGAATGTGCATAATCAACCAGTAACGTTAGGCTGTTCTGCCATCTAATGGTTATTACCTGAGTCACCACTTTGGTGACAAGCTGTTGAACTTGGCTGGGGTGTTCATTTGTACCACCAGTCCGCAGCTACGCCGTGCATGCCTTAGACAACTAGGATGAAAGTAGTTCCTATTAGAGCCAGTCTTTAAGAGCTTTTATTCTTACCCCTTGTTGTTTGAGACTTGCAGAAGGAGGTACCACTACAGATTTTGTTCAAAACTATTAATACCAGAGAATACATGTTATCTCTAAATTTTAATAGAAAGTGTCCTCTAAAACTAACTTTAAAATGTATAGAGCTGCAATTTAACCCATGGTTTGTAGGTCTAAGCTCTTCACAATGAGTGAGAGCTGTATTAATTAGCATAACAAAGGAACAAGAGGATTACTGGCAATGACACCTGAGCTGGTACCATCCTGTCCTAACTGCCACATAACACAACAAATAGGAGGACGTTGAGTCTCGATATTTTTAACGCGCAGCAACCTCTTTTACTTGGCAGGTCTTGAATGGCACCAGGATTCGAACCCACAACACCCGGCCAAGAGTTCATGCTCATAACCACAGCCCCTTTATAGTAATGCAAAGAGCTTAGAGTAGGGTATGTCTCACCCTTGGTGCAATAATTTTCAAATGCATCTTATCTAAAATTTAAAAGAAAACATCGATATTATGACCTTTTAATAAAGTTTTTCTTATGCGTATTGTGAAAAAACATTTAAGAAAACAAAGGTTTTGATGTTCCATACCCTGAGCAGCCATTTCCGATTGGTAATTTATAATTAACTACTGTCTTCCACGTTCTTTAAGCGAAAAGGCAGAAGGAGGGAATTGGTTCGTATTTATCGAGCCATGAAACAGAATCGAACGAATTTCTGATAGAAATTTATCCTCTCATTAAGACATCATGCACCCCCAAAGATTCATTCAAAGAAGTTTTCTCCTTTCTTATCTGCCTACACTCATTCATTCCAGATAATTTGCAGGGCACAAATGAAAAAAAAGCTTCTTCGTAAGCAATCATGACAGCGCAGTACTCCAATGACAGAAGGTGAAATGATTGGAAGGAATAAATTGGAGCAATAAATGATAACGCAATCGATTGATGGTGGAATCTTTGATTGTTCGTAAAATACATCACAAAAAAAAGAAGTTTTATCCTGATAATAAATATTTACTGTGCTTAAACTATTATAGTGATATTTATGATTGTTCAGATAAATTCTACGTACTGCTATGAATTTTTTTATTAGTTCATTTACCTCTGTTAATTGCAAAGTAAGCTATAATCTTGGTAGTTCGCAGAATGTCTAAGCCAACGTTACTCAAACTGTGGGGTTTGCCCCCCCCCCCCGGAGGGGCGGGACAACTCTTCAAGGAAAGGCACGAGCATATTAAAAAGTCGAAACCAAAAGTTAATTTTAAAAAATTATTAATTTATTAAAAGTAAACAAAATACATTCTAACATAATAAAAAAGTACACATTTACTCTGATATAATACACTTATATAAATGTATCAGTATTAAACAATTTATTTTACAATTAATTTACCAATGATCCCATGGGCTTGTCACATTTAAAATTATATACAAACATTAACACTTATCTTGATCATTTCAACGGTTTATAATTAATCCCGATTAAAAGACACACGGTTCGCTTCCCAATGCCAATAAGTAAAACCTTCGCAAACACTTTATGTCCTTTTATTGCATACCAAAGCCTTCGGAATAATTTTTTAGATAATAGTGCACAGAAAAGATCGTACTTCGAAAAGACGTACATATACGTCCGGGATTATTAATGCTTTGGCTGAGTGAGACGTTTATATATACCGGTAGCACTTAAGAGGTTAAAGTCGTATTGAAAGTAATAGATGACATACCCGATCAAGCCTTGATTATTTACGCAAGTGCTAGTCTCTCGGATACGGGTAGAGCAGGGAGTGGTATTTTTAGTAACACTCCTGGAAATGATGCTCCACTGTTCCGTCTTTAGATCGGAACTCATTGCTATTAGAGGTGTTCGGTGTCATGCTCTCAACTCTTATAAGGACAGTATCTGGATTCTGACTGACAGCAGAAGCTCCATCCAATATTTGTAGAATTGGCCAAAAATTATGGACAGTACTGGTCTAGATATTTTATTTAAATTACCTAGGCTTGGTCAGAGGAAACAAGTACGTCTCCAGTGGATACCGTCACATGTGGGTGTGCCTGGGAACGAAGCAGCTGATGAGCTGGCTGGTAGAAGTTGTGATCTCTCTAACCCCAGTTCCACTGTCTTAAACCATTCGAAAATTCATTCCCCCTCCAAAGAACTGAAATGAATTTGACTTGGCGAAACCCTCCTGCTCACCACTGGTACGCAGCTAATCTCTACAGTGCAGGAGTTCGAGGGCTCACATCAGACGGCCTTGGCGCGCTTTAGAAGCTGTCACCTGCATAGTATGACTTTTGTGTAGGGGTTATATAAAGTCTTTCTTTACCTGTCGCTGCTCATCTTCTGGACTGCTGGGGTATTTCACTGTGACAGTTGTTTGAAGGTCAAGACCTGGTGTGTGACACTATTAAGCGGGAAAGGTCAAATGGATTTGGTGTAGGCTTTCCTGCTCCAAGGGGATTGAAAACAACAACAAGTCGTATTGTAGCTGTAGCGTCGAAGTATAGTATTATTGAATTCAATACATCGTTATTGCAGGGTAGAGGGGTGCGAGGAAAATTATGATTGCAAATATTGCAACTGTGAGAAGCACTAGTTTAATCGATCTTATACGCGATAGGTGCGACTGAATGATAACCGTGCGTATCGAATTCGCGTATGTAGTGGTATAATTTCGCATTATAAATGCACACAAATTATATATTCTTAGTTGGTGCCAGGGACGAAAAAAAATAAAATTTAGCAAAAAAATGATTAGTAAAATTTTTTATAACACAAATAAAAAAATCGCGAATTGAAGTTATTTGATGTAAAAGATTTCATCAAATCTGATAAAACAATCTGCCAGCCCCTCAATTTTTGTTTTCTCCCGTGAAATTTCATCTTAGCATCCTAATTATTTTTTCATTCCTTATCATGTTGAAAGAAGACGTTCTTTGTTGGAGACTATATTGAATAAAATTTGTAACTCTTTTTCAATTAAACTGAGGCTTTCTGTCAAATTTCTAACCATCATTCAGTCTTCTAATTGAACTTGAAACTAAAGTCTCAAGTTCTTCAATGTCTTGTTTTTTTAATGCATTTTTATGCTCTCAGCAATCGCCAGCTCCTCATTGTGGGAATCCGACAGTTCTCTTGAATGTCACAATATAACAATTAACTTAATTCTATGATGGAACAGCCCATGAGGGCCGAGGCCTACTGCACCCATCTCAGTATACGGGACCTTGGGCCCTGGGGTGCAATATTCAGTTTTTAAACAAGTTTGGTACACATTTATTGACCCACTGAAAGAATGAAAAGCTGAGTCAACCTTTCCGAGCCAGGGGTTTGGACCTCGGACCTGTGGTAAGGAAGCGCGATGCACTACTACTCAGCCACTGGACTTCAAAATATTACACTTAAAACCTGTGGTAGCAAACGCACAATCAGTAGATT
This sequence comes from Trichonephila inaurata madagascariensis, assembly GCA_019973955.1. NCBI lineage: Eukaryota > Metazoa > Arthropoda > Arachnida > Araneae > Nephilidae > Trichonephila > Trichonephila inaurata. The sequence goes on along the minus strand of BMAV01026490.1, from coordinate 193,424 downwards.
CGAAATAAATAACAAACATTAAGTTATAATGGCTAGGCGTCGATTCCGCGCGATATGTCGAACATGTACATCAGCTAAACAGGAAGCGGGGAGTGAGTAATCGAGTTGTGTAGCGCTCAATCAAAAGACGAATCGACGAAATTTAGAAATCGCGTAACTCCAGGTTCGCGTAAGTCGCAGTCCCTAAGTCGAGGTATATTGCTGTATTACAATTTTCGCGCCAAGTGTTCTTTAACGTATATTCTGTTACACTGCCAGTTTCTTTAAAAATTTCATGCTATCGCTTCGTTATTTTTGTATCAGGAGGGTAAAGTCGATAACAATGTCGAAATTTACTTTGAACATTAACAGATAAGTTCGTTTCTTGAAACCAAAGCACACTTTGAACCGATGGGAATTTCAGGCGAAAATGAAGTCTCCTTACGAATGTTTCCATGGGTCTCTTTTAAAGGTGCTTTCTCACAGTGGCGTAACGTACACTACCTCAACCCCCGCATCGCGGGGAATCCCAGGATTATAGGGGACCCAAAACCTGACTGATGCCAAGTACGTATTTAAACAATATATAAAATATTAAAGCGAAACCTGACTGTGCAAGATGGCCCTAATATTCTCCGTTACGCCACTTCCTTCTCACCGTCTATCTGAGCGTACGCACAAGAAACCTACTAAAACGGACCTAACCAGTGATACACCAATACAGTGGTGAGCCGACTGTTTCAGGGGGCGGGCTACTTCTAATTTTTTCAAGGTGCTGCTGTTCACTCAATGTTAGAGGCGCCTCTGGTCCTTCATTTATAGCCCTTGATTTTTTTTTTCGATTGATTATAATCCCAAGTATATAGTAAGTAAAATTAAATTGCCTCTGCTATTAATATGTTTTTTATTTAATGTTGATTATTTATTCAGTAATTTATTTTTTACTGTTTTTTAATCCCGACAATCGACAAAATTAAAAAAAATGTGTTTAACTGCGTATTGGGGTACGATACGAGAACGGTAGAATTTCGACTCTCAACCCCACCTTCCCCATTGAAAAATGTTTTATTGCGCCAATGCTAGGTGTAGTGAGGTTGAAAAAGTTCTACAGTATTTATAATAAATTAATAATAAGTACGGAATATGTACTTACTTACAGAACTAAAATAAAAAAATAAATAAATAAAATAAAAAACTAACACTTTTAAAATTGTGTTTAAAGCAAAACGCAAAATAAAAACATAATAATACCTACAAATATAATAATATCAGACGATGCATTTAGTATCAAACAATTCAAAATACGTAAAAAATAAAACGTTTTCATCTGAAGTTAGTTTTCTTTGTTATAGTCATTAGAAGACTTAGTCTGCATACTTCAACCCCAATCTTCAGTATTTTCGTATATAATTACTAACTGCTAAAATCTTTAGGTAGTCATCCCAAAATGTCTTGGTGGTTCACCGGTCGATCGCGATTGACGTAATGCCCACCCCGGCACTATTATATCGAAGGGTTGTTTTCAAATGAATTTTTATAAACGGGTCAAGGCTCTTGGCTCCCACCCTGTATTTTTGAAATTCGTTATATGCAAGAGAGAGATGTGGCAATGCATTTTAACCATTTTATACAGTTTTTACTTCATTTACTTTTTTAAAAAAATCTTAATAGAAAACCATTGGCATCATCAATTTTCATCTTTGTATTGTACTGTCCATGTTAAACACAGCTGTTCGTGTATTTTACACAAGCACTGCGATTAGTTGATGATAATTTTACACTTATTTTACGAATTTCATTTTTTATAAGTTATTTTATAAGTATATGTTTTGGCAATATCTCCATAATAATTTAAATTAACTCTGTAGTTGCTTCTCGTAAAATTTTTTTAAAAAATTTAATTACTGAACTCTAGTTTTTAGATACTTTCATATTGGCCGACCATGACCGTTGTCATGGATACAGTCACTGACTTGTAGTCTGAGTGTCACGGGTTGAAGTCCTGGTACCCACCATGTGAAAGGGGCCGCTACATGTTAAATCTGTCCCTTTCAAGGTCCTCCTGTTGGTGTGGTGTGGCAGTTAGGAAATGGAGGTGTAAGCTCAGGTGTTATCCTCTTCATTTTACCGAGATTCAAAATGACGAGGTCCGTCACTAATAGCCCTTGTGGTTCCTTATAGTGTAACCTTAAGGTATTCGACTACGTTCGGAACCGTGATTTTAAAAAGGCACATAAATGGATAATTTTCTTGATATTTAGTGTCACTTAGATTGGAATACTTGTATAAAATTGTTTTAAGGACATTTTGACAAAAAAAAATTATTTAAATACAATATTTTGGCAACAAATTAACTTAGAATAATCTTTTTTCAAAATGTTCTCCTTTTGTGAAAAATGCTTGTATTATAATAATATTTTGCCTGTATATAGCTCAGACCTCTGTACAGAGGCTCAACTATGATTTTTGAAAAATTCACATTATTTTCAGAGTTACCTCCAATTGAAATAATTATCGGCATTTTTTTCTTAAAATTTCTCCCCTCTGTTGTCGTAAAAGATGAATAAACCCACTTCTAAGTTATATATTTCAAAAATTCTAGTTGAGCCTTTGTAGAGACGTCTGAGCTATATACAGGCAAAATATTATTACAATAGGAAGCATTTTTCACAAAAGGAAAATATTTTGAAAACTGGTCATTCTATGTTCATTTTTTGCCAAAATATTGTACTTAAATAATTTTTTATTGCAATAATATTCTTAAAATACAATTTTATATACATTTTCTAATTTAAGTGACACTAGATATCGTAAATATTATCCATTTATACACTTTTGCAAAATCATGGTTCCGAACGTAGTCGGATACCTTAATATAACATTCACTGTCTCATATATATTGGACAAACGGGTCATAAAGATGGTAGGTTTTTGAGAGAATATCAACGCTTAGAAAATAGTATAGAATAGAACGCGTTCAAAAATAGAATAATGGAAAAAAAGGTTTACCGTCATTCTTATTTCCTGGTTTACTTGCTTTTTAATTTCATTTTGCATTCCTTTTGTTGTTTTGATATGGTCTGGGTAGGATAGCAAGTCTATTCACGAAATTTCGATTGCTTGTTGAGTTTTGGGTTCGATTTCTGATGCCACTGAAGACTCGTCATGTAGAGGTACTGATGAGTGTAAAACATGTCGTGGATGAAGATTCTCACGTGAGCGTGGCATGGAAGTTAAGGTTGCCCGCTCCGGAGTTGTCTTTTTTTTTTTGACTGTGGTAAAAAAAGTATGAAATCCATCAACAATAGCATTTGTGTAGCCTTAGAATGCAATATTAATAATTACTTACTTGTTTCATTGAATTGTTTAAATTTTATTGATATATATACCAGAAGCTCCCAAACTTGTTTGCCTCATAGGCCCCTTGCCATGTTTTTCGGTTTCAGGTAGACCCCTGCTTACCTAAAATTGAATTTTAGCAAATTTATCAACTTAAATGTCTTTTAGCAGCTGGTACTACTCTATTTACTTTAAAATAATTAAATTTCTAACAGTAGGGAAGTATAACATTTAAAACATAAGAAGCACACGTTAATGGATTTATGCTTAAAATAACTGAACAGCAAACAATTCATTTTAAGGAGAGGGAGAAATCTGGTGCTTCACTAACAAATTTTTAACATTTAATATCAATCTAGTCAGGTTTAACCCTAAATTTCCTTTGTTAGAAAGTGTCTGATTTTTTTTTTTCTTTGAGATAGGCAAACTCACTCTCACTAGGAAAAGCAATTGAAAACTTTCTCACGATATTCCATAATTCGTGACGAAATACAGGTATGTCTTTTTTAAAGATAAAATTGCTGAGATTCGTTTCTAAACTTTATTTTAATATCTTTGTTAGGGCCTATTATGATCAGTTCCTATTGTAATATGACTTTTTTTTTAATGTGTCTATATGAATTTATTGTCATTCATACTATGATATTACTATAAAAAAGCAATCTCAAACCTAGTTTCAAAATCTGAGTAAAGGGCACTTAAATGTTGAATGTAAGGTAAAATGTCTTGACAGATTGTCTGTGACAAATTGAGAAAATTTGCGACATCTAGTATTACACTTCTTTAGCTTAATTCTGGAAAGAAATGCTGAAATGTTCCTTGTCTTAGTAAAACTTATGCTGTCACCTATAGTAACCACAAATTACCCTCACTAAATTTAGTAAATAAATCAGTTAAATTGGTAGAATCTGGTTTCCACTAGATCAGTTTTTTTAAAAAATTAAAGTCACAATCTGGTTTAATGAGTCACTATCATAGACTCCCATTTACACCTCATGGACCCTCAAATTACTTTTTCGCTCGCATGGACCCCTTGCAGGTCATCATAAGCCCCTGGAGGTCTATATGGACCACTTTGGAAATCAGGGGATCACTGATATATACAGTCGACTCCCGAAAATTCAAAGTTGGAGGGACTAATGAAAAACTTCGTATTATCAAAAGTTCAAATTATAAAGAGGGTGGAAAAAAATTCCCAAAATACATGCGAAGAGAATTTTTTTCCATCACATTTAAATTTGAAATTATGTAATGAAACAACAATTATACATATGTATAAAAAGATTTTAAAGTATTTTTAGAAATTACTTTATATATATACAGGGTGTCCAGCCTTAAAGTGACCCAATAGCTAATTCCCGAACCGTTCAGTTTAGACATGCACTTCCAATTTGAAAAATGTTTTAAAAAAGGTAAAGAATGTTTTTAAGTGCTTTTCGAACCAAAAACCCTATTTAGAAAAAAATTACAAAAATTAAATTTTTATACGGTCCCCAGGTCCTATCACTTATGTTTAGGAATAGATGCAGTACGCAAAAACAAAGAAACACAAAAAGTTTCATTCTATTACGATAAAAACTGGTCGCGTTATGAAACTTTGAAAATTACACATTTCATGCATTTTCCAAGTGATTCTCAAGAAGCTAGTAAGGGGCCGTCTCCAAAGTGAAATTAAATGTAACTTTGCCAGGAAACTTTCGCTCTTGCACGTCAGTCTTATGTAAATCGTTTTTTAATTTTAAGTTAATATTACAATAATAGAGTGCTTAAGAAATAAAATGTATTATGTGTACATGTAAAACATAGACAAAATAAAGTATTTTGGAGTCAGAAATCATTTCAAAAGCAGTTCCAAAAAATAGGTTTATTTGCTGCGGCTTCAGAATGATTTGCTGCGGTACTGATCATGGCGAACATTAAAAATCTGTTGTGTAGTTGTTTGCAATTGCATACAGTCGTATTCTAATATTACGAATTCTAGCACGGGAGAACGAGATGTATACAAATGAAGAATACTGCGAAATGGTACTGTTGTATGGGTAGTGTAATCGAAATAAGAGATAAGCGGCAAGACTTTATGCCATTAAATTTCCCAGTCGAAGACATCCATCTTATTGTACAATTTGCAGCGCTGTTCAATGCTTGTATAAAACTGGGAGTTGTCACAGACGTATTCTCTTCAGTGGATACCCGCTGAGGATGTACTAGGATATGTCCTGGCTCATCCTGAAAGTAGTGTCCGGGATATTAGCAAGGCTTTTTCCTACTCAAAATCGACGGTGTGGAATATATTACATACGTACGGTGCATATCCTTATCGTCCAGTCCTGGCGCAGGAACTAATGCCCGGAGACCAGGAGCGTCGTTTAGATTTTTGCAATTTCGTGTTAAACACACTGGATGAAAACCCAGATTTTTTGAATAAAGTTTTGTGGTCGGATGAATGCCAGTTCTCGAGGCAAAGCACTATTAATACACAGAAGAGGCATTATTGGTCCCTCCAAAACCCACATCTAATACGACCGAATCGCCACCAAGTGCGTTGTTTGGTGAATGTGTGGTGCGGAATATGGAAGAGCACCTTAATTGGCCAATATATTTCGATGGACCTTTAACATCAGAATCATACACGGAAATTTTATCTCGACCGTTAGCCGATTTTTTAGAAGATGAAGTTCCTTACGGAATTTGTCACGCATGTAGTACCAGCATGATGTTGCCCCCGCACACAAATCTGCGCAACCATTTACATTTTTGGCGCAGACATTTGACACTCGAATAATCGGCTACGGATGTCAAGAGGTTGCAAAAGCTACAGGCGGAGTTTCTGATGCGGATTTGATACTGCATTTCTGCGGAAGGCAGTCATTTTGAACATTATTTTAATTTGGTCATTCTGATATAATAAAGCCCATGATTCACACATGATTGGAGCATCACTCCACATTATGCTATAATTTGAACTGCAAATCATGTATTCTTTTGCTGCTATTTGTTTAAACAAGCTGTTTAAATCTTTCCGGTACAAGTTGTATTTCTTTAATTTAACTTTTATTGTTTGCCATATAGCAATACAAATTATCAATCTATGATGTTTACTACGATGTTTTAATATTATTATGATGTTTTTCTTTTCATGTTTCTATAGGTAGTGAATTACAGTTCTCTAAACTCAATTTGTATACGACCCCCTTTTCTGAGCAATTCAGATGCTTCAACTTTATGTAGGCATAACTCGGTCAGTTTTTATCTTAATAAAATGAAATTTTTTGTGTTTACTTTGTTTTTGTGTACTGCATATTTTCCTAAATATATATATAATTAATAGGACCTGGGGAACGTATAAAAATTTAATTTTTGTAATTTTTTTGTAAATGGGGTTTTTGGTTCGAAAAGCACGTAAAAACATTCTTTCTTTTTTTAAAACATTTTTCAAATTGGAAGTGCATGTCTAAGCCGAACGGTTCGGGAATTAGCTATTGGGTCACTTTAAGGCAGGACACCCTGTATATTATAAAGTATAAATATTTTTCAGGAGTAATATTATACATGTCATGTATTAAAATAATATATGTATGTATTAAAAACAATTTTTTAAAGGATATGCATACTATACATAATTAATCTATTTTGACGAAAAAACTGTTGTCTTTAAGAATCTTTTTAACATGTTATCGGTTCCCTCAGATACTGTCCACAACACATTTTGCTCTTCAAAGCAGAGTCCAGTCCATCCCATGCCCTGTTTGGAGCCACATTCCATAATTCACACAGCTGAGTCTTAAATCGTCATATGTGACTTCGACGCAAAATATACAATCCTACACATCTCTTCTTCACAATAGCGGACCATCCTTTCTGAACATATGTGTAGCAAGGCCACGAGTTAATCGAAAGATATGGACTTCTGACAACAAGTGCGGCTGATCTATTGTCCACTTGAAGAATGAAATCAATAAAAGTATCATTTTGCTTGAGGAACCGGGAAACACAAAGAAGGAATGGCAGACAGATAGTCATCAAAGGGGCTACGTTACAGGGCAGACACACAGAGACAATGCAACACAAAGCATGTAAACTCCAACCTGTTTGCTGCAGAACTCTATATGATAGTGAGTATTCGAATCGTCGAAACCTATATAAAATAACTTCGTATTATCGCATGTTGTGTACTGGTAAGCCGCAGATTTTTCTTTGAAATATTAAGTGTAACCAAACATTGTTTTTGTTCTAAATATCAAGTATTTTTCTAAAGGCTGAACATATACTTCGAATTAGCGAGAGGTCCGTATTATCGAAGGTTTGAATTAGTGAAAGACGGCTGTTTTAGAATCTCATTAATCAGAACTGATTGAGGCACTAAGTTTGCTGGATTAAACAAATGACCTAGAAAATTAGGCACACACAATGAGAGTGAGTTTTCTTAACGTCGCACGACCGTGATTGGCAACCACTTTTATAATTTTGAACTTCCGTCAAGGAACGAGGATGAGACTTGATATTTCACCCCCTTTCTTCTTACTTCCACACTACACCAACGGAAAGAACGTTCATCCTGGACAGTTTTAATGTATAGCGGTACTGTCTAAACGGTGAACTTCCTTGGTACTAGGCTCGAAATCATGACACGCCAGCTACGAGTCCGTAACCTTGACCACTAGGCTACCACTGCCCAGGAAAATGTAAAAAGAACACTATGTTGAAATAAAATTAATTAAAGAGGTAAATACAACGTGTGTCACAAAAAAGCGAGACTAAGTGTGTAGCATGAAAAAAGAGTGGAGTTGACACCAACTGTGTTTTGGTGACACTATCCCACGCAACTCAGCTATCCATGTGGCCAGTTTTGCCTTAATCGATCACGTCAGTTAGGAGTACTGCGTCAATTATTGAATACGAGCAACTGCATTCTGCCGGAAAAATATTGAATAATCATCAAGTTTTTTTTCTTCAGAAATCAAACACGAAAAGATTTCAAATATTAACCCCGGATTATTCAAGTGAAAAAAAAAACGAACGATATTTCCCGTGCAGGTTATCTCATATCCAAGGGTGTTTACATTATATATATTTTTTTCAATAAAATCTGTATACAAAGATGAAAAAGGAAGAAAATAGGAAATTCTATATGTTTATTACACTTTTCATGCAGAAATTGTATCTTTTTGTTATTTTTATTAAGGCAGGCTAAAACATCATTTATACACTCATTTAGCCTTCACTACGAGTGAGTGCAACGAAGGCTAAAACTGCAAAGAAACTTCCTTCATCCGAAAATACTGTAGTTTATTAAATACTGTACAAAAATCTAATTATTTCAATCTCAAATTTCTTCATCATAACTGCAATAATGCACTATAGCAGGGAAGGCGAACCAATGGCAGGCGTGCCATTGTTGGCACAGGGCATATTATTTTGGTCACGCCACCGATCAATACGGTTTGCATTTTAATTCAAGTATTACGATCAAACGCAAGTGATTGGTCGAGGAGTGGAAAGAGTACACTCGTTTGTAAAATTCTTGCCTTAGTTCCGTCGTGGACCACAATTGCTAATGATGGGAAATTTGTCTACACATAGAATAGTCAATTTCGTCCACACAATCGTATTTTAAAGTTTATTTGTGTTATATTTACGTTTTTTAACCGTTATTTAACACGGCTAGTTCAGCAAAAAAACAAATAAGTGCAAGATAGTGTAACAGAAAATTTTAAACTTGTGGACTGTGAAACATGGCATGTGATTAATAAAGGCGACAAAGCGGTGTGTGTTTTATGTTCTGGAACAGTTGTATATAGAACATCGTCTCTAAAATGAATTCTAGATACGTTTAACTGTTTAAAGAAGCCGGTTCATGCTATTTTAACCATAATTCCAATTCAGCATGCATTCTGCTATATATATATATATATATAAAAGTAACATTTTACAATTCTTATATAAGTCATTTGTCATCAATATATATATATATCATTATCATATATATATATGATAATGATATAACTTACAATAATATTAAGAACCAAATTGCAGACCTACAAAAGAACTTTATTATCGTTTATATTGATAAAGTACCGGGTAATTATGCATTTATTTACAAGTGGCTTTATACTAATATACTAAACAAACATTTTCATAATAATTCTGCTTTTAAAAAATCGAATATCTGCTTTTTATAAAAAAATAGATTTACGTATTTTGGATATTAAATTCCCTCATATTTTCCTAACTCTTAAATTTCATAAAAATCCTGTTAAATTTAGAATTATTACAAATGGTTTTATATATAAAACTTATATTACACACCCGGGCAAGAAGCTACAAAGCATTATTCAATTTACATTAGACATTACTGATAATTCTATTATAGTTAAGAATAGTATGGACATTTTTTTAAGTATATGCAAGGTAAAAAAATTATTTCTATTTATACCTATGAATTTGAAGATTTATTTAACTCCATAGATATAGAAGGCATGTTTAAGATTCTTTAAATAGCATAGAGCAAATATTTTTTGAATAGGATAATAAAATATGATAAATATATTTCTATTATTGAATTAGTATAAAAGAAACTTATATTTTGCATAATAATGCTCATTATCAGCAAATTAAAGGTTTACCACAAAGAGGACCAGCTAGCAACTGCTTAGCAAATATTTACTTGCATTTTTATGAAAACGAAAGTATTAGTTATGAATCTTGTTACTTTTTTAGATACATAGATGACTTAATTATATTTAGTAATATAGTAGAATTTGTTCCTAGCTTTAATTATTATCGCCACTTTTTAAAATTATTAAAAACTAATTATATTAATGAGTCAACTAACTTTTTGGACCTTCAATTAAACGTTAAGAATAATTTGCTATTAAGTTATATTTTTGATAAAAGAGACTCATTTGATTTTAACATTATAAAAATGCCTTTCTGGGGTGGTAACTTACACCTATCAGTATTTAGAAATATTATCTTAAATTTTATAAAAAGAAACAACGATTTAGTTACTGATAACATTTTAAAACATACTAATTTTGTGAAATTTTGCAATAATTGTTTAGAATACAATTATCCAAGTAAATTTATTTTTAAATATATTTCTATTTCTAATTAAATCTATTTTTATCTTAGCTCAATATTTTATTTAAAATTTCTTTTATTTAGTTTATTTTTAAAAAAAAATTTTAAAAATAGTTTAAGCTCTTACTTTAATTGTAATATAACTATCTAGTATATAATTATCCAAGTAAATTTACTTTGAAATATATTTCTATTTGATATTATCTATTCTTAACTTTGTTCATTATTTTATTTAAAACTTCTTAAGTTTAGTTTATTTTAAAATATCTTAGTCGTTAGTTTAATTGCAAAATAACTATCCAGATGGCGCCACGGTTTTTCCTTATTGTGCTGATATTTCAATACTTTACGTCATTTCGCGTGGGATCTTAACGTAGAAGGGTGACTTCTTGATTTCCAGTTTTTATTTTACATGTAAGTTTTTATCCTAATTTTTTCTATAAAAAAGATTTTTTATTATTTCTATCCTTGAGAGATTCATTATTGTTCGCTTTTCTTAATTTCTTTTTACTATATTGTTAGGTTCATCATCCACGTGTTGTAATAGGCTTAACTTTTCAACATGGGTCTTTTTTTTCTATTATGTCAAAAAATTTTGCTGTACGGGGAAGGTTTGATCCATAAAACATTGCTAACCCTAAATCACTGGCCTAATTCAGCGACAGTTTTAGAAATCATAGTAGATCTCCAGTTCAGTCCAAAGACTTTTTTGTATCTACATTTGTTGTGTCTGGTGAATTCCAATTTCTTCCTTCTTTAGCACTGTAGATTCTAGTACTTCACTTTTATTTTATTATACTAATATATATATAATATGCAACAACAGAAGTCACACTAATGTTTCTTTCATTTGAATTGCACGTATAACTAAAACATTCAATACCTTACTGTGCAAAATGTATTTTTTTTCGTAGTAAATAAATAGTTTTGAGTTGTTAGTATTTAGTTTTATTATTTTTCCAATTTGCAAATCAAAATTATTTCACGGCACGTCTATATCTCATCAAACATTTCTTTAGAAAAAAATGGCATGTTGATCTATGAATGCTCACCACCCCTGCACTTTAGCATAATAAAGATTTAAAACCTGCTTATGTATTCAGAAAACTGTAACGGCAATTCACTTGCAAGGTATGACATACCCGAAGTGGTAATATCCAAAAATGTAATTTTAGAATCCACCTACAAGTTAAGGCCCTTCAAAGGATATGATTTCAAAGTCAACTACACGAGGAACTATTCATTTTTCCAAAAAAAGTTTAAAAGAAGCTTTGAAGAAAGTTAGATGGTGGGGGTATGACTTATCTTGCGCGAGACGTGCCGAGTTAACCGAGGCTTATGGAGACGAAACTTTATCTCTTGCATATGTGTTGGAATGGTATAAGGGGTGTTAAGGGGATGGGTCAGTGTAGAAGATGAACCTGCTGGGCGCCCAAGGTCAGTGACTACAAACTAAAATATTGCCAGAATTTCTGGTACGAGAAGATTCCCACTTATTTATGTGGTCAGACTGTTAATCAACACTGCTACATTGAAGTACTAAAACAACTTTGTGAAAAAAAATTAGGAAAAAAAGGCCAGAATCGGGCAGTGATGAATGGCTGTTGCACCAAGACAATACATCACTCACACAACCCTATCTGTCAAGTAGCTTCTGACCAGTAAAAATATTTCTCTGATGGGGCATCCTCCTTATTCACCTGATTTCGCCCCATGTAACTTTTTCATTTCCTACTTTTAAATCTTGCTTAAAAGGAACCTTTTTTACCTCAGTTGAAAAGGTTCAGGCAAAAACAGAGAATCTACCGAAAGGCTATCCAAAAATCTTGTGCCCCGAATTGTTACCAGCAATGGCAGCACCGAATGCAGAAGTGCGTGAATACTTATGGGAACTACTTTGAAGGTAATCAGAGAACTGATTCTGTAAGTAAAATAATTTATTGGACCAATCTCATTTGTTGTGTGCCGCACTTCATATACGAAAGTTGCTGAAAAAAATTGAAATCTATGCATTAATTATATGGATCATATGAAGTCCAAAAGAAACCTTACAACATGAAGGTTTCAGAATACAGTAGAACGTCGTTTATCCGAACTTCAATTATCCGGAGGTGTCAAATACCCGAACCACTTTTTTTGTCAACTTTTGTCAATTTAGAAGGCGAAAAAGATTACTATGACAACCACAGGGATGAGATTGCCGACTTTGTCCAATCGATCCCAGGATTTCAAGAATACGATGAAGATACAGAAGACTCAGTGGATTTCAAATGCTAAATGATGACGAGATTGTGACTTCCGTGCAAGAAGAATCCGACCCTGCCGACGATTAAACGGACGAAGACGAGGACAACAACAATGAAAGTAGCAAGGGTCCATCAAATACTGGCATGTTTTCTGCGTTAGAGACAGCTATGGAATGATACAAACAACAATCAGAGTGCTGTCCTACTCAACTACTGCTGCTCAAGAGAATCAGAGACCTTGCAGCGAAAAAACAAATATGTATAATGGTGCAGCGAAAAATAAGTGATTATTTTCCACACTAAAGGTAAAATTGCGACATTTTGCACCTATTTTCTTTTTCTTCAAGCACGTTTCCCGCATGTGATGTCTTTCAATATTCGCATAGTGTCCGGTTTCATATATTGCATGGATCACATTCGTTGTTCGGTTATCCGAACAATCGCGTATCCGAGCGATGTCCAGTTCCAAATGATTCGGATAAACGACGTTCTACTGTAGTTATGTTGATTTAAAAGAGATTGTCTCGGTTAAATGTCATTCTTTTAATAAGGTCCTGATGAATGAAGAGGTTTAATGTATCAATGTATATGTGTATGTAAATTTGTTTTAGGAAAAATGGGAAATCCGACTTTTTCCCAAGGATCCTTCATTTTTACTACAAGAAGAAAAAAAAAAGAAAAGAATATTAAATATCTTAGCAGAAAATCTAACTAGTCCTCTAGGGAGATTTTAATAAATTTTTTAGAATGTATTGGGAAGGGGGGGGGGCAAATTGCTTGAAGATTCCTTTTCGCGTCGACGCACTGATCAACAGGAAACATTGCGGTGTGTTGCATATACAACCACCCAAATTGTTACCAGCATGCGAGTGATGTACCGGTGGATCCCATTTCGTACTGCTTCTACAACCTGGATCTGGATTAACCGTTCCCACGGAAAAGTGCGCTGAACGGCCTTCCAACCGATAATAGGATTTGAGATTTGTGCATATGTCACCGGAAAATGTTGAAATTAGGGCTTTCATCAAATCCCTAAAGGAGATGATCAATTCACGCAAGATGTTAAAAAAACGTCATTTCTCTGATTTAAGTAAGTTATTTGATTAAATCCCCAAAATGTTTCAATGAAATGATGAAATGAACAAGTCAGCATTTGTAGAGCTCTGTTTTCGCTTGTTACCACTCCCTTTTACCTCCGCCCTCTCTTCTCATCCGTGCCAGGCAGTGCCGGGCTTCTGACGTGACGCATCAGAACAAAATGACCTAATTATTAATTTTTAGTTTTATATAGTTATATTCATTGTGCATTATTATCTTTCGATTGATGTGTATCACTTTTGTATGCCTGAAAATTAGAAACGAGATAAAATTTCAATTGAACAATGTTAACAAACAAATTAGGGAATTCGACCACGCCCTCTTTATTGATAAAAAAGCTTTTTGATTCTAAAAAAGAGTTATTTTAAAAAGATAAATAATAACTAAAAAAAGTGATACAAATAAAGCAGGATATTTCTGAAGTACTACATTAATGTATAATTCTTTTTAAAAAATGTTTGAAATTCTACTACAAATATCCCTTTTTTTTTTTAAAAAAAAAATCAACTTAACTATCTTTTTATTTTCTTAATTAATTTTACATAAATAATTTTTAATACAATGATTATTGTTGTATTAATTACTCTTCTTTTAAAAATGCACCCATTTTGCTAAATAAACACTTTTAAACTTTTTACAATATTATTTCATCATTTCACTGAAACAAGTTAGGGGTTGGATCAAATCACTTACTTTACTTAGGGAAATCATCTTACAGAATTCTTATTTTAACATCATGCGTGATTTTTGATAAAATCCCTAATTTATTTCCCTTCGACACATATATGTTACATCCGTCGCTAAAAGAGAGCTCATGTTTAAGAAAAACATGGATCTCGTGATTTGGAACCACAATCAAATAACGAGGACGATACCTAAGCTGTCATCTTCCTCTCCTAAACACCACAACAATGGGACTTGAGCTTAGACAGACTTGACGTGCATCGACCCCGTTTACACGGCGTGTCTTCAGTAGCACCACGGTGTAGTGTTAACTCGATGTCTTTGAGCTGTTCGAGCGAACAACACTCGGGATGTTTTAAAATATATTTTGTTGTTACTAATGCCACCTGATCGGCAAAAGCCAGATCAAGGCCCACGAAATTCATCATGGCAAAAGGCTAAGTGACGCCTGACGTTAACCGTGGCTATGAGCACCATACAGGTGAAAGAACAATTTAGCTCGGTTCCAACCCAATATTGAGGACTGCGGTATCCCAGTGGTCAAGGTATCGGATCATGGCAGGCATGTCATGAGTTCGAGCCCAGTACCACTAAAGACCAGCCGCATAGGGGAGCGATGCGCGTTAAATCTGTCGAGAGCTCAAACGTCCTCCCGTTAGTGTGGTAGTTAGAAGAGGGGGGTGTCAGCTTAGGTGTCATCCTAGTCACTTGACCATCGTTTAAAATTACGAGGTCTGTCACAAAAGCGCTCGTGTAGCTGAACTGTGTGACGGTAATATTCACTCACTCATCCACCCCAATTATAAGGGAGAACATTTTGGGGGTGGTTAGGGGTTTCCCACCTCTCTTCCTCACTTCCACCTACCTCACGAGAGGACTTGCTGCTTGACAGTTATTTAAAGAATCCCCATACCACGAAGGTACTATACATTTACATACATCCATGTCTTCTCCGGGATTCGAACCCAGGCCCAACGGTACAGCAGTCTGAGTCGCTAACCACTATACCGGATGGGTGTTATATAAAATATATTTCTAATCAATAAATAAATGTCTATTTTATTACAAGCTATAATTTTAAATAGCAAAAGTTTGAAATAGTAAAATTAACACTGTAGCAAAAATAAATAAATAAATATAAATAATTACTAAATACGGAATGAATTTTGCAAACTACGAATAATGAATTTTTTCCTTAGGAAACGTAATTTTTTTCCATTACTTTAAATGGCGGAAATACACTTTTAACTTCCACAAAAGCAAACTCCTGACCTTTCCTGTTCCGTTTGCAGAATCCGGAGTTGTTCTTCCCCCGTTCGGAAGCACACAATTTGCTCTTTACCTAACTCTAAAATTCCCTGACATATGTTTATTTGATATAATAAAGTTTATCTTAGTAAAAGGAGTAGAAAGAAACGTTTTTTTTTTAATGTCTCAGAATATTTATTTAAATGATTTCAAAGTCCTTACAAATGATTAAGTGCGCAAGATTCGTTCTCTTGGAAGCGAATTTTTAAACATTAAACATAACATCTCTAAGAAGATATGGTTTAAAGTAAATTTGAATCAATTGTCTCGCGAGACACGTTATTAGTTTTATCTCAACAGTACTTTTTTGGATAATTTTGTTTGCCCTTTTCATCCACTAGGAAAGATGTTTGAATTATTTTTCTTCAAACAAATCTTATCATTTTAGACTGCCCTTATATTAACGCAGAAGCAGTCGCGCGGGGAACTGAATCACCCCAGGTTCGCGAAATATTTAATTCTGGGCAAAATATTTTTTTTTTTTTGTTTATCTATGATTTTGCCAATATCCTCCTATAGGACAGTCTTCATGGGAATTAAAATGCATTTAGTACATATATCCTATTTTTCGGGAATGGAAAACGTTTTATTTTTTAAAAATCTTATAAAGTATTTGAGTCAACTAAGTTCCCCACGCAACTAACGACATTTGTTGGAATGATGTGTTGTACAATTCACTATGGATTACAAATGTAATTCAACAGAATTTAAACAAGTAATAGAAAAAAAATTAAGTCAATCCCAACTTAGATCAACAAAGAAACATTTTATTTTAGCTACTTTTTATTAAACAGTTACAATTAATATAAATATGTATATACATAGGATAGAATCACAACATTCAGTGGTAATTTATTTTTATTCATTATCATTAAAGTATCGTATTGTCATCCAATACACAATCGTGTCTATAAAATTTTAGTTCAACTGAATGCTTTAAAACGTGAGAAAACACCCGTTCAAATTTTGACACAAGTATCCAAAAGGGTCGCTAAGTCGCCAAAAATGATACCAACGTGGCTGTATTTGTAATTCTTTAAATGATTAGTTTTAATAAATTAATTTTTATTAATTATAATTAAAGTACTGTATTATCATTCAAAATAATCATATATATAAAATTTCAGCTCAATTGAGCACTTTAAAATGTATTTCATTAACTATTGAAAATTCCCCGAAGATAAATATATAAATATATAGAGAGGTGAGCTAATAGTAGGAATTAAAAAAGAAATGGGAACATCTATTATCTCTATTTGATGAAGTTGAAGCTTTGAAAAAAGAAAGTGATCAAGCAAGAGGAAGCTCCTGATGAAAAAATGGAGATTAATCTTGATATTGACCGTAAATTTTGAGAAAAAAGATGAACATGAAATGTGGAAGATTTTCAAATGATAAGTTAAGAAATGCATCGAGAAAGATAAAAAAGTCACAAATGCATCCCAAGACACACTGCGCCCTGCCAAAAAGTCACAAGCAAGGAGAAGTTCAACATGCTATTTGTCGATCATCAAAGGAAAATAAAACCTTGAACAAAATATGACAGCTTTACCTGCAAGTATCATTCCTGTAATGCTAGCGAAAAGTGTATGTGATTTATATTTTTTATTAAAATCACGCACAATTGAAGCCTTTTAGTTCAGCTTGATTAGATTTTTCTCAAATTATGAAATGAAATTTGAAAATTCCCTAAAATTAGGTAAGTATAGTTTCTCTAAAAATTATTCATTGAGATTACGATTTTTATCGTGTACTATAAAAAGTAATTACAAAAAAAAAAAAAAATGGATTAGGGTGGCTCAGTCACTCCGCGAGACCACTAACGTTCCTATGGCGTGTGCGACAGCTCCTGGGTTGCTTAATGAATATTTTAGTGGATCTCTGCAATTGTTCTAATACTTTTCCTCCTGTATCAATAGCATTACGAGTGAGTGAGAGGTACATTAACCCCTTAACTTCCTCCGGCTTATATATGTCTCGCTCAACGGGCGTGTTTAGTACCTCCCTTGACGTGTATATACGTCTTTAGGAAGTAAGATTCCTTTTTCTTTGTGCTACTATAAGGAAAACTGTTTCGAATGCAATATAATGATCTGAATAGTGTTTGCGCAAAATTTACTTATTCCAGAGAAAATTTTATTTCTTTTTGACTCCCCTCCTCCACGAAATACACCACATAAGCGCGCTTTTGTAGAAAACGGTGGCAATGTGCTTCAATCGACAACTTTTAATCGGCAGCTAAGGGGTTAACATGGCACTATAAAATGTGGCCGCGGTAGCCGAGTGGTCAAGGAATCGGATCTTGGCTGGCCTTGTCACGAGTTCGAGCCCAATAATACCAAAGACCAGCCGTGTAGGGGTGCGATGCACCTGAAATCTGTTAAGAGCTCAAATGTCATCCCATTGGTGTGGTGTGGTAGTAAGGAGAGGGGGGTGCCAGCTCAGGTGTCGTCAACATTTCTTGACCATGGTTCAAAATTGCGAGGTCCGTCACCAAAAGCCCTCGTGTAGCTGAACAGTGCGACGTTAATATTCACTGGGCACTATAAAATAACAGGATGGCTACCTTGTCATTTTGGGCCTCGGTCTAAGGACGAGCTCGACATCTGAACTTGCACTTTAATTTTCTGATGACTACACTACGTCAACGGAAGAACTTTGAGCCACGAAAGTGACACTAGCACTCGAACCCTTGACACACTGTCGTGAATAGAAATGATACTTTAAATACGTGATCCTATAGAAATGCTATTTCCCATTAATACTAGATCAACACGCGGCGCTCCAGTACGTAAATTGCAGCCCACCGACTCTTTTTAAAAAAAATTATATATATAAATTTCCCCTCAAAAATAAATTTCAAAATGAAAAAACTTTAAAAATCTGATATTTAAAAAAAATTTTAAAAAGAGTCGGCGGGCTGCAATTTAGAACAAGAACAGGTAAGAGGCAAAGGCAAATACATTATATATATACAATGTATTTGCCTGTTACCTATTCTTGTTTTCAAATAAATCCTTTTTGATAATTGAAATGTCCTTTAGATTAAAATAGATTTATATTTTATCAAACAGTTACATTGGATTTTACGATAGTAAATTACTTATTTAATAAATTTCGAATTGTATTATGCATATCCTTCCCTATGGTACATGATTATCTGTGTGTGCGACTTTCGTTTCTCCTCCTCTTTTCTGTTTGGAGTGCCCAAAAGGCAAGATGCTGTCAGTGATGTTTTTTAAAGTTTTAAAATAAGATTCAGGACGGTTAAGATAAGAACAATGTATACTTAATCGTTTGCAAATGACAGCACTATCAAATTTCAACAATGAGTAGCGAAAGATCAATTCAATAAAAACACCGTAATTTTCAAGGAAATGGCAACTGTAATATTTTAAATATTGGATTATTGCATTATTATATTATATAAACATTACTATATTATCTATGTCTGTATACATGAAAAATAATGAAAACAATAATATTTATGCATTCTGTTTTAAATTTTCACTCAAATTAATTTTTTTTTCTGTTTCCAAATCTGATATAAAGGTACATATTTTTACGTGCGGCCCGCGAGATTATAATGTTTTACCGAAGTGGCCTGCAAGGTCATTTGGGTTGGACACCCCTGAACTAGACTACTGTTTCAAATGGGTATAAATTAAGTGTATACGAAGGAACAAACAAAATGGTTAAAAGTTAATCTTGAATATTACCAAACCTATGAATTTTGAAAATGTTGCACATGTCACCTTTAAAGATTATTTTGTGTATTAGAGTCTTTAGGAAATATTTTGGTGGCCGTAGTAACCTAGTGGTCAATTTAACGGACTCGTGAATGGCGTGTCATGAGTTAGAGCCTATTACTCCAAAGACCTTCCGTGCAGAGGGGGCCAGTGCACGTTAAATCCGTCGAGACTTAAACGTCTTCCCGTTAATGTGGTGTGGAAGTTAGGAGATGGGTGTGTCAACTCAGGTGTCTTCCTCGCCACTTGAGCATGTTTCAAAATGACGAGGTCTGTCGCCAACAGCCTATGAACACCTGAATGGTCCGAGGTTAATTTTCACTCAATCACTAAGAAATATTTTTAGTTGCAAATGTGTAACATTGTTTAAATTTGTGTATCAGCGAATATATGAATGGGTAAAAACTTGAATATCTCCTAAAGAAAATTTTTGCAAATACCACCAGAATCTATGAACAATCTCTTTCTGTGTGTTTGTGTGCGAGAATTAAATTTAGAATTCAGTCAAAAGTTTTTTTTTTGTCTAAGCCAAAAACAAAAATTGCATCATAAATTTATACTAGGTGTGTCAGACAAAAAAAGACGCATTAACCCGTTTAGGAACATAAATCACATATATATGATCACTTCGAGGAACACAGTAACATATATGAGGTTGCATTTATCAATTTCTGAGGCCCGCAATCACAAGAACGTGATATTAATTTGGAATAATTATGAACTATAAATTTCGGTGCATTTCTCTCATTACAGTAATATTTTTATATGAAGTTATTGAAGTTAGGCTTAACAAGAAAAATTACCTGCTCCTGAACGTTAAATTCTACATATGTAGAAGCATTGTTGATTAAAAAAATTGTCAATAAACTTAACCTAAAAGGGACGGACAGTCGATGCTTCAGCCGAAAGGAATATTTCTGAAAAATAAGTGCGATATATATAAAACCTATGTGTGAGAATGTTCCCTCTCTTGTTTTTTTCCCCCAGGACAACATTTTGTCCCACAGAAGAAGTAAACCCTAAACGCGTGTATAAAATCTCTTATTTTTAGACAAAAGTATATAAAATATCCTCTTTAAGCCTTACTTTCTGAAGTCTAACTCGTGGCTGGTGTATAACGGGTTTTAGTTTTCGTGCCACTAAAGCAGCGTTTCTCAAACTGTGGGGCGCACCCCTTAGGGGGGCGTGATAACACAACGAGGGGGCCCGAGCATATTGAAAAGTCGAAGATGAAAGATTATTTAAAATATATATATATATATTAATTTGCTGAAAGTAAACTAACAAAATACATTCTGACATAATAAGAAATAAATACAAATTTACAGTGATATAATATACTTATAAATGTATTAGTATTTTGCACAGTGTATTTTATAATTAATTTAGCAGTATTAAGTTAAGAACAAGTTTAATAATTAATATTGACCCCATGGGCTTGTCATATATAAAATTATATACAAAATTAACACTTATCTTGATAATTTGTACGGTTTATAATTAATCCCTTACCTGCCGATTAAAAGATATGTGATTCCCTCCCCAAAACCACCGTTTTCCCCGTAGGGGTGCATATGTGATGTATTGAGGAGGGGGGAGGGAGGAATAAATAAGCAAATTCTCTGAAGTAAGTAAATCCTTCACAAACACTGTCAATGCCTTTTTACTGCATTATAAAGGCTTCGAAATAATTTTATGAAAAGCAGTGCACAGAAAAGATAGTATTTCGTGAAACGTATATATACGTCTGACGCAATTAACACTTTGGCTGAGCAAGACGTTTATATACGCCGGTGGCACAAAAGAAGTTAAAGTCGTATTGTAGTTCTAGCGCCAAAGTATAGTATTACTGAATTTACACACACACACACAATACATTGTTATTTTGATTGATTAAAGTTATTAATCATTGAAATTATATATATTATAATTAATATTAAAATTATGATTAAAAAATTCTATATATAATAATTAATATTTAAATTCTATATAATAATTAATATTTAAATAATGTGATTAAAATTATATATATTAAAATTATAATATTAAAATTATTAATTATTAAAATAATGATTGAATTAGGTCGCAAATATATATTGAAAGTTTGAGAAGCACTGCGCTAAAGATCCACCGTGTAAAGAGTGGTCTCAGCTTTGTGGCTGCGGTAGCCGAGTGATTATGATCATGAATTCACATGATCAATGTCGTGGCTTCGAGTCTTGATGCCATTGAAGACCCACCTTGTAGAGTGAGTGAGTGAATTTGGGGGGTTTTGGCGCAAGAGCCAATTCTGGCTATACTGCGCCAAACATTTGTTTTAATTTCCATAAAACTTTTTAAAAAACAGTTAAAATTTTTAATTAAAGATATAATTTATATTTAAGCATAAAAATTCATTATAAAATTTTTAAAAATTCATATTTAATTGTTACATTTTATTAAAATGGCAAAAGTGTGAAATAAAAAACATCGAAAATAGTTTAAAATATTAACCATTATATCTTGATCTAAAATATTCAAATCCAATGTATAAATTTTAATTTCTTCGATTTCTAGTGGGTGTCCAGAAATGAGAAAAACCAGTGAGTGAGTGAGAATCCATAGAGTTTTCATCTACATCGTAAATAATCATATCCTCGTCTTCTGAGTCATAATGAATGTAGCTTTTCTTAGGTGTGTGAGGTGTCATTTTAATTTCAATTTCTGCTTTTTGTTCTTTTGCACGCCTTTTTCGATTTTTTGAGTTTTGTTTTAATCTCTTTGGAATTTTAGAAGTTTTAGAAGGTTCATTATTGGATGCAGTATCTGCTGACTCTGATGGGGAAACTGATGGCTGAATTTCAGTTGATAGTGCAGCAAATTTATTGGAAGTTGTAGGAAATAAACGTGTATCGGTTTTTAAATCTGAATAGGAAGTATTTAAGCTATTTCCAGCTGAAGAAGTAGTAGTAGTAGTAGCAATAATGGGTATTGGTAACAAAGTTTTTCACTTTGAATTGTTGGTAATATTGCAGATGTGGAAGGTATGTCATTAGATATAGGAATTATAGGAATAATTGGCTGGGATTCTGATATTGTAGATGTCGAAGATAATAGGTGTGCTTGAGTGGAAGCAGACGATTTTGAAATTGTAGGAATAGATGCAGTTTTATTTTGTTTCGAGATGGATGAAGCTGTGTGGGTTGAAGTAGTTTTAAAGGTGGGCACTTTATTTTTGTGATATTTTCATCTGTCTGTGTAGAAGAGGATGTTATTGATGATTTAGCAGCCTGGGAATATGTCTGTGATAAAGGTGGGGCTATTAACTTTCGGGCTTCTAAGTAGGTTATATTTTTATTAGTTTTAATTTCTTGTATTTGTTTTTCAGTTTTCCATTTTGGGCAAAGTTTGGAATCGGTGGAGTGAGGTTGGGAACAGTTAATGCATTTCGGTTCTAGGGTGCAATCTGCAGAAGGATGCCCTACAGATGCACACCTAGAGCATGTTATTTGTCCGCGGCAGGAAGTTTGGGAGTGACCGAACCTCTGGCATTTAAAACAGCGCAGAGGATTCGGTATATAGGGACGTACTTTACAATTTAGGTATCCATATTTAATGGTTGAGGGTAATTTAGGGCTATTGAAGGTTAGAATTAAATGTTTAGTGGGAAAAAGCGATGAGTCTTTTTTTATAGCAATTCTCCTGACCTGGGTAACACCCTGGTCAGAAAGTCCAAGATTTCTGTTTCAGAGGAACACAAAAGATCTTTTCCGGAGATGACACCTCGACAAGAATTCAAAGATCTGTGAGGAGTTACTAAAAGTGGAAAATCTAAAAAGGTTTTAGCCAACGAAAATGATTTACATTGTAACGCAGATGTAGTTTCGATAAGTAAGTCACCAGATCGTAGTTTTTTAATAGATTTCGGTTCTCCACCTATTCCTATTATAGCTTTGTGGATAACAAACGGAGATTTTCGTGACATTTCCCTGTTTGGTAAAGATAAAATTAAAAAGCGTGAACAGTTAGCAATGTTGTCAATGTTTAAGTTGGGTAATACGAGGCCTTTACCCGGGCACAACTGCATTGGATCCATAAATACGCGTACACAACTTCGTCCTGGCGTGCCTCCACCCACCATGGAGTCCAACAAGGGAGGCAGTGTGCCGGTCATCTGGCCAAAAACCAGGCACGGCGCTTACCCAGAGTACACCCAGAATATAGTGATACAGTCCAAGGTGAGGATCCAACGGGTAAACCCGACACCCCTTATCTGCAGCACTAACCCTACAGCAGTGTCTCTTCGGGGACACCGAAGAGAGGTATTACCAGCCGATTGACAGGAGCGGGCTCACTCCTGCCATCCGTCTACAGCGAAGCGTGGGCCAAAGGTATTCCCAGGACACCATTTTTCTCCTTACGGGACGCCGCACACGGCAAACATGCGGGTTGGCTGACTAACGGTGTTAGTTGAAAAGAAATAAAGCAACATAATCAAAGTATTCAAAGAAATATACTAAAAAGAAACTAAATGAACGCAATAGAAAATGTAAACTATAATATGTTGGTAATAAAGCCTTAATTTTTTTAATAGAAAAAACAAAATTTGAACAATGTTCATTTGGTAATATAGGTCTGTGGTCTGGACGGGAAAAGAAAAAAAAGGGAAATTTAATGACAAGAAAGAGGGCTGAAAATAGAGAAGGATCACTAGGGTACCCCGGGGTCGTGATACCCATGTTTACCAAAGACAGTAAACCCCTTGGGGAAAAAGAAAAGATCACTAGGGCACCTCGGGAGCGTGAAACCCGTACTCACCTAAAGAAGGTGAGCCCCCTGAGGGACCCACCTTGTAGAGCGGAAGGATATACACTTTAAATCTGTCGAGCTCAAAGTCCTCCTGTTGGCGTAAGGGGATAGTTTGGAGAGGGGATTGCCGGCTCAAGTGTCATATAATGTATTCGATAAAACACTCTCCTTCAATTAATGAATAATGAATATTATTAAAACGACCTGTATCTTCTTGAAACCAATTAAATGCTTAAAGTTCTAATATTACAAAGTGAATTCAGGAATTCAAAGTGTCACCAATCTTTAGATCGCACTAAGAAGTAAGCACAATTTTATCATTTGCTTCACAAAATCATTTCTTAAAAAATTGTAATAATGTGTTAAACTCTTTGATTCTTTGTTTTATAGTTTTTCAGTTGATTGATGTTTGATTTTAACCATTAATGTGTGGTTCTCTTGATTATATTAATATGATATCAAAAAATAAATAAATAACCTTTAAATTGCAAGTATACAGAGACGCTGCTGTTGTTGCACAAAAGACGTTATTTTCACTTTAACAAGTGCCTAGAACAGTGCTTCTCAAACCTTAATAATTTGCGACCCAATATTCAACCATAATTTTCAACTTGACCCCCCCCCCCCTACATACAATAACAATGTATTGAAATCAATAATACTATACTTTAATGCTAAAGGTACAATACGACTATAACCTCTTAAGTGCCATCGATGTATATAAACGTCTCGCTCAACCAAAACGATAATTGTCCTGGACGCATATATACGTCTTTCCAAAGTGCCATCTATTCTATGCACTGCTATCCATAAAATTTTTCCGAAGATTTGGAATGCAATAAAAGGTCCTTAACTATGTTTACCAAGAATCTACTATTTTTAAAGGGTTTTGCTTATTTTTATTCATCCCCCCCCAATGCATCACATACGCGCACCTAAGTGAAAAATGGTGGCTTTGAGGAGCTAATCGCGTAACTTTTAATTGGCATTAAGGTTTTAAGTATAAATCGTACAAATTATTAAGATAAATATTGATTTTTGAACATAATTCATTACATGATAAGCCCATGGCCTCAATAGTAATTATTAAACTTGCTCTTAACAGTATTGTTAAATTAATTATAAAATACATGGTGCAGTACTGATACATTTATAAGTGTATTATATCAGTGTAAATATGTATTTTATTTCTTATTATGTTAGAAAGTATTTTGTTTCTTTATATACTTTTTTGTAAATTAATAAGTTTTTGAATAATATTTTGTTCTTGACTTTTCAATGTGCTCACGCCCCCCAAGGAGGGCGCGTCCCACAGTTTGAGAAACTCTGTCCTAGAAGGTAAATTACAGATTAACGAGTGTCCAGCAGTTAATACGAAGATTACTTAAGGTATCCAACTACGTACTGAACTGTGATTTTAAAAAAGCGCATAATTGAATAATTTTCATGATATTGTGTATTACTTACATTAAAATACTTCTATAGAATTGTTTTAAAAATATTATTAGTATGAAAAAATATAAATGCAATTTTGGCAAAAAAATTAACTTAGAATGACTTATTTTCAAAACGTTCTCGTGTTATGTGAAAAATGTTTCTATAATAATAATTTTGTGTGTGTGTGTGTGCTTATATAAAGTAAAGACTCCTCCAGAGGGCTTGAACTATGAATTTTGAAAAAGTCACATTATTTTCGGAGTTACTACTTATTAAAATAATTATCGACGGTTTTTTTTTTAATTTCTCCCCCATGTTGTATGAAAATATGGATAAATACACTTATAATTTGTATATTTAAAATCTTTTAGTTCAGGCTTTGTACAAAGGTCTGAGAGGGTAAAATGTTTACTACAGGTAAAATATTTTTCTTTTAAAAGCATTTTCCATAAAAGGAGAATATTTTTAAAATAAGTAATTTTTATGTTCATTTTTTTTAAAAGTATTGTATTTAAATAATTTTTTATTGTAATATAATTATTAAAACAATTTTATACGCAGTTCTAATCTAAGTTTACTAAATATCATAAATATTATCCATTTATACGGTTTTACAAAATCACGGTTCCGGACGTATTCAGTACCTTAAGTAAATTGCGAAATGAAACAATTTTCCACTCTCTTTAACGGGTCATCCTATTTAATGTTCAGTTTACCTAGTTAATATGCAGAATAAATGTTTTCTGCACTTTATCAGTAATATATCTATTTGAGAATATTCTAGCTATAATTTACCTAAACACAATTTGAAATCAATGTGTCAAAAACAAATCATTTTATAAATAAACAGTAACACTCAATTTTGTATTTCCTTTGTCTTCTCCTTTTCCTTATTTATCTTGGTGGAATATAAGTTTAGTGCTTCCTATAGAATTACTTAAATATCTCCGGGTACTCTAATTTGAATGCACACACAGTAGCTCTTTCCATACTTGTTTTGCTTCGACTCCTACCGGATTTCCTAGTTTTTCTCCCGGATTTTCAAGGGAATCATCTCACGTGACATCTTTTCCCGAAATGGCCAAACATGGATATTCTGAAATCCTGCCATTACCGCAAATGGGAATTCTCCCGAGAAATCCGGAAGCTATCCTCACACGGAAGCCCCCAAACAAATACGCCGAGCAACAACTCGGCCACTCGAAGCCGATTCGAGCGAGGGTGTTCTTTTAAGAGGACATTTGAGATCATGTCCTGACTGCAAATGACAAAAGATTTCCGTTTTAGCACGTAGAGCTTCTCATTGTCTGCAACAAAAGGTAAAAATGGTGACTACAAACAAAGAATGAAAAGCCACATGGGCTATTTTTGGAGGTTATGCTACTTAAATTTCTTCTCACACACATCTTTCAATTTATCTTGTTGAATTCAAATTGCGTGAGTGAGTGGATATTAACGACGCTCTGTTCAGCTACATGAGGGCTTTTGGTGATCGTCATTTTGAGCCATGGTCAAGTGAGGAGGATGACACCTGAGCTGGCATCCCCTCTCCTAACTACCACACCACACCAACGGGAGTACGTTTGATCTCTCGATAAATTTAACGTGCATCGCTCCCCTACATGGCGGGTCTTTAGTGGAACTGTGCTCGAACTCATGACATGCCTGCCATGATCCGATGCCTTCACCACTGGGCTACCGCAGTCCCCTGAATGCAAATTGCACTTGATAAGCAGAAACAAGGGTTGGGGTGTGTTGAATGTCATCGCATCATCTTGGTTGACAATTCAGTAGATAAGATGGCACTTAATTTTGTGCTCCAAATGAAAAGTAAATGAATTTTTTATATAACGTTATCCGAAAAGGATAAATACACTTTTAAATTTTTGTTACAAATACGGATACGGGATTGAGGGTTCCCTGTAACCCGTATGCCCGCAGACATTTACTGAGATTCCTGACTTACAAATAAGCAAACGGAGATATAATCCCTTACATCATTTTATGTCCGCAAAGAAAACTGCAACGTATTTTTACGTTTTATTGCACGATTTCAATGTTCACACCATTTAGTCACATGCATAGCATCAAATCTATACAAGTTACGTCATCTCAGCTTCTTCTAGAGCAGCTAGATTTAGTTTTTCAATTCCTACTATTAGCTCACATTCTCCATTTATTTATTTATCTTGGTGGAAATTTCAATCGTTAATAAAATATATTTTAAAGAGCTCCATTGAGCTGAAATTTTATATACATGATTATTTTGGATAACAATACAGTAATTTAATCATAATTAATAAAATTTAAATTATTCAAAGAATTACAAATACAGCTACGTAGGCATCATTTCTGGCGACTTGTGTCAAAATTTTGAAAAGTTTTTTTTTCTCACATTATAAAACGCTCATTTAAGCTAAAATTTGTGGTTGTTGTTACCCATGCCACCTGATCGGCAAAGGCCAGATCAAAGCCCACAAAATTCATCATGGCAAAGGGCTAAGTGATGCCTGTCGTTAGCCGTAGCTTTGAGTACCATACAGGTGACAGAATGATTTAGCTCGGTTTCACCCCAATTTTGAGGGAGAGCACCCTGGGGATGGTCAGGGGTCTCCCACCTCTCTTCCCCTTCCACCAACCTCACGAGATGACTTGCGGCTCGGCGGCTATTTAAAGTACCCCCAAGCCGTAAAGGCACTATACATATACAAACATCCATGTCTTCTCCGAGATTCGAACCCAGTCCCTACGGCACCGCAGTCAGCGTCGCTAGAGCGGAAATTTTCTATACACTATTGTTTTGGGTAAAAATATGATAATTTATTTATAATTAAGTAAAAATAATGTAGGGATTGAGACTTAATTTTTTTTTATATTACTTGTTATTTTTACGCTTTCTAAGGTCATTAATTTTTCATGCCACTTATAAATTGTCGATCTTGAAGGTGGACTTCGCTTATAAATAGTCCTAACTTAACGTTGCACATTTATTGCAGATTTAACTATACCATAAAAGTGCTACATGTTCGGCTTGTAGTAGTCGTGAAGCCATTTTGAAACGAGAATGTTGGCCCTTCTCGTCTGCATTTCACCAAATGGAAATTTAATCTTTTCTTTGTGGATCATAAAAGGCCGTAAGAGAAAATCTTTGTTTGATTTTAATTCTTGAAAATTTAACCAGTGGCAGACACAAGAGGTCCACATCCTCTCTTTTATAGCCCTTGGTTTTTTTTTGATTAAATATGTTGTTTCTTATGTCACCTGATCGACAGTAACATCAGATCAAGGTCCGCGTAATTTTTTGCGGCTAGGGAGCTAGATTTCTACGGCTGTCGTTGGCCTTAGCTTTTTTTGAGCACCGTGCAGCTGACAGTACGATTTTGGTCGATTCCATCCTAATTTTGAGGTAGAAAACCTTAGGGGTAGTCAGGGCTCTCACCTTTCTTCCCCTTCTATCGACTTGAGGCTCGACGGCTATTTAGAGTCCCCCCCCCCCACATGCCACGAAGGCACTATACATTTAAAAACATCCATGCTTTCTCTGGGATTCAAGCCCAGTCCCTACGGCACCGCAGTCAGCGTCGCTAACCATTTTACCGGACGAGTGGATCGATTAAATATAATCCTATGTATATGGTACGTAACATGTAATTGTTATTAATAATTTTATTTCATTAATTACTGTGCTTTTGCTCCCGACAATCGAAACAACCAAAAGAATTTGTTTGGCAGTTTATTGAGGCACACGGGATAGTTGGACTTTCAACCCTCGGGCCCCGCCCCCCCCCCCCTGAAAAATTTCCGTGAGCTTCATTGGACATAGAGAGAGAGAGAGCCATACTTTTCAGATATCCTGTATTATTATCATGAAAGAAAAAAGAATGACGCATGCCACATTTAAAATAAATGACTGGCTCAGTTATATTATTTATGCCCCCTCCTCCCTCTTGTACGTTTATTTTTCAGTTAACAAGCAACAACTTTATTCGGTAAAATGAGTAGAAAGAATTAAAACCGTGATGCAGAAAATTCTAAGAATGCCTTCCGATTGTGTGTTAGTGATCAGTGAGGCGTATGATTCTGTCCAACTTTTCTGGTATGAACAGACAAGATTTCAGTTTCAGCAACCAATTAGAAGAGAGACAGCTGTTTAATGTTCTTGATTATCCTTTTTTCTTTTCATTTTTGTAAGCTTGTCACCAGTTTTAATTTTTTAAGACGTGGGAAATATTTCGGAGTGAATGGTAAAAGAAAAAAAAACCCGGATTTCCACGAAAAAGAGTTTTTGTTTTTGTAGAAAGAAATTACAGGATTCGTTTTTTAAAAAAAAAGTTTAAAAAATGTTTCATTTGTATTTAGGCAGTGAATTACGAGTCCATATCCAAACGATTGTCTGAAAGGTTACGATGAAAAGTTATTGCATGTAGGGTAGAAAATAAAATTAAATGTAATAAGTACTTAACATTGTTTTCTTTTACCAAAATGCCTTATTTAGAAGATTTGTGTCCTTTTGATTTCATTAATAAGGAAGATATAAATAAAACTCGGGAATCTTCAGCGGTACTAGGCTGGAACTCATGACACGCCATCCACGTCCGTTATTTTGACCCCAAGGCTACCACGGCTACATGAGGCCTCTGATAGCCCGCCATATAGAGGGGGCTGATGCACATTTAACTGTCATAACTCAAATTCTTCACGCTTACGTGGTGTGGAAGTTAGGAGAGTGAAGTATCTGCCTATGGTGTTGGTGTGGTCCTCGTCATTTGAGCACAGTACAAAATTACGAAATCCGTCACCACACAATAGCCCTAGTGTTGTTTTAAGTACGACGCTAGAAATGTGCTCTAAGAGAACCATTTGTTTGTGTGTGTGAGAGAGAGAGAGAGCAGTAAGATTCCGAGAGAACTTACGGGGTTATCAATCACTCCACATATACCTTGAATTAACGTAATCTGTGGTATAATTTCGCATATAGAGGCATATAAATTATTTTTAGTTGGAACCATAGAATAAAACCAAAATAATAATTAAGAACAAAAAAAAAATGGGCCGTGGGTAGCCTAGCGGTTAGAGCATTGGACTCCAGACCGGAAGGCCTGGCTTCGATGTCCGATGCCACCAAATACCCTCCAAATA
The DNA here is from genome assembly GCA_019973955.1 of Trichonephila inaurata madagascariensis. Lineage (NCBI taxonomy): Eukaryota > Metazoa > Arthropoda > Arachnida > Araneae > Nephilidae > Trichonephila > Trichonephila inaurata. Next base: position 162,577 of record BMAV01026490.1, on the reverse strand, counting down.
CGTGCTCGTTAAATCAGTGTGTCCGAAAGTCTTGTGGGCTGAAATCACGAGCGCAAGAGACTGGAGAATACTTCCCTCTTCAATTCCATGCCTAAATTGTGGAGGTGGATATCGGTGGCGTTGCCATCTATAGTAAAAATCAATTGTCCCTTCGGGAATTTCACCGAGCTAAATCGTAATGTCGCCTGTATGGTACTCAAGGTTAATGCCAACGACAGGCGTACATCTAGCTCTTTGCCACTATGAATATCGTGGGCCTCGATCTGACTACGTCAGACAGGTGGAATTAGAAACAGCAACAAAAAGATAAATAAATTTTTAAATAACACACATACAAAATCACGTGAGTGAATATTAAAGTCGCACTGTTCAGCTACACGAGGGCTTTTAGTGACGGACATCAAAATTTTGAATCATGGTCAAGTGAAGAGGAAGACACCTGAGCTTTCAGCCCCTCTCCTAACTACTACACCCCACCAACGGGAGGATGTTTGAGCTTTCGACATATTTAACTTGCATCTCTCCCCTACACAATGGGTCTTCAGTGGTACTGAGCTCGAACTCATGACACGCGCGCGCCAGCCACGATCCGATACCTTGACCACTTTTCTACCGCGGCCACTAAACAAAAATCGCAAACTGAAGTTATTTTGATGTAGAAGGTTTCATAAAATCAGACAAGTAGTCTGCCGGCTCATAGATAATTTTTTTCTTTCCCAAATTTTTCTCTTTGCCTGCTAATATTTATTTTTCTTTTATTTCTTTTTTTGTTAAAAAAAATACGTATTTTCCAAAATTTGTAACCCTTTTTTCAATTAAACGGAGGCCTTCTGTCAAATTACCAACCATCATTTGATCTTCTGATTGAACTGGGTCAAGTTCCTCAATGCCCATGTATTTCTATGCGATCATTTAATGTCAGCTACTCATTGTGGAGTTCTTTAACGTTACTGTCAATTTCTAAATTTTTTGCCTAGCAAGATCGACTTCTTTAACCAAAATTACCAATTTCATCAGGCTGACACTGATTGTGCCTGACTTTCAGTGATGAAATAAAATAAAAATAAATAAAAGTACGAATCAACGAGATTTGAAAATTGCTTAACTCTGAATTCTTGTAAGTTGGGGGCACCGTATGCAGAGGTATTACTGTATATAAACCATTAAATGTCAGTTGAATTATTGAGAAATGTAAAACTTCTCTATAGAATGAGATTGGTACTTTCGAGTTACTTTGATTTATTATTGAAGTGCTAGAGTACTTCATTAACAGAACCAATAATAATATTCTGATACTTGAATATATTTAGTCATTATTTCAATCCTTAACACAACGTTCAAGAGACAATAATATACTAGAGATGCGTAAAACTTTGCATTGTCGTGTACTAAATAATTAAACCCGACACCGCAAACGCGTGACCTTTCACAACTAGAGTTTAAAACCACCCTTAAAAGGAATTTCCATCCGTAGCTCAGATAGCCAAACTGTCTGCCTTAAAACGCGTTCCGACAGTAAATCTCATTTGATTTATGTGCAGGTGGACACCAACCGATGGAATTTACGCCTCAGCGGAAGGGGAGAGAAATGTCAGTTCCGGAGGGGGATTCAAAATAGTCTGCTCTTTAACTAAGGCCTCATCGTCACCAAAATGCCTCGAAACAATTCAAACAGGATGAATCTCAAGCTATACTTAGATCCCGGCTCTTAATGAAATGATATCGTAGCCTCACACAGGAAAGAATGGATATTGATTTTATGGGAATATAGAAAGGGGAATAAATACTGTTACGAATTTTGTGCAAAATAGTGTGAATAATTTGTATATTCGGATATGTAATGCATATATATTAACAAAAACTTACTAGAAAAACTCTGCGTTCACGTACTATTGCTTACATGAACAACGGAAAAAAATTTAAAAACTGAAATTTGAAAAAAATTTAAAACTATATTGAATTTAGTTCATTTTAAGTATTCAGAATAACAAAAGTAAATTTTGTTTGCTTTCATAGATTTTAAAATAAAGACAGGTTTGTTGCGATACAAACAAAAATCACAAGTCTACGATCAAGTCAATTACAAAAGTCCTGCATTCACTGTTTTAGTAGTAATTATGAAAATTATTTAAAAGGGGATAATGAGCTATTTAGTAGCTGTTTGGTTAACCTCGTCTTTTGAGAACCTCCTAAAGTCGTTTCGGCATTGAACTAACAAATCTTGTCGTTTCTTCAGGGCTCAACTTCTCCCTTTGGTCCTTAAGAACACTCTTCAGCATATCCTTGCTAGATATACTGTGTTGACGAATCCCACGCTTCAGCAAATCTCATAGATGTTCTATAGGATTCAGATCAAATGATTGCGGGGACATAAGCAGTTGATTTGGGTCACCGGTGTGCTTAGGATCGTTGTCGTGTTGGAAACGAAAAGATGATCTTAAGCAGAATTTGGTGGCACATTCCTTTAAATTGTTTTTTTAAAATATAAAGATAATAATATTTGTTCATAATTGATTCGATATACTCCAACTTTTAAACACCAGTGCTCGCCATGCACCCCAATACCATGATTTAATGTTGGTGTTTTTTTTAAGTGCAGTGCAAGGTTTTCTCCATACCCATTTACGTCCTTTTATGCCGATTTGCTCTCATCAGATAATATCACAGTCCTCCAGAACAAAGGAGGTTTATGTATATGCTCTTTTTCAAAAGCTATCCGCTTAAGCTGGTTGATCATTGAAATATAAAGCTTTTTGCGAGCCACTCGGCTACGGTATCCAGCCTTTTTTAAGATTTTTTTTGCAGTAACCACCCAAATGTTTTTGTTAAACTTATCGTGAACGTCTGTTGCTATATAAGTTGCAGTCAAACGCGGATTTTTCTTCACCATTCATATATGATACTTCGTTTTTCTCTGAGTGTGAGTTTAGATGGACGCGACTTAAGCGAGGTTTGGATGTGTAAACTCTTGTAGATTTAGGGTTATAAAAATAATAAGCTGGATAGATGAATACTGCTGTCCGCGCGCGCGTGATGAATATCCCGACGACTTTTTGCATCTTTCCATATTTCCACAGGGATTTTACGCTCACTGATTCTAATTTCCTTCCTTTTACTTTCCATGTTCCTTGAATTGCTTCGTATCTCACAAAAACGTAAAAATTATTGGGTCACAATTTGCTTAAGCCGCTTTACTTGATAACTGAATGCAGAAACTCTGTTAACCTGTAATGCCTGTCAGTAGCGCACACAGGAATTTTTCAAGGGGGGGGGGGGCCCCGGGGTTGAAAGTTCAACAATCTTGTATCATGCTATTTTTGATTTTGTCGATTTTCAGGAACAAAACTGAGTAAAAAACTAATTATTAAATAAATAATTAGCATTAATTAATAAAATTAATCATTAATAACAAATATTTAATTAAATTTTACGTATTATATACTTAGAATTATAACCAATCAGAAAAAAATCAAGAGCTTTGGGAGGGGGTTCCGGACCCCCAGGACCCCCTCCTTGTGTGCGCCACTGACGCCTGTTGACAAAAATTCCAGGAATCAAGAATATTCAATTAGTGAGCGCAGACTTTTTCTGCCTACTATTTAGGTGCTTTACTACAAAACTCCCGTTATCTTAAGTAGTTTTAATTAAAAATTAATGAATTCCTGCATGCTCAATATTTAAATAATAATAAACAAATTCATGAAATTTTGTTAGAAAAATATTATATTTCTATTAAATTTTGCCTTTCCTGTATGATTTCTTATGGGTGAACGCAAACTTTTCCTAGCAAGTGTATTTATTTTACGTAAAAATTGTGTTTTTTTTCAATGGGGCTGGGAATTGGTACTTTTATCTTTGCAGACCTAGAACGTTCTCGAGGAGCTGGTATCACTTTTTAGTGCGGCACCATATAGACAATACCAATTGCCGCAAGTAATTTTGACGCTCAATTTCCTCCACAGAGAGTGGCATCTGAGCTCTAAAGATGCGGATGTACTAAGGAATTTTACTTTTGCCAAGAGCATCCAAGCCAAACGGCCACTCAAGGGATTTTTTTTTATATGCTGCATAATCATACGACAAGGATGCTGTCGATTTACTGCATCATGAAAATCCACCGACTTGGGCCAGAGTCAATCCCGATGTTAAAATTGTAATATTCGCAAACAACACCGTCCTTTAAGTTATAATGGCAATTCTGCAGGAATTGGCAAAGTCTTGGCGATAGAGCCAAATTGGCATCAGTTGTGACCAATTTGGTGACTTTGGCAAACATTTTTGTGACATGGTGGCCCTGTTGGAGACAATGTTTAGCAAATTCGTGACCCTATGGATTTTTTTGGAAGCTAGTGGAGAAATATCTAATTTCACCATCTATGACGCAAGCGGATCTTTCTCAAAGGATCCACGAGGTATACAAAAAAGTAGCCGTAGCCGAAACTAAGTCAGCATATTTTTGACTAGCGATTAGTAGTATTGCGTTGACCATAAAGAATATATATATATATATATAAAAGAAATTTATATAATATTTCAAAAACTAGAAATAATAGATAATGAACATAACAAGAAATAACGTAATAAAAATATAAAAGCAAAACATGAAGATGAAGAAATACAAAAAAGGAACTATAAAAAAGAACCTAGCGAGTCAGAATGCAATTTCGGACTTAGGACCGAATAAGTGGGGTTAAACTAGTTTGAAGGCATCCACCTTCCCCCTTTGCAACTCGGTAGGAAAAACCAAATAAAATAAACAAAAATTCAAAGTATATAAAAAATAAACCAAAATTCAAAGTATACAAAAACTCACAGAGAGTATGATAAAACCACTGATTAATATTCTGAAACAAATTCTCCCCAATTTCTTAAATCAGAAAAATCCTGAAACAATTACGAAAAAAAAATACTAAACGAAATCTTCCTACTTACAGATCTTGTTCAAGAGAATCAAGAGTCTTGGGTATCTTTGAACGTATCTTTTGAACTACCTTTTACACTAAGCAGCATAGATAGTTATCGAGGTAGATGACAATCAAGTTTGGTAGGCTTTGAATTGGTTGGTTGTCAAAAATGTGTAAGATGATAAGATGTGTGTGGAAAATATGTAAACTGTGATATGAGTGTTATGATATAATCTTCACAACAAGACCACTAACATGTTGACTTTGAAATCCTATTGTTGTGTGGTGGATTTGGAATCAGAAGTAGCAAGACGACTAATATATTTGTGATGAATATAAGTTCTTAAGAAGTTAAAAGGGTATTCATGATCTAAACAACATTTAAAAATTTTTTTGATATTATTAAATTTATCTATTTTGTGGGTAGTTAAGTTATCATTTCTAAATAAAAAATTCAAAATAACATTTCTGTAAATCGATAAATGCAAGTGACTATTCCATACAGGAATTTTAGTTATATGGAACTTAAAAGAATCTCTTTTGTCAAAAATGTTACTGACTACATTATTGTTAATAAGATGCAAATCTAAATCCAAGAATTCTACCATATTAGAGTTAAAGTTAGTTTTAAGGAGGTTGAGATAGTCAGGGTAGAATGTAATATTTGGTTTATATTCATTATTTTTACCAAAAATTATTAAATCATCTATATAACGATAAATCAAGTAAGAATCCTTAACAATATGGTCAATTTCAAAAAATTGTAAATAAAGGTTCGCTAAACAATTACTAGCTGGAGCACCCTGAGGTAATCCTTTGATCTGTTTATAAATATTCTGATTAAATGCAATGAAATTATCATTATTATATATATATATAATAATGATAATTTCATGAATAATCATTATTTTTTATATATATATATAATGATTAGCTCGGCTGTTGAATAGAACAAGTAGTGCTTTTGAATAATCTTTAACATATGTGTATTTTAGACACTAATAGCTGTGTCTGAGGGCTGTTGAAGGCGTGAAGGCATTCTAAAATTTCGTCTGCGAATTTCGCTGTGTCTCCTGTCTTTCAAGGATTGTTTTCTCGACAATAAATTTCTATCGCTGTTAAAGAACTGCCTTGTTCTTCGCGACTGATTCGCATTAAATCCTCGAACCACGATCAATGTAGAAATATGATACAAATATTTCGTGTCTATGGTAGCCTGGTGGTTATGGTCCCAAACTCATGGTTGGAATGTCGCGGGTTCGAGTTCTGCTGCCCTGAAGACCTGCTGTGTAGAGGGGCCATTACAAGTTAAATCTATCGTAATTTCATGTCCTCTCTTTAGTGTGGTGTGGTAGCTAAAAATGGGGTTGCTAAATGAGGTATCGTCCTCGTCGAAGGATATTCAAAATGAGGAAATCCGTCATAAATAGCCATTGTTTTGCATTATAGTGTGATTATATAGTATTGTGACTGATTATATGATAGTGTGACTTTCTATATTATCTCGTTATTTATAATCTCTCGTTAATATAACTCTCTCCTCTAACTCTGACTTTAAAAGAAATTTTATTTTGAAAAAAAAAATTGATTTCGCACAGAGAGTGTATTGTGCAGTTTTAAAAGCTAGTTTTGTTATTAAATTGTAGTACTTAATCTTAAGCCAAGGCATGTTTTCATCTATACCAGGGGTACTCAACCTTTTACTCTGTTAGGCCGCATACATATGTCAGCTATTTCACGCGGGCCGCGTACATTTGTTAATTATTCCACGCGGGCCGCAACATGAGGATAAATGAAGGGAGGGGGGAGAGAAATGCTTTAAGACCAAGATAACATTGGAAATTAAAATGTAGAAAATGGATCAAAATATTATATCTCCTGTTGTTTTGTTTTTTAATTATTATTTTTTATTTCTGTCATAACACTAAATTGGAAGCATTTAAGAAACACTCCCTCACAATCTATGCATCAATAAACAGTTTTATGTGATTATCAATAATATAACAAACTTCATAGGATGTGTCTTTGTTACCGCTTTGATATTACCGCTGTCAAAACACTTTGTTGTTGCAAAGATTATTCGAGAAAGCCTATGTATCACCTCTTGAAAGAGATCCTCGAGGAAAAATGTCATTAAATAATTCCTGTTTATTGGTATTTTTTAAATACAGCACTTTCGTGACAAATCAAACAATTACGGATCCGTGTTTGTTTTTCACTACAAAACAGTGAACTTCCCAATCGTCAAATATGTTTCGCTTGCAATATATGAAAGATTGTACCCATAAAATTGAAGCTAATCCACTGTTGTCTGTTTTTACTAACCGTAGCCGTTCCAAATAGAAAAGAATATCAATTCTTATTCGTACGACACCGAGAGCAAAATTGATAGATTTAATTTCTTGACAAAAAATTTCCCACCAAATTTTTAATACAATGTTCTTAAATAAGTAAATTTCTCAGAGCAATGGGCCATATGACCGGGCCTCTTAAAAAGGCTCGGTGGGCCACAGGTTGAGTATCGCTGATCTATACTATATAATTCCAGTTCTAATCGCCCTATTTGAAAACAATTCCCGTATATTTTGGAACATAAATCACACCCAAATGAATGTGTCCAATTTTAAGAAGGTGTATTTTATTAAATAAACGTTGATTACCGTATAAAATCATTCTAATTTTAAGTCCATTTGCTTGTGTAAAAATGTTGTTTTCAAAACTCACAAAATTGCATAATATATATATATATATGTTTATGTAATTCACTGCCAATAATGATATATAATACCAAATATATTTTCCAAACTTCTATACTGTCCTTTGAAAAATATTATGAATAAAATTTATAATCTTAATAAGTTACTAGGTACATTTTTAAAAAAAAATTGGAGGAAAGGACCAAAAAAATTCTGAATAAATATTAAATTCCCATTCGTAACAAGTTTCTCTTCTTTCAATCGAAATCAAATATTCATTCCATTCTCGAAGAGGTATATTTTTCGAGGAAATCCGAACATATATCTCCCCCACCCCTCCCTATTTCATTTCATATGCAAATTGTCGAAGACGTGAGAAAAAAATTTGGCAATTTAAACCTTTCGGAAGCTCTCGGCTTTAAAACGCATTTGTAAGTTCTAATCTTTAGCAAATTCCAGACTTCTTCAAATACGATGAATGCATGTGCTTGAACTCTTTCCTCTTTTCCATTTATTCTGCTAAAAGCAAATACGCGATACCGTTGGACACGTGAAAAGAAATAAATGGGATACATATTTAAATTCTCATTTGTTTTTTAACTGTTTAAATTTAACAATATACGTTTGAATTTTGTTTAATTTCAAAGTAAAGAAATTTCAGTGACGCAGGTATTTAGTTTTTTTTCTTTCTTTCTAATGGGGCTGAGGATTTGTAATTACCATTGCAGACCTAGTTCATTCCCTGGGAGCTGGTATCATTATTTAGTGCGCCACACTATAGGCTATAGGTGGATACCAACTGCCACAACATAATTTTGACGCCCAGTTTCCTTCTCAGAGGGTGGTACCTAAGCTCTGACGATGCGAAATGGTACTAGGAATTTTTGATTTTGCTTAGGGGAGGAAGCATAACTTAGTGGTTATGCTGATGAACTCGTTGCCGAAATTTCGCTTGTTCGAGTCCTTAAGCAACTGAAGACCCACAGTGTGTCCCATCCGGTACAATGGCTAGCGGCGCTGACTTCTGTATCGTTGGCCCTGGGTTCGAATCCCGGAGAAGACATGGATGTCTGTAAATGTATAGTGGCTTCACGGCATGGGGGTACTTTAGATAGCCTTCGAGCCTCAAGTCCTCTCGTGAGGTTGGTAGAAGGGAAAGAGAGGTCTGGCGTCACTTAGCTCTTTGCCATAATGAATTTCGTGGGCTTCGATCTGGCCTTTTGGCGATCAGGTGGCACTAGTAACAACAACAACATACCTACAGTGTAGAGGGGGCCGAGGCACATTAAATCTATTAAGATATAGTTATATTAACTTGAACAAAGCTGCAGGAGGGCTGTTAGCGACATCGTAATTTTGAGCTGAGACGACAAATGAACGCGCCATTCTTTCCTAATTTCCATACTTCTACAACGAAAGTACGTAGAGCTTCGAAAGAATTATCGTGTAATTGCAACCTCTACACGGCGGGTCTTCAGTGCAACTCGGTACTCTAGTCCCCAGTTCGTGACCTTGACCGCAAGGCGACCGCGTTTACATCTAATCTGTTGAAACTCAAAGTCCTCCCGTTGATGTGGTAGTCAGGAAAGCGAGTTGCCAGCTCAGATGAAGTCCTCGTCAAATGGCTGAATTTCAAAATGAAGAGTTTTTATGGAGCGACATAAATAAAACTCAAAAGAAAATTTATACGTATTATGTAATTTATGGAAGAGGTTATTAATTTTCTTTGAATCAAAATTTCACTTCGGAGATGCGAGCTTTTTTCTGGAGGGGGATCTCCTTCGCAAAAGTTTGGAATTTTAAGGTAAGTGGCAGTTGATTAAAATAAGCTGCTTACCATCGAGCCTCATAAGAACAATTTTTACAGTATACAATGGAAATCGTTTCCCACAAAACTGAAGGGGGAAATATTTTTTCGTGTTAAAGGATATTAATAATAATTTTTTTAAAAATATATTTAACAAAATTAAGTTAATTAGAAGGCATTTTATTTTCATACATAGGTGTACATGCATGTATTATTTAATAAAAACCTTTCAAAAATTTGCGTAATTTGTTCAGTTTTTTTTTAATGTTTCTTGTTAAAGTAGAAATAGCAATACGAAAATCTTTACAGATTTCCATTTTTGTCTTATGTTTTTTTAAAGCTAAAAAGCAGTTTGCTTTTCCAATGAGCTCTTTGTCATTGTGCTAAATAAATAAATAAATAAATAATAAATAAGCAATTCAAAAATTGAAAATATAAATAAGAATTAAACTTACAAGGGGAGGGCACGACAAAGGAAATTCATTTGGGGTCGACACGTAGTGTAATAGTAGTATTCCTTTAGAGTGTTCAATCCTCAATGTAATTCCGCCGAATGGCCAGTCAATTCCGAGAAAATAGACTTCAAAATTCATGCTTAGCTTTAATACAGTTAAGCTTTTGTACAAGGATGCAATGGTACAGCCTGCTTTCTATGCGGGAGGATAGGGTACAAATCACGCGTTCAGTTTTTTTTAAATACATTTAATTTTTTTTAATTAAATAAATATATTTAAGAAATGTTTATTAAACATTAAATGATATTTTATATAATTACTTTGTATTTTATAAAGTAAAAAAAAAACTAAAATTTAATATTTAAATTATTTAGTAAAATTATTTAAAATTATCATAAATGAAAAATATTAGTAATTAATTATTATTACTAAAAATATTATAAATTAAAATTAATTATTAATAATAGTAATAATAATTACAATTAATTAATTAACATTAAAATATTATTGAATTATTATTAATAATAAAAATAATTGTTAATTCATGATTAATAATAAAAATTATTAATTTATTTATTATTAAAATTATTAATTGTTATTAATAATATTAATTAATTAAGTATAATTAACATTAATATATTATTGAATTATTATTATTAATAATATTAATTAATTAATTATAATTAATATTAATATATTATTGAATTATTATTATTAATAAAAATTATTGTTAATTTATTATTAATAATAAAATTATTAATTTATTATTTATTATTAAAATTAATATTAATTTATTAAAATTATTTAAATGTATTTATCAAAATTATTTAAATAAATTTATTTTTAAAAACTATATATTAAATGTTTTATGTAACTATAAAATAATTAAATTAATGATATATATAAAAAAGAGACATGTTATTTTTTTATTATATTAATTATAAAATAATTCATTTAATAATAAATTACTTTATATTATATGTAATATTTTATTTATAGTATTCTGTATTTAACATTATAAAATATTTGTAAATAATTTACATGTAAAGTATCATTTAATATTTATTATATATATATATTTTTTAATATTATTTATTAATGTTAAAAATATATTTTTATAAAATTTAATATAAATATTTATGTAATTATAGGATTTTTTTTTTAATTTATAAAATACCAAATAATTATATAAAATATCATTTATTATTTAATTCACCTTTGATAAATAAATTTATTTAATTTTTAAAAATAATTGAATGAATTGAAAGAAAAAACTGATCACAGGATTCGAACCCTTCCCTTCCGCTTAGAAAGCAGGCTTCCTACCAAATGTGCCGTTGCGTAATTAAAACTTAATTTGTGACGGGCTTACGCGTCTTTTCTTTAACACAACCTCTGGGTTGTTTGATGGCAACTGTGATAGCTTTTAAAAGAACAGAAGTTTCAGTAAGCAGAATGGCAATTTGATGAATGTTATGTTTGGAGGAGATACAAGCGTGAATTGACAGCCTATCGTTAAGTTACCTAGAAACCCAGCCATTAGTACAAGGTGCATACCATTGCACGCGCGTCCAGACGTTTCCATTTAAAGATTGAAGTTAAGTGTGAGATTAAGGTAAGACTGATTATTTGATATTATAGGACTTGTAATATTATTTGAAGTGAGAGTAGGCGGATAATATAATTATTTAGAGAAAGTGGTCTAAGTTACACGATTCGGTTTAACTATCTTTTTGTGTGTTCGTTCATTCTAGATTCTCACTTATTTAAATTTATCTAAATTGTTAGAACTTTAAGTTATATTCTTAATAAAGTCATATTTTTTAAGAACTTAAAATGTCTGTTTATTCAGAAAACCCTACACCTCTAGCTCACGCTGACAATCAAAGATACGGTCACCAAAGGGGGGCCATATCACAAATTATATAAAAGCTAAGCATGAGTTTTGAAGGCTAATTTCTTCGAATTGAGTGGCCATTCAGCGGAATTACTTGAGGGTTGACACCCTAAAGGAGTACTACTATTACACCAGGTCTCGACCCCAAATGTATTTCCTTAGTCGTACCCTCCCCTTGTCAGTGAATTTAACTCACACAGAGATGGACTCGTCACCGAATTTCAAAGCGAACTGATGGCGTCTTTGTTTGGCGTTTGTAGTGATGGAGGGTAAAAGTAACTTACATAAACGAAATTGATTGAAGTCACAAGCTATTTCGAGAGTGCTTCAAAGCTAAATTAACCTCTTTTCTTCGAAACACATGTGAAAGCCTCTCTCTTTCATTTCACAACCCTCTTAAATATAACCGAAGTGGCTGGTGTTTTCCGTATTTTGTTCCTTCCCAGAAGAGAAAGCTTTTAGTGTTAAGTGATTTTCGTTTCGTTTCATGTTAAGAGAAAAATGATGCATGAATATACAAAGCAGTTTGTCGCGACCGTTGTATTTGTTCGTGTTAACCGAACGTTCGTGTTAATGTCGTTTTATCGCGTTAAACGTACTTCACTATATTATTGGTTTATTTTTCTAATGGTTAGCCTATTCATTTCAGATGATTACAAATTTAAGCACCTCTATACTTTGCTTTGTCTGGATTGCAGCTTTGGTCTTCGGTCGTTTATTGCAGAGCTCCGCAACTTTTTTATCGCCATGGATGGGTCATTGCTTCTAAAATTTTATCTTGGCCCCCGCTGAGAATGGAACATTAATTATTTTTATTTTGGATAGTATTGTGTAACTTAATGATTTTAATTTAATTCTATTTAAATATGATTTCAGTTATGACAGTTACACCAAAACAAGTAATATAAAAAAAAATTAATTCCAACTTCGATCAACAAAGAAAATTTTTATTTCAGCAACTTTTTATTATAAATAGTTATAATTAATATATAAATATGTATATACATAGGACAGAATCACAACATTAAGTGGTATTTAATTTTTATGAATTATCATTAAAGTATCGTATTGTCATCCAAAACAATCGTGATTATAAACTTTCAGCTCAACTGAATTCTTTAAAACGTGAGAAAAAGAAATATTTTAAAGTTTTGACCCTAGACGCTAAAAATAAATCCAACGTGGCTGTATCTGTAATTCTTTAAATAATTAGTTTCACTCAACTAATTATAATGAATTATAATTAAATTATCGTATTTTTACCCAAAAACAATAGTGTATAGAAAATTTCAGCTCAAATGAGCGCTTTAAAATGTGAGGAAAAAAAACCTTTTCGACACAAGTAACCAAAAGGGTCGCTAAGTCACCAAAAATGATACCAACGTGGCTGTATTTGTAATTCTTTGAATAATTAGTATTAATCAGTTAATTTTTATTAATTATATTTAAATTATTGTATTATCATCCAAAATAATCATGTATATAAAATTTCAGCTCAATGGAGCGTTTTAAAATGTATTTTATTAACGATTGAAAATTCCACCAAGATAAATAAATAACTAAATATTTAGAGAGTGTCAGCTAATAGTGTAGGAACTAAAAAATGAATATAAAGTGATTTCCAGGGAAAGTCCCAAAAACTTCAGAGTAATACACCATAACAAAGTGCTTCTCAAACTTTCAATATCTATGAATAAATTTTAAATCATAATTTTCTCCGCCTTCCCTCCCCTATAATAACAACAAATTGAATGCAATAAAAATGTACTTTGGAAAAATAAAGTGACAATTTGACTTTAATTATAAGTTTTACAAATTTTCAAATAATTATTAAGTTTTGTATATGACATGCCCATAGGAGGCGCTTGTAATTATTAAACTTGTTTTTAGTTTAGTACTGATAAATTAATTATCAAAAACATTGTGCAGCGGATAGAAGGAGGTGCTTTGGAAATAGGAAGGGGGAGGCCGTAACAATTTGAAGTATCTAGGGCGCCAAGGGAGGCTTAAAACGACCATGACTATTACGTGCAAATAAATTTTAATAACAATTTGTATATATATATGTATTTTATATACAAATACATATACAAATACTGAATTAAAGTACTCATGTTCTTCCAAAGCTAGTGACTAAATTTTTAGAATTCATGTCTTAAGAAAAACATTAATAAATTCAATTCATGTCATCTAACAATTACAATCAGTTCAAAAGTTCATGTGGCGTCATAGTAACATGATGAATTCAATTGCGTGTTTCCAATCATACGCTTCACTGCTGCCAACTTTTGATTTTCGCAGAAACTTTCGCTTCTTGCGTAAACGTTCTATTTAAAAAGTACATGGTAGTCAGCATTAATAGGTACACAAATTGTACTTGATTCAAAATTACTCATAAGAAATATATATATATATATATTTTAAATTTTGAAAAAGGTATGAATAAATCTCAATATGTGTGAACATCTTCATTTAATCATCAAGTTTGCAATCTTGTCTAAATTTTACAACAAGTTTGATGTCCGTTTTGAATTCAATGAAGAACAATCATATGACCAACATGAATTATATATATATATAGGCCAAATGTGTGATTTGAAATAGTTCATTATCTGTAACCAGGCGTTTCTCAAACTCTGGGGTGCGTCCCCCTAAAGGGGCGTGATAACCCTAGAAAAGGGAACGCGAGCACATTGAAAAGCCAAAAACAAAAGATTATTTCAAAAAATTATTAATTTTTTTAAAGTAAAACAAACAAAATATAATCTATCATAATGAAAAAAAATACATTTACACCGATATAATACACTTACAAATGTATCAGCACTGCACAATGTACTTTATAATTATCTTAACAATACTGTTAAGAACAAGTAACCGCACCGGTTGGTCATATATAAAATTATATGCAAAAATTAACACTTAACTTAATCATTTGTACGGCTTATAATGAATAAAAATAGCAAATCACTTGTTGAAAAAATGAAAGATAAAAAAATTTATTCAGTCTATAGTTTAGATTTTGAAGATCTCTTTAACTCTATTAATATTAATGATTTGATTAATATACTTGTAAATTTACATAAAGACAATTTATTTAATAATGTTAATTATGATAGATTTGGTTCACTACTTAGGTTTGTACTTAAAGAGAACTATATATATCATAAAGGTAACTATTATCAGCAGATTAAAGGATTGCCACAAGGTGGCCCTGCGAGCAACTGTCTAGCCAATTTATACTTACATTATTTTGAAAGTAGTTACATTAATAATTCTAAATTTTATATTTATCGTTATATAGATGATATAATCATCTTTGGCAAACAAGCCAATTTTATACCTAACATTAATTTTTATCCACAATATCTTAATTTAATACAGACAAATAATAACAACAATGAAGCAAATTTTCTTGAAATACATGTCAAATTATATGAAAATGTAATAGTTTCTAATATTTATGATAAAAGAGAAGAATTTAATTTCAATATTATAAAAGTTCCTCATTGGGAGAGTAATGTACATGTTTCTATATTCAGAAATATTGTTATTAATTATATACAACGTAATAAATTTTTTGTGTCAAAAAAATCAGACATTATAAATAACTATACACATTTTACTAAATATTGCTTAAATCAGAAATACCCAATTTATTTTATTAATAGTTATATAAATAAAGCTATTCAAAATAGTTAGGATTAAAATTATGAGATTGATAATAGTTTATTACTATAAACAAATATTTTGTTATAGTTATCTCCATAGTCTAATATTAGATTAGAAATTACTTACTATTATTTTATTCATATTTACTCTGCTCTTATTATAGTTATGCTATAATATGCAACTATTATTAATTTTTATTTCCATTTTTAATCTTTTGTTAAGTGCTACATTTCAGCCACTCTTTTGATTTAAATCTGTATTAGGGTATAGAATCTGGCAACAAATTGAATGTTTCCACTCAGATTTAGCGCGGGCTTTGCATTTGTAAGTGCAATTTTTAGGTAAGTTACCTCTATCTTGTAATGGATTTAGATATTTCTATCCATTATTTCCTATTGGGTTTTGCTCAGTGTTATTTACAAATAAATGGGGAAGGTAGGCTGGCCAAAAAACATGTTCAACCCCACTTTTATATAATTTAATTTTTATATAATAACTGTCCTAAGTCAGTAATGTTCATAGCACTGCAGCATCCATTTTATATTTATTATCTCGATTACTCTTTTGTCCTTCATTGTGTGATTTTCCTGCTGTCTATGTGTTTGTCGAGTGTTATTGTTTGGATGTGATCTCTTGTTAGTAGAGAATTGACCTATATATATATATATATATATTATACTATATAATTTTACATTATTTTGGGAAACAAAAATTTCGAAAAGCATTCACTACAGAAATGAAAAAATATCTTAATTTACTACATGTTCATTAATGTTTATAATTGATGATAAATTAAATACCACTTTAAAACATTAGAAATGCAAATTACTATTTACCTTTTGTAAAAGTATAAGTAAAAAAATTATGCAACATTTTTAAAGCCTTTATTCGCAGCACCATAAGATAAAAAGATATTATATATCGAGAATTTCATTCTGAATGAGGTAAAAAATTAAGGCATTAAAATTTTTTAATTAAATTGTTTATATTATAGTAGATAAATTTGTGTGTACATATTGAATATAAAAGTCCTATTCTCTCTCCTGCATGGTCAAAATAATAAGTCATTTTTGAATCCATAATTTTTTAACACAAAAAAATAAAAAATTATAAAATATCTGTGTGGTGTATCTATTTATTGTGCAGTATAGGGATTTCTTAACACAACAACTGTTTTTCAGAATTTGACTGATATAAATTTGTCACACAGATCTACAATTTTGTTTACTATGGATAATATTTATTGGTATTTGCTCAAGGGTTATCAAAATGTAAAATTCATTAATTTTGATGTTAAGTTTCACATATAGACTATACATATATTATTGAAGTATAACACAGTGTATTGAAGAAATCTATGCAACCCTAGCTGAAATGTATTAAGCATAAGAATAATCAGGATTTTAATTTTTACATAAGTATTAAAGTCTAAAAGGTTAATCTGTATTGATACTATCCTGCTTATAAATTTAAGTCCTGAATAAATTTGTTGTATTGAGTTATTTACAAATAATGACCCAAGAAGTGTACTTAGATCAGTTCTATGATATTTATCAGTAATTAAGATCATGAAACCAAATATGATTTTACATATAGACATTTGATTCTGTAGGATATTTACTTTCTAAAAGCAATAGAAATATTCGAAATTTAAATATAACCTTTTTCAATTCTCTATTTACCCTTAAATGGATAACTTGAGAAATTGCTGTTCGCAATAATCTACATTAATGCAAAATTCAGTAAAAAAAAGTAATTTCAGAAAAAAAAATTTTAAATTATTTTTAATGGGTTAATTTTCCAAAATTACTGATATTTTTGTGTGAAGTGTGTTGAAAGGGCAAATTTGGAGCACTTGTATATTATAATATCGACTAATTTCTTTAAATCATAAAACCGCCAAATGCTGCGATATACAACCAATAGTGGAAACTGTTCATGATCATGTTTGAACACAGTAATTATAGTGATATAATTTTTTTAAAAAATTTGGATGTCTTTTTGCTTGGCGAAATTAGTTGGCAGTTTAATACGCATGTTCCAAATTTTGCAATGATATGAGAACTGATTTAGCATTTCTTAAGCAAACTTTGAAGTAATTAATTTTATATTTGAAGTTAATATATATTTTCAAACATCAGACTTCTGAGCAAGAATTCTGAATCTATTTTCTTAATGTTGTTTCATTTTCAATTTTTTTTAGTATTAATATAATTATGTATAAAAGGATACTTTAGATGCATAATCAGTGATAACAAAATAACATGTGAATATACATTAATCCAAATAAGTTTAAGTTTAAATGAACTGAAGTATATATTTAACACTATACATATATATACAATAACTGGTAGCAATAGGTATGCATTAAGTGTTGGTATGTTCAGTGTAAAAAAAAATCAAGTATTCCCATTAAAACAGAAGAACAGAATATAATGCTTCATATATTTTAGAGGAACAGATTGTAGGAATTTTTTATTTTTTTTTTAAAATAAAAAAAAAAAAAAAAAAAAGGAAAAAAAGAAAAGAAAATCCTTTGTCAATTTTATTTTGATGTAGTAAATGCAATGCAATGATTTATTAATAAAAATAAAAATTAATTGTAAAGAAAATTAAGGTGGTTTAAAAATAAATATAATAAGCTTTAGTATTGAATATGTAATTTTACATTTATGATGAACAAATGTTATACAAAGGAGTAAGATTCCTCTAAATCATCATGTCAGATCGGCCGTCTAATGATCCCTTTGGGGATTATTTCAAAGGGAAATCCGTCACCCGCGCAAAACAGGCTGCGCGGCGGATAAGAACTCAGACTTATGTAAAGTGTGTCCCGTTTTTGTGATGTAACGTGTATATGTTTAAATAATTGTTAAAACTAATAAATTTGTTTGGCCAAAATCAAGGCGTAATTATTCAAATGATGCAAACTTTACTGGCGCAGTCGACAGGATTCTGCAAACATATAAAATTAACGTAAATTTAAAAAATAAGTAAAGCCCTCGTTTTCATAAAAACGGAAGCCATCACTCTTGGAATAAAAAAATAAGGTAAGAGCCTCATTTTTATATGACTCCTCAATTTGTGATCAGAGAGAAATGAAATATTAATTTGTCGACGAGTTCTCAAAATGAATATGTAAAAAAAAATTATTTTTTTTTGCACGCCAGTGCTTACTTTCGTTTTGCCATATCAGTAATATAAATGGTAAACTTGTTCGGATACGCGGCAGTATTCGATAAATTTCGTAAATAACACGACATGTATTAAGTATATTAGATAATTAAATTTTGTTGTTTGTTTGAATACATCAGTATTCTACATGATAAATTTGTTTGAATACGCCAGTATTCGACAAATTTCGTAAATAGCACGACATGTGTTAAGTATTTAAGATAAGCAATTTTGTTTGTTGTTGAAATACATCAGTATTTTAAATTGTAAATTTGTTTGGATACGCCAGTATTCGATTAAAAATATGAGAACCATTTGTTTATTTTATATACGGCATTCTTGTGTTAAATAAGTTCTTGTGTTAAGTCTTGCATACACCAAAGTTCAACAAATTTTTGAGAGAAATAACATTCGGATTAATTTTGAAGTTACAAGTTATTCTTATTTAGAGTTTAATTTTTTTCCCGCTAGAGAAGTGTTAATTGAAATATTTGGTTGAAATATAATGTATTCCAAAGACTATTTTTACGAGTAATCTGAATGTAGTAGCAATATTGTGAAATTATATGATACATGCAAACCTTTGTAGCGATGAATCAATAATAACCTCTACACCGGAAATCATTTTTTTTATGTCGTTGTGGAACAGTTTCTTTTTGCTTTATTGAACTATATTGCGAAACATTTTTTTTTAATAAAAATTTTTGTGGAATTGTTTCGGAAAATTAATATTTTCTAACTTTGTGAGATTTTGATTGGTTATCATGTCATAAAATGCCATTCTAAAAAAAAAAAAAAAATTCCTTTACTTGAGATTGAGATAGTGTATAAATTGTGATTTTTTTCATTTGTCATATTTTAGTCTATTTTATTTGTGATTTAATTAATTACGATATAATACTTGCATATGTTTATACTAAACGGTATTTGATTTTGTATTTGAGTATTTAAGATTGCATTAATATCATATGACATAACTTAAATGTGAAGTTTTAGTTTAGTTACATATTGAGAGGAGTGGTTGTAACAAAAGTTTATTATTTTTTTTCGTTCATCTTTCTCATTTTCGTGATTTTTTTATTGAGTAGATAGTTAAACAAGTAGTAAAAATGGCTTATTTAGGTAAGGCACGAAAGGAGGATCTTAGGCTATTGGCAGAAGAGCTGAATCTTAATGTAGGGGATAATATGAAAATTGCAGATTTAAGGAAACTAATTACCACACACCCAGATTATGATGAGGAGTTTAGCAAAAATCTACTCACAATTATAGTAGAGGATAGAAAACTTTGAGAACAACAGGAAGTGGTTCGAGAACAACAGGAATTGGTTCAAGAACAACAGGAATTTGAGAAAGAGAAGGAAAGGCTTGATCGCGAATTTCAGTTAGAAAAATTACGGTTAGTGAACGAAAGGCTTAAGGGGTTAACTTGTACACCTGAGGCTAAAGTTAGCATCTATGAGTTAACGAAAGTTGTACCCGAATTCGAAATGAAAGATGGGGACATAGTTTTGTTTTTGACCTTATTCGAGCGACAGGCAAAGAGAGTTAGCATCGAAAAAAGACACTGGGTATCGGCTTTTTGGCTCTTATGCCAAGTGAAATTAACCAATTAATGGCTCGTGAAGCAGAAGAAAAATTTGATGACTATGTGATTATATTAAAGGTCTATTGCTGAAACGTTTCAAACTTAGTGCAGAGAGATTTTTCGGCAGAAGTTTGTAAGACACCGGCGGAATCCTGCTCAATCTTGGCGTGGTTTTGTTTTCGAAATAACCAGCTATTTTGAAGAGTGGCTTGGAGGTCTTGGTATAAATGATTTTGAGGCGTTGAAGAACCTCATGATTACAGATCAGTTGAAACGACGTGTCCCTGGTGACGTAAGAGAACAGTTTGTCGACAACTGGGTTAAATCAATTGTTCCTGGAGACCTAGCTGACAAGCTAGAGGAATACGAAAGCGTAAGGGCTAATGTAAAGGGAGCCCACTCGAACGATACCAGGTACAGGCCGACAAATAATAAGTTTGTCTCGGATAATAAGGGCACTAGTCTGCAACCAAAAGATGTACCATTTTTTAGGAAAGCTAAATTACCGATAGAGTTAAACACGGGAACAAGTAGAGGTTTTAAGCCTAAATGTTTTATTTGTGAAAATGTAGGACATTTGGCTCGAGAATGCCCGAAAAATACAAGAAAGACACCACCTCGCAATGCCAGAAGTAACATAATTACTGCTAAGGGAACTGAACTAGAATCTACCAAAGAAATGGTAACTGCTAGAGTCTCAATACCAGTCTCCGTTCCCATCAACACAAGGAATGGAATTGATGATCTTCATTTAGTTGATATCAAATGTGGACAAACATCCATAAAAGCGGTAATCGATACAGGAGCACAAATATCAGTCTTACGCGAAGACTTGATCGGTAAAGGTTGTGGAGAAGGTGAGGGAGAACTATCCAAATCATTTCAGCATTTGGTGAAAAGGAAAGAGCTAATCTTAAACTATTTAACTTAAAAATAGACGACGGAAAGCATGGATCGGTGCCAATCATGTGCGCTGTGTCCAAGAAACTCTTCAACGACATGTTGATTAGCGCCACCGCTTATGAGATTCTGTTAGAAAGGGTTCAGTTATTTGATTTTGGAAATCAGAGAGATTTTGAAAGCCCCAAAAATAAAGATATAGAATTTAGAAAGGGAACAGAGAACGAGAGACTAGAATAAGAGAAGCAAGGTATAAAGAAGAGGAGCAGGCCAGACTCAAAGCTGAGGTGGAGGCCAGACTCAAGGCTGAGGAGGAAACCAAAGCAGTGGAGGAAAGGTGGAGGATGGAAGAAGAAAGAAGAATGAACGAAAGAATAGCTTTGGAAGAAGAGATGAGATGAAAGAAAGAAAGATGCCTTGTGGAAGAGCAGATACGACATGTTCAAGAGGAACATAAAATGAGAATGAAAGAACAGAAGTGCTTACCAGAACAAAGATGTAAAAAAGCAGACGCGAGGTTTTTCTTGTTTTTAAAAGTGAACGAGCCCAAATATTTAATGTGGACCCAGATGTTATAGCACAACCTGTCACTGTTGAGGAAGAAAAGGGTTTATCTAGAAATTCATCAAATGTACCGCCAATTTCTGCCGAGGATGAGACTTTTGAAATTAAAGAAAAGCCGAAATTGCCTTAGAGAAAACTCAAAGAATTAAGCAGAATGTCAGTTACCAAATTACAACGTGAATTGAAAACATGCTTGGAAACTGCCAGGTTTTATCAAACGAATTGGTATTGGGAAGGTGCGGCAATCATTACGAGAGAGAGATCAAAAGTCAACGAAAGTCAAGATGAGGAAACGAGTTCGACTTAAATTGAGAATACACGGCAACACCTCCCGGGATTTTTTGAGTGATGTGTTATTTCTTTCTGGGAGAAGGGAACGGGACTGGACATTTGCTCCCCCCTTCTTTAAGTGAGCACTGAGGTCGGACATTGTATGGAGGTTTAATCAATCCTCATTTGGGTTAAGCATTGAAAATTCATGGTGTATTCTTGTTATTATTTTTTTTGTTTTTTTTAACCTTGTATATATGTTTAAAAGTGGAATTTTTATAGTTGCTAGGAAATCATCTATTATTGATTGATTTATATGTGTTTAGTATGCTGTTACGTTGGTACTCTTACTAATTCGAGAATATTATTTGAGAAGCTTGATATTCATAGTTAGATAATTTTAGTTACTGTCTGAATATAGAGAGTGAGGAAAACTTAAGAGAGCATTGTTTGTATAGTACTTAGGTTTAGAGTGAATTTTCAAATGTGTATTCCTTGTATGCAAACTGTATTTTCTTTATTGTTTAACACTTTTTTAGGATAATTCTTGGTAATACTTTTTATGTGAATGTGCTCTGGTTTTTGGTTTTGTTTACTTATATGGTTTATACTGTACCAAAACATGTATGTGATTTACTAGTAATTGTATTGTTATGTATATTCACTAAAAATGTTTTTAGAAGTACAAGTAAAGAAACAGTAATAATAATCAGGTTTATTGTACTTTTAGGACATGAAAAAAAGTGTATCGAGATATTTTACAAAAAATAGTTACATTGCCATTTTATATGTGTATTTGTTTCTTTTATTCAAAACTTCTTTCTATAAGTTGCATGATTTAAGTATTCTAATTTGTTTTATGTAAATTCAGAAAGTTGATTGTATAGATTTAAGATCTGAAATTTTAAAATTCTTAGGATATTTCATTTAATCTGGATCATTACCATATATACTTTCCCAAAAATACTATGAAAAGTTTTGTTGACAACCTACAAATATAATGCAGTCTCCTGTTTTTGCTTTCTAGTTCCTTTGTCACATAGCTGGTTGTTTTTTCTTGAAGGTTTAATTAATTTTAAAGCAAAGGCAACCCAATTACTTGTTTGTTTACTATTAATTGCCTGTGGTGTTGTTTAAAAATTTAAGTTTTTATGTCATAAACCTAATGAGATAAATAAAGTGAGAGAAAATTTCAGAAATTCTGCATAATTTGACCTTTTTTTAGCTATTTATTCTGTGATTTAGGAGAGGATTTTCTTTAATTTTTTTTTACAGTACCATTTTATTTGTTTGCGTTGATGATATTTAATACTTATTTCTTGTAAATAAATTGAAAAAGCCATTTATTAGGTTTCCAGATAATATTATTAGATATTATCAACAAGATAAAAATTGAGATATAATAATTGAACAAGATATTATGCACGTTAAATATTGGCAGTTAGATCCTCGATTTGTTCTCTATTTGTCCTTATAGTATAGTATTACATTCATAGAGTGGTTTATACAGCAGATCATGAACTGCTTTATTTACTTATAGTGTATTCATGTAATGTTAAAATTAAGTGTCAATAAATAATGTATATTAAAATGGGTATGGATTATTGAATAAAACTGTCCGATAAGAATTTTCTGCTTCATTATACGAGAAATTTTCATGAAAACAATTTAATTTGTTTTAATATAAAATAATTTTATTAAAAAGCCTATTTCTTTAAGCATGTTTCTTAATTTATTTTAAAAAAGTCAAATTCATTTCTTTCTGAATGTTGGGGAGAGGCATTTCTGAAAAAATTCATACCTTTTAAAGGGTAATAATTGCAAAGGAAGTCAAACAATAAAACATATCAAATGTTTGTTTATAATTAGATTATTTCAGATATCCCAAACCTTTAAATTATGTTAAAAAACAATTTCATTTCCATCGCAGAAGATTTCCTAATTATTAATCAAATACTTTCATTATTAACCAACTATTATTTTACACACTCTGCGCTCAAAAAGTATAAATCTCTTGTTAAACATTAGAAATAGGTATGAAAATTTTTAAATAAACAAAAATATCCATGTTATTGACATCTTATTATAAATTCATTTCCAAAATTATATTTACTTGCATTTCATGTTTGTGAATGTTCCATACATACTCTTCTATGAGAAATTATATAGTATTTCTAAAAACATTAAATATTTGTAGCTGGTAATTACTAAGGGAATCAGACAATGAAAGGTATAAACATTAACATTTCAAAATGGGACCATTTCATATCTACATGTTTCTTATAAATTATACTATTTTATGAATTTATGTGGAATGATACACTATGTACCAAAAAGTAATTGGACACAGATGAGAAATTTTTCCAAATTCAATGGTCTCAACTCTATACTGTAAATCATTCTCGTGCGTAAATAAACATAATAAACTACATGAAAACAAAGAACTTATTATAAGGATACTAAAAAAATAATCTAGAACTATTAATAAATATATAAACAAACTGCAAGTAGCCGCCGGCTTCTCACACAACACCAAGTGACAAATATACTAAACTAAAACAAAAATTATGCTAAAAAATTACGAAAAATACTTCATACCTAATTATCATACAAGGATAATACAAAAATATAAAAAAGATAAATTACATTTCAGAAATAAGCTTCACACACAAGAAGTAAACTTATCAAGCATACGAAATTTACACACTGATTCAAAACGTGGGGAAATGTTAGTATCCTCATCACGTGATTCCGACTTGGCGTCTCATTGTCGTGAATCAACCTCATTAAGCCATGATGTAAATAAAAATAGTTGGAACATCTATTCCTTGTGAGCGCCTTTTTTCGATTGCCGGTAACAACGCAAGTGATGAGCGAAACCGCTTGGATCCCAGTAACTTGACAGACTATTTTTTTAAAAAAAAGCTTGGATATTAAGCATTGGGAAGTATAAGATATATTATCTATTTTCTAAACTTTTTATCGTAACAAATACATTAAAAAATAAGTGTCTTCGTTTATACCTCATATTTTGATATGGTAATATAAGTACAAGTAATTATAATTGTCGAATTCCCTGAACTAAAAAAATCCCTGATTTTAGTGATAAGAGATCGTTTTTATTATGGTATCTTTCTTATTTTTCATAAAATAGATTTATATTTTCATTGTACAAGCAAACTTGGAAAAAAAATCGATTTTTTATAAATCGATCTTTTAGATATCGATTTTTTGGTGAATCGATTCATCAGGCTACGATTCGAATCAATTTAAAAATCGTTCTTTTTCGGAAAGAATCGCCATTTCTACTGAAGACCCGCTGGATTGAGGTGGCTGATGCACGTTAAGAAGACGTGGTGCACAAAAAATCATAAAACTATGGATATTTTTTTATTTGCTTTTATGATACCTCGAATCACAATTTCACAGCTTAATCTGCATTTTTTTAAAGTTATGGAGCAATTTTTGATGCTGGACAGCAGACTAAACAAAACTTCCACACCCGCTTTTCAGATTATCTGCTAGAAAAGTGTCTGAAAAAAATGAATTAATTATTTTTCCCCTCGCGCAAATGATACTAAAATATGTAGAATCACATAGACAGTAACAAATCATTTCAGAAAAGAATCCTGCAATTCACGCAAAAGTTTTAATTTCATTGAAGAGCAAATGGATTTGGTCAAGTTTTAAAAGTTGTGCGTGCTTTTTATATTATTATGAATGAAATTAAAACATGGATTTTAAAACTTTAAAAATGGATTCTCCCAAATCACAAATACTAAACTTCATTTTGATAGTTCTAATAATTAAAAATCTAATTCGCAAGAATAGCAAAACTTTCCCATTTTTATGCATTTTTTTTCGGTGATATATATCCCATGTATGTGAAATTAAACACAATTATTATTAAAATATTTTAAGATATTGTTTTAAACAAATGCACAGATGGAATTCTTCGATTTTGATATATTTTACCTATAAATGTTTATTTGATTTTGTTTTCATTCTTGTACAATATTTAACATGTGCGAAAACTTAAAATCATGGAAATAAAAAATAAAGGCATAAACATCTTTAGTATATGTTGTACATTATTTAAGTTGTAAAATTGAGCAAGAAATTAGCTCTGAGATGTGTATATTTATTTTTTTTTATAATTATTTAGAGTTAAAGTTTTATGAAATTTTTTTATCTTTCTTTTGTTTTCTTCTATATATTCATTATTCCATAATACTGTGTAATAGCTTCTAAATTTTTCCACTTTCTTAGGGTAAGCAGTTTTAAGGAAGCTAATTAACATTACATAAACTTTTAGGATTATTCCATGAACATTATACCATGCTATTCATAGAATAAAAAATTAAAATGATATTTCTCCATGTTGAATTTTTGATCATATATTACCATTCAAAACCCTATGGCGCTTTTGATAATTAAAGTAGGAATGGGAAATGTTTTACAAATGTTCTAAAATGTATGTTTTTTAAAACTTTTAATGGAATTAGCTTTACGATACGTAGTAATTCTTTTTTAAATTTTGAAATAAAAATTATTGATTTTTCCCAGAATTTTTGTAAGTTTCACAGAGAAAAAATTAATTTAATATAATGAGCAGCAGCATAAAAAAAAAAAAACATACACAATTTTATGAAGTATATTGCAAGGTACTACGAACAAAAATTTGAAAGAAAATATACATGTTTAAATAAGCTTAAGGGATTTAAAAAATATTTTTAAAAAACTTTCCAAAATTTAAATTTTAGAAACATTTTGCTCAAAATTTGAAATTTTTTGAATGGAATTGCATGTTTTCAGAAACGATATTATTACAAGAAGCTAAAAGTACTTCCCAAACTTGAAAGAACCAGACGAAGAAAAGTTATTGAAGTACTTATTTCCTTAATTATTATGTACCCTGATGTGACTTTTTTTGATAAACTGAACTTTTCCCAATTCGATTGGTTGAAAATTGAATAATTTGAAATTCAACTGATTAATTTCCAGTCTAGTTCAGTATGGATTCAAAAATACAGTGAAGCAAGGAAAAAGTTGGAATTGATAGAAGAAGAAAAATTAACAAGCAATATAAGTAAAAATGCTAACAACGAAATTTTGGAAAAAAGGAATTCGATTCCAAACACATTTAATTGTTTGAAGAAGTTTGCTCTCATCCTATATATATTTTAATCATATTTTCATCTACCTATGCTCGAGAACCATTTTTTTCAGAGATGAATAACATTAAAAATTCACTTAGAAACCATTAGGCAGATGACTCTAATTCAGCATGCGTTCTGCTAAAAGTAACATCTTAAATCCTAATAAAAGTTATTTGTCATCTAATTTGCAGCAACAGAAGTCACACTAATATTATTTTAATTTAAATTACACGTATACCTAAAACGTTTACTGTAGTACAGTGCAAAATGTATTTTTAGTAGTAAATTTAAAGAGTTTTGAGTTGTAATTACTTAGTATTATTACACTTTTCCAATAATCATAAAGCAAAATTATTTGACACCACGTCTATACCTCATTAAACATTTTTTTGAAAAAATGGCAAGTACATCCGTAAAGGCTCACACCTCTGCTGTAGAGGCTCAATATCTTCCCGTTGTGGTAGTTAAAAGAAAGAGGTGATAGCTCAGGTGTGGTCCGCGTCATTTGGCCGAGGTTCAAAATTACGAGATCCGTCGCCAATAGCCCTCGCATTTCTTTATAGTTTTACATTGCGACATTAATATAACTCTTACTCTCGTTGTCGGGAAGGCATATTATAAACCCTCGGCGTCTAAGGGGTTAAAAAACATTCACTGGACCCCAACAAATAGTTTAACAAATTAAACAACCACAAAAAAAAAACAAAAAAAAAAAAAAATTTTTTATTTTTGGTACTTTTTTTTAAATAAATAAAAATTATAAATATATATATATATATACATAGGACAGAATCACAACATTAAATGGTAATTAAGTTTATTAATAATCATTAAAGTGTCGTATTGTCATCCAAAACAATCGTGTCTATAAAATTTCAGCTCAACTGAATGCTTTAAAATGTGAGGAAGACCATGGTTCAAAATTACGTCGTCCGTCGCCAAAAGCCCTCGTGTAGCTGAACAGTGCGACAATAATATTCAATGAATCAATCAATAAAATGTGAGGAAAAACTTTTTTAAGTTTTGGCATAAGTCGCCAAAAATGATGTCAACGTAGCTGTAATTCTTTAAATAATTAGTTTTAATCCATTAATTTTTATGAATTATAATTAAATTATTGTATTGTCTTTTTCAAAATAATCGTGTGCTCAATGGAGCGCTTTAAAATGTTTTTTATTAACGATTGAAAATTCCACCAAGATAAATAAATAAATAAGAGTATAGAGCGCGTGAGTTAAAAGAAAAAAAATCCCTCCTGAAAATAGTCCAGAGTAATGAACAAAATTAATTTTTATATATCTTATGTTAACTTACCCTTGAGACTAACTCTGGCGAGGCTTAGTTTCGATCCAGGTCTATACTGTAGACAAAGCAATTTCTTCCCGTTTTAAGGTATCCGACTACGTTGAAAAAGTCATTTTCGGTCAAAAATCACATTTTCTTTTTATTTGACATTTTTAAAATTCAAACGATTATCTTTCTAAATCTGCCTTTGTTTTGTCTGTGCATAATTAGAAAAAAAGTTACAGATGTTTAAAATATTATCACTGCGGTGAGATCGAAACCGGAAGTTGACTGCTTAACATGCTTTTTACCCATGATTTTTGCAATTTCAACCCATTATAATTTTAAAAACAATTTTTGACAATTTTTTAAAACTATTTTATTGATAGGCATCAATTTCAATCTTTTAATTGGACTTTTGCGATTGGCAACATCTGTTTCTTATGACCTCACATGTTTTTGTTTTGATTTGAATCTTACGAATGTAGCTCCCAAATTTCTTCAAAAAACTGAACTTTTTCGTTTTAATTGTACAATTTTTAATCGTTAATTGTTTCTGAAAATTTTGCTTTTGTTGTTATCTACTTAAAACGG
This sequence comes from Trichonephila inaurata madagascariensis, assembly GCA_019973955.1. NCBI lineage: Eukaryota > Metazoa > Arthropoda > Arachnida > Araneae > Nephilidae > Trichonephila > Trichonephila inaurata. The sequence continues at coordinate 133,613 of BMAV01026490.1, read as the reverse complement.
GTAACAAATGGATTAAATTGACCTCTTGAAAACGCAACTATGCTGGTGACTGATTCACAAAAACAGTGGAAGTGTTGACTTGTAGTGTTCTTAACTTGGATGTGTTCAAACTTGTAATGAACAAAAACTGGAATAAGTAAAGGCATTTTCACAGAAGAAAGAATGTTTTAGTGGAACACATTAAGAGGTAATAGAATATTTTATTTAAATTGGGAAGTGTTTTTTCAAGTTTGTGTTTCTCCAATTGTTTTGAGAACAATCTGTACCTGCATGAAGATTATATGTTTGGACTGACTTCTAATGTGACTTCAAAATGCTCCAAGTGTACTTTTGTCTTTTTTTCAGCTACTGAAAAGCTAAAAAAACAAAGTGTTATTAATTTGCAACTTATTTGTGGAAGGTGAGTGATTGAAAGATGACATTCTTCAGTGAAAAAGCTATGTGCTAAGCTGAACTGGCCTTGTATGACAAAAGGAGCATTTAGAATTTGTGAAAGAAAGTCTTGGCTGCTGCTACACTAATGGCTAAAGATGCCATGAATGACACCGCTTTGGAAGCAAAGAGCATTATAAAATGTTCCAAAATGTCAGTTGAAGAATGTGGAATATCCGTTGACGGCAGAGACACATGGACATTCATCGCTAAATGTAGTTTCTATAGAAACTTTATACATTAATACTGGGAAATTCTAGATTTGGAAATGTTATCAGAGTTTTTTAGAATTCTATAAGTCCAGTCAAACAAGCGTGTTCCTGCAATCGTCTGGGATTTACTTCAAATATGAAATCTATTGGTGTGCACAAAATCTTTGTATGTTTTTGCACTACGTAATCTTAAAAATATGTATTTCTATTGTGATGGTGATTCCAAGGATACCTTTCTGTTAAAGATGTGTATGGTGTCAACAATGTCATCAAATATTAGTGCATAAGATACTTCTAAGAAATATTGAGTAGTCAGCAAAGAAAATTTTTAAAAAAGGCCAGAAAAACCACGGTGAGAAGGGAAAACTTATCAATGTTATGTTTAATAAAATTCTAAACTGTTGTAGCAGTAACACCAATTACGTCAATGCTATGCTAAGTGCTACAATAGCGGCATTTTTTTACTGTTGCTCCAGCAGGGAGAAATCCATATGTGGTTCATGCTTGATTGGAGCTGAGAACTGGTGTGACTATCAGCGAAGAAACGACAGCGGAAAACAATAAACAGAAAAAAGTGTAGGTATTTCTGTGAAACTTTCAAATATTGTTAAACATGTCTACATGAAGTGGTGTGATAAACAGTTATTATAAAATTGCCCACGGTAAGACACAAATACAAATGCATCATTTAACACCTGTTTGTGACAAATCGTTTTGAAAAAAACTTTTATCGAGCTAAAAACATTTTCTTTGGATACCCATATTGCAGTCATTATTTAAAAAAAAGCTTTTATTGATTTGTTAGGTATTTTGAAAGCATTTGGCATAAATGCAGGGAATTATAGACTGCGTGATGAGAGATTTGTTGACATCTTTCGAGTCGGTGGCTCGAAACAACATTCTTTGCCTTTTTTAAAATCAACCAGAAAAAAAAAGGGGCCCAAAGAAAGAAAAAATTTAACAAAATATCAAAGAGTGGAAGTGTTAAATATAAATCAGGAGAGTTTTAAGTAATATACTTGTCATATTTTGTTTTGAAATTGCTTTTATAAATGTATTTTTCTCAAAACTATTTTTTTGTAAATTTCATGATATTTCAAGCATGATATCTAAAAAAACTATTAGAGATACTTGTATGAAATTTTACACTAACACTTGTAGGTCATTCTCTAAATGTGTTTAAAAAATGTGTTCCAGCAATATTTTATGGAAAATATAAAATATTTTAAAAAATAGTGTTTGAAAAAATTCCAAAATTTCATTAAAATTTCTTTAAAAATTTAAGTTTTTGCAAATTTTTTATGTACATATATTATTTCTAACTGTATTTTCTATTATTGTGTATAAAAGTGAAACTAAAAATGTAAAAATATTAGGGATTTTTAAAAAACTTTAAAAAAAAATCTCCGAACGTATAGTCGGATACCTTAATTTCCGAAGAATGTTCAGCCTTCTGAGGATAATATCTACAAAATAAATAAAAAGGATACTGTTAATAATCGCAATAATGTCGGTATCACTGTAGTAGATATAATCGAGATCATAAGAATATATACTTATATTATCATTGAAGCAGATGCGATTAGTAAAACTTAGCTGTCATCAATTTTATTATCTTTCTTTGTATATATATATATATATAAAATCGAAATGGTGTAAAAAATTTATTGCGTATTATGCAGCAATGCCAACGTTCAAGATAACTCGCCAACTTGGCAACCCTGATTTCCCATGTGTCGCAACCATGTGCTTCCCTTCATATAATGCCGTACGGTAATACGGTTGGGAAAGTAGATTAAAGAACTGGCGAAGAACAAATTTTGCAAAAGGAAAAAAAAATTAATAAAAAAATAGGACTACATAATACACATGTTAAATTACAGTTTTATAATTTAAGTTTTAAAATTATATTTAAATTAATTATTATTATTTAAATTAATTATTATTATTTAAATTATTATTAAATTGTTATTATTTTTAAATTATTATTAAAAATATTTACTCAATTTAAATTTAAATTAAGTTTTAACAGTTGTATAGTGGCCGCGGTAGTCGAGTGGTATAGGTATCGGATCGTGGCTTGCTTTGTCACGAGTTCGAGCCCAGTACCACTAAAGACCCCCGTGAAGGGCAGCGATGCACGTTAAATCTGACGAGAGCTGAAACGTCATCCCGTTCGTGTGGTATGGTAGGAGAAGTGGGTGCCAGCTCAGGTTTCGTCCACGTCACTTAAGTATGATTCAAAATTACGTGGTCCGTAGCCAAAAGCCCTCGTGTAGCTGAACAGTGCGACGTTAATATTCCTTCACTCACTTACTTCTTAATACCGTGACGTCATCAAAAGATCTAACCCATTAGAAATAACATAGGGATTCTAATTTTAGTGATAACGCTCCCTCCCTCAGGCTCACTATCCACACACGAATTATAACAAAGAGCTTAACGAGGAGAACCTATGGTCCGAGTTTTATTAACAAAGCTCAAAAATCCTCGGGTGAGTGAGTGAATATTAACGTCGCACTGTTCAGCTGCACGAGGGCTTTTGGCGACGGGCCACGTAATTTTGAATCATGGTCAAGTGACATGGACGACACCTGAGCGAGCACCCCTCCCTCTCCTAACTACCACACCATACTCACGGGAGAACGCTTCAACTAACGATAGATTTAACGTGCATCGTTGCCCTACACGGCGGGTCTTTAGTAGTACTGGGCTCGAACTAATGACATGTCTGCCATGATCCAATACCTTGACCTCTGGGCTACCACAGCTCCAAAAATCCTGGGAGCTATGCGGAATTTAAAAAAAATTAAAACTTTAAACTAATTTTAAAATATAAAATATGGATGTGAAGAAATAGAGCTATGGTCCTGAAAAAATATATCTAGAATGCTCATAGGGAGAACAATTGAATCCAGCCAATGCGGTCGACCAAGGTGGCATAGGATTCGAGTTATTGCTGGGGAAACCTTGTAGGGGGGAGGAGCAACGGAAGGGACCAATTCCACGTAAAGCTCGAACTGATACGAAAATATGGGGGACCTCCAAAAATGTAGTCCCGCAGTTGGTTCAAATCTCAAGTCCGAGACTCGAACAGGAGCCAAGATATTTTGAATTTAAACAAATTGAAAAAATTTCAAACAATTAAAAACTATTGACGGAATAGCCCTATGAATTTTAAATTATAATAACTGGAAGAGCAAATAGAGAGAGATCGAATGAGTCAGGTCCGAATGGACTGTGAGGCTCGCGTGCCGAGATATTGGCCAAAAAGCTGTAGAGGGGGGAATGCACCGGGGGGATGCTTCCCAACAGATATGGTTTATAACAATAGTTATTACGATCCCCCAAATATCAGTCCCCTAGCACCAAAAAAGTGGAATGTTAAAATATTAGACAGCGGTACGCGCCTACATCCTTTTCCTTCATCCTTTTTCCCAAATGCGCAATAAGAAGTATAACTTCAAAAATATGTTGAATTTTAAATCAAGGTAAAAAAAATAATAACAAATGGACATGTCAAATTTATACTCAGGATACAAAACCCAAAGAGTTTTCAATATATGTTCAATACGGAATTTATGTAAAAATGCTCTGTGAAATTAACTGTGGGCAAATCCTGATTTCCGTAAAAATTTGCTAAATAACAATTGCAGGACGAAAATCTTTACAGATTGGGACACGTAGTCACCACAAAGTACACAACTCAATGTGCGTATTTAACAACGGAGACAGAGAGCCATCATAACCAAAATGCGTGTAGGCTTTTTTGTTCAGCCTCCTACACATATCATAAAAACATACTTCCATAGAATATAAATCCGAATTATTTGAATCAATAACAAATGACGACTTTTTCTTTGAATTTACGCATTCCTTATAATAATATGTGTTTTTCTCTTTTAAAAAAAAAGTTATTTGCCCAGATACTCTATTGACAATGCTGATAGGATAAAATTTACCAATTTTAATTTAACCAATGAAAAACCCTAGACTCCTTTACATTTTTAAAGTACCGCCTTCTTTAGAACATGAATTAAAATAGTATTGCTCTGATTCTGATGAGAGCGGTAATTGGGTGTAAGTATCAATACACTTAACCAATGCAAAGATAGTTAGGCCTAAGGTACCGACTTTCAAACATTTTATAATTTCACTGTAGAAAATAGCTCAAAAAAGATGTTGGATGTAAATCACAAATGTCACCATAGGTTGCCTTTTTTCCTATAATACCGCATTCTTTATAGCATTTATTTTACTACCCAGGTACTAATCGTAGAGCCGATTGGAGAAAATTCACATTTAATTTAACTAATGGCACCCTAGATCACAGTTATCTTAAAACACTACTTAATTTGTATTGCTCAGATTCAAATGTAACCTCTAATTGGCTGGAAGTCTCAGTAAATTTAACCAATGTAACAAAAGTACTTCCTTTTAAAGTACCGCCTTCTTTCAATAATTTAATAATTTTATTGCTGTAATTGCTCAACAAAGCTTTGATGGAAGGCGGGTGACAATTATTTTATTCAATATCGTGTTTTGACTTTAAAAATAAAAGTACCGCCTTCTTTGCTTACTTAAATTTTATTTCTCATCTCACATTCTGATGACAGAGTTGATTGGATGTAAGCCACAAGTAATTTCACCAATGTAATCATAGTTAGACCTTGACATTAAAAGTTCCGCCCTCTCATTGTGGAAATTGTGCAACAAAGAGCGTTGATTGGATGTTACTCAAATTATTTTACTCAGTGTCCTCGTAGATTGGTTTTATTTTTAAAGTACCGCATTCTTTACTTAGTTAAATTTAATTGTGCTGATTGATTGATTTTTTGTTTTATTGGCGCAAGAGCCGATTTCGGCTATACTGAGCCAAACATTTGTTTTAATTTCCATATAATTTTTAAAAAAACAGCTAAAAATTTAAATTGAAGATATATTTTATATTTTAGCATAAAAATTTATTAAAAAGAGTTTCTAAAACTTTATATTTAATTGTTACATTTTATTAAAATGGCAAAAGTGTGAAATAAAAAAACATCGAAAATAGTTTAAAATATTAACCATTATATCTTGATCTAAAACAAGATTCAAATCCAATGTGTAAATTTTAATTTCTTCGATTTCTAGTAGGTGTCAGGAAATGAGAAAAACCGGACTGTACATGAGAATCCATAAATTTTTCATCTACATCGTATATAATCATATCCTCGTCTTCTGAGTCATAATGAATGTAGCTTTTCTTAGGTGTGTGAGGTGTCATTTTAATTTCAATTTCTGCCTTTTGTTTTTTTGCACGTCTTTTTCGATTTTTTGAGTTATGTTTTAATCTCTTTGGAATTTTAGAAGTGTTAGAAGGTTCATTATTGGATGCAGTATCTGCTGACTCTGATAAGGAAACTGGTGACTGAATTTCAGTTGATAGTGCAGCAAATTTTTTGAAAGTTGTAGGAAATAAACGTGTATCGATTTTTAAATCTGAATAGGAAGTATTTAAGCTATTTCCAGCTGAAGAAGTAGTAGTAGTAGTAGCAATAATGGGTATTGGTAACAAAGTTTTTCACTTTGAACTGTTGGTAATATTGCAGATGTGGAAGGTATGTCATTATAGATGCAGGAATTATAGGAATAGTTGGCTGGGATTCTGATATTGTAAATGTCGAAGGTAATAAGTGTGCTTGAGTGGAAGTAGACGATTTCGAAACTGTGGGAATAGATGCAGTTTTATTTTGTTTCGAGATGGATGAAGTAGAGAGTTTTAAAGGTGGGCACTTTATTTTTGTGATATTTTCATCTGTCTGTGTAGAAGAGGATGTTATTGATGATTAAACAGCCTGGGAATATGTCTGTGATAAAGGTGAGGCTATTAACTTTCGGGCTTCTAAGTAGGTTATATTTTTATTAGTTCTTGTATTTGTTTTTCAGTTTTCCATTTGGGGCAAAGTTTGGAATCGGCGGAATGAGGTTGGGAACAGTTAATGCATTTCGGTTCTAGGGTGCAATCTGGAGAAGGATGCCCTACAGATGCACACCTAGAGCATGTTAGTTGTCCGCGGCAAGAAGTTTGAGAATGACCGAACCTCTGGCACTTAAAGCAGCGCAGAGGATTCGGAAAGTAAGATATCCAGCTTTGTGTGTGATTGAAGTAGGTAAATTCGGGCTATTGAATGTTAAAATTAAATTCTATGTAGGAAAAACTGTAGTGTTCTTTTTTATTGTAATTCTTCTGATCTGAATCACACCCTGATCTGAAAATCCTTCAAGGATTTCAGCCTCAGAAGTGCACATCAGGTCAGGTTCAGAAATGACACCTCGGCTTGAGTTAAGAGATTTGAGAGGACTCGCTGTCAAAGGGCAATCTAAAAATGTTTTTGCCAACAAAAAAGATTTTGTCTGCAAAGCAGATACAGTTTCGACTAAAAAAATCACCGGAACGTAGTTTTTTGATGGATTTAGGTTTTCCGCCTATTCCTTGAATGGCTTTTTGAATTGCAAAAGGAGATTTTCTTGACATTTTATTATTGGGAATCGATAAAATTAAAAATCTACAATACGTAGCAATTTGTTCAACGTTGAGGTTGGGTAAATTAAGGCCTTTACTCGGGCACAGCAGCATTGGATCCATAAAAACGCGTACACAATTTCGTTCTGGCGTGCCTCCACCCACTACGGAGTCCAACAAGGGAGGCAGTGTGCCGGTCATCTGGCCAAAAACCAGGCACGGCGCTTACCCAGAGTACACCCAGAATATAGTGATACAGTCCAGGGTGAGGATCCAACGGGTAAACCCGACACCCCTTATCTGCAGCACTAACCCTACAGCAGTGTCTCTTCGGGGACACCGAAGAGAGGTACTACCAGCCGATTGACAGGAGCGGGCTCACTCCTGCCACCCGTCTACAGCGAAGCGTGGGCCAAAGTATTCCTAGGACACCATTTTCCTCCTTACGGGACGCCGCACACGGCAAACATGCGGGTTGGCTGACTAACGGTGTTTGTTGAAAACAAATAAAGCAACATAATCAAAGTATTCAAAGAAATATACGAAAAAGAAACTAAATGAACGCAATAGAAAATGTAAACTAATAATATGTTAGTAATAAAGTATTAGTTTTTTCAATAGAAAAAACAAAATTTGAATAGTATTCATTTGGTAATATAGGTCTGTGGTCTGGACGGAAAAAGAAAAAAAGGGAAATTGAATGACAAGAAGGAGGGTTGAAAATAGAGAAGGATCACTAGGGTACCCCAGGGTCGTGACACCCGTGTTTACCAAAGACAATAAACCCCTTGGGAAATAGGAAAAGATCACTAGGGTACCTCGGGATTGTGACACCCGTACTCACCTAAAGAAGTTGAGCCCCCTGACGGTTTAATTGTGCTGAAATGAAAGCGCTAATTAGACGAAAGTTTCGATAAGTTTACCCAATGTAATCATTGTTCCGCCATTATTTTTAAAGCGTACCGCCTTCTCTTAGATAATCTTACAATTTTATTGTTTAGATTGAAATCAAAATTCTCATTGGATTATTTTAACCCATATTATATCATAGACTGACCTTTATTTTTTTTTTTTTTTTAGTGTAACTCCTTTATAACATTAATTAAATTTTGTTGGTTTGTTATATAGAAAGCACACTGATTGGAGATACACGGTACAATTAATTTAACCAATAGTTCGACTTTCAGATTTTAAGTACCACCCTCTTTCGAGGTGGTACTAATTTATTTTTCAGATTCCTGTGAATGTGACCAGTGGACGTTCGTCTCATAACCTTTTCCTCAACAATGTTTTTTTTCACCTGAAGTTATTTTCATCATGAATCAATCGATTTGAGTAATTGGCAATTTTATGTGTTTTAATGATGACGTTAGTGAGTGAGTGAATATTAACGTCGCACAATTCAGATACACGTGGGATTTTGGTGACGTAATTTTGAACCATGGTCAAGTGACGAGGACGACCCCTGAGCTGGCACCCCCTCTCCTATCTACCACACCACACGAGGACGTTAGAGCTCTCGACAGATTTAACATGCATTGCACCCCTACATTGTGGGTCTTTAGTGGTACTGGGCTCGAACTCACACACATGACATGTCGGCCATGATCCAATACCTTTACCACTGGACTACCGCAGCCCTATGATGACGTTATACCGGTGTTTCTCACACTTTTAATTTTATCATTGCCGCCCATTCGGAAAAGTGGTTAGTGACCCTGAGTGCGGGGCCGTAGGGGCTGGGTTCGAATCCCGGATAAGGCATGGATGTTTGTGTTGTAATCCATTTCTTCTTTGTGATATGTGTTTCACGCTTACTTCTATGTAAGTCCCCGTGTGATACTTTGTGGTGCACGGGGCTATAATTGTTCGCAATAATATTTTTCAATCATTATTTTCATCCACCGCTACAATATATTAAAAATATATTTAATGCAATAATGATGTTCTTTGACAATAAAGCAGCAATATATAACCTTAATTATAAACAGTACAAATGATCAAGATACGTATTTAATTTTGTATAATTTACTCTTAAGTAATAGATATTTTAAGTAACTTATACTTTATGCATCACTTTACTTTTCCTGTCTGCATTTATAAGTGTTATATTATATTAGTGTAAATGCGTATTTTCTTTTTACGATGTCGGTATGTATTTTGGTTTGCTTCCTTTTGATAAATTAATAACATTTTAAATCTTTTATTTTCGTTTTTTCGATAAGCTAGCGCCCCCTAGGGGGCGTGCCACACAGTTTGAGAATCGCTGATTTATATATCAGCGTAAATGTGTATTTATTATGTCCAAATGTTCTTTTAATTTCGACTTTTCAATAAGCTTGAGCCCCAACGTAGCGATATCATGCCCCCTAGAAGGGGGTGTCCACAATTTGAGAAACGATGCCATAGTATATCAAATGGATTGTTCCTTGGGTGGCCCGGTACCACTTGATCCTTTAACTGGTACTAGTCCCCGGTCCGGTGGTTCGGGACCACTGGTTTATTGGAACATTTATACTTCGAACATTAATAGTGAGTACTAGATCTTTCTTTAGAAGATATGTGTCTTCTTTCGTTTTGCATGAACTAAAAAGATTATCGAAGTCTAATTTTCTAGGCATTTTGTTTTCTAGCAATCGTGTTCCCCCCCCCCCTTCTCTTTTATTACTTGATTTAAATTTCGCTAATTTATGCCGTTATAAAATTTGACATATAAACCAGTAAAATGGAAAAGCACCGAAATATGTTTACATAGAGAATAAGAAATTTGACAGCCATTTGCTTTATTGCAGATCTTAAGATGCAAATTTGCGCGGCCTCAGGAGTAAATCTATCGAGCAGTGGCACACACAAGATTTTTTCGCGTATTGGAAGAGGGGGGGGGGGAGTCCGGGTCGAAAGTTCTTTCTTTGATGGGTGTGCTTGTAAGAATGCTTGAGTTCACTTTTTTGCTTTTTTTTCTTACATTGTGTTGCTTTAGGAGATGGTTTGAAATAAAAAACACTAACAGGTTTCTTTAGTGCATCGTAATCAGCATTTGCCATAAGTTCTGGTTTCTCTGGAGGATTTATATGTTGGTTTTCTACTACCAGGGTGTGAGGATTAGCACTATTATTCTCATTTTCATCGCCAACAACATCATGGTCAGTAGATTTGCAGCAGCAAAGTCATGTTCACTAAACACAAGAGGATTATGAGTCTCAATCCCACATTTTTTAAACCCTTAAACGGCATTTCCAACTGCAGCTTCTCTGAAGTAAGCGGTGCTCAAACGCTGACCAATATTTTAGTCTATGATAGTTTGTCCAGGATGAGTGACAGTGGATGGCAAAAATGCCTTCCTCTGGTCGCCCCCTTCCGAGCGACACATTGCCCCGATCCGATGCACCCCTTAGCCCCAGAAGAGATAGAAGTGCAAGGTCGAGTGGACAAAAACACAGACAAACAAGTGTTACAGGATTTAATAGCATATACAACATAGTTAGTTTAATAAATTCTGAAACAGGGGTCGAGATGACGAGCTCAGCATCTTGCCCCGGACTGTGCCTGTTTAAAAATATTCGTTTCCATTTCCATGACGAGTCGATTAACATTTATTCGTGGTAATATGAAGTATTTAAACTAAGTTACTCATGAATATTAAAGATAAACGATATATCTTGCCTGCATCTGGAGCAGAGCTTATTTACACATGCATAAAAAATATATCGGGGCAGCGGTAAACAATCAAAGCTTCATAACTAACACAAAAATGACGATTCCAGCTTTTCTGTACTATAGTTTAACGAACGGCCAATAGGAGAGCCAGTAGTGTTCGGATGATCTTGCTACCTAGCGGAAAACGAAAAAATTAAGACATTCGTCATCTTGCCCTGGTCTCCCCTAAGTAAGAATGACAAATTTATTAACTTCTCACTATAAAGCATACTGATGGCGGACCTGGTCATTTTGAGCCACGGCCGAGGGACGAGGACGATACACCAGTTGACAACTTCTTTTAACTACCATACCGCGTCAACGAGGGTAATTGGAGCTCGAAAGTATTAACGTGCATTAGCACCCTCTCCACTACAGATCATCTGTGAAACTAGGACTCGAAAACAGGACACACCAGCCATGAATTCATGACCACCAGGCTACAGCGGCTTCACAGTTAACAACGTGTTTTCAATGCATGCATTGGATCTCATTTCCCTTTATGTAATATTGAGTCGAATTTAATAATTCTCTATTGCCTAAAAGATTGTAAGAAAAGCAGACAAATGTTTATAAAATAACTATGCATTAGTGTCTCAACTAAAACAGTAGCTCGAGATTTGCAATATTTTAGGTTTTCCTCTTTATCATTCAATTCCTAATATTAGCTCACACTCTCTGTTTATTTATTTATTTATCTTGGTGGAATTTTCAATCGTTAATTAAACACACTTTAAAGCGCTCCGTTGAGCTGAAATTTTATATACATGATCACTTTGGGTGACAATACAGTAATTTAATTGTAATTAATAAAATTAATGAATTAAAACTAATGATTCAAAGAATGACAAATACAGCTACGTTGGCATCATCTTTGGCGACTTAGCGACCATTTTGGCGACTTGTGTCAAAATTTGAAAAGATTTTTTTTCTCACGTTTTAAAGCATTCACAGTTGAACTGAAATTTTATAGACACGATTGCTTGGGATGACAATACGATACTTTAAGGATAATGAATAAAAATGAATGACCACTTAATGTTGTGAATCTGTCTTAAGTATATATATGTTTATATTAAGTGTAACCATTTAATAAAGAGTAGCTAAAATAAAATTTTTCATTGGTGATCTAAGTAGGAATTGACTTATTATTTGTTTTTTTATTTACATTACTTGTTTTGAATAATTTTAATGAATTTCATACTGCATCTCGTCTTACAGAGCATGTTCCCGGAAGGTGAAAGGCATGTTAATTAACTTGTGACGTCTCACGCGTCCTTTCTCTAACATAACCTCTGTGTTCTTTGACGGCCACGATTAATGGCAAATCTTTTCCAACCCAAATCCAAGAAGTGAAACGAAGGATAGATGCAAATAAGATAACCTTTAAAAGGACAGAAGTTTTAGTAAGCGCGATGGCAATTTAGAGAAAGTTCAGTTCAGAAAGGATAGAAGTGTAAATTGACGGCTTACCTAAGAATCACTAAAATCTCGCCATTAATCCAAGGTACATACCATTGTACGCCAGCCTAGAGGAATATCTGAAGTGGATTGGACCGTTGCTTAGATTTCAAGGTAGGAAGATTATATTCTGAATGCGAATATATTATTAGGATCGTGCGAGAGTAGGCGGATATAATATAATTATATAGATAAGTGGTCCAATTGAGCGATCTGTGTTAACTACGGCTACGTGTTTTGGTTTATTCTCACTTAATATAAGTTGTTCGATATATAAGTAATTTAAGTTAAATTCTTAATAAAAGTCATATTAAGAATTCTAAAATGTCTCATCATTTCGAGAATCCCACACCTCTAACTTACGCTGAAACCCCACGATATGGTCAACGAAGTTAGACCATGCCACAAACTTACATGATTAATTGCTTTTCTGTGTTAAATAAAAGGATACATTTCCTGAAAGGAAGTTTTCTGAGGATAAATAAAATCTGCATATTCAAAACGAGGGTTTGAGAGATGAGTTTTTTGTTGCATATTTTATTCACAAAAACAGTTTTTTTACTCACTTTTTTTCTCTATAATTTATGTTTTCCTGACGGTGCCAAGGAAAAAAAATGTTACCAATTTGATTTTCTGTGCTACTTTGTGTTTAACCTTTCCATTTACTAATACAATAAAAACATGTTCGTAAAGTTCGAGAGTTTTATTAACTTCCCACTGTAAAGCAAATCCGAGGACTGTTTACCACGGACCTGAGCTCTTAACTCTTAGCTGCCCGACTACACCAATTGGACGAATTTAAGGTATCCGACTACGTTCGGAACCATGATTTTAAAAAAGCACATAAATGGATCATTTTCATGATATTTAGTGTCACTTAGATTAGAACACATGTATAAAATTATTTTAAGGACATTTTGACAAAAAAATTATTTAAATACAATAATTTGGCAAAAAATCAACTTAGAATAACCTTTTTTCAAAATGTTCTACTTTTATAAAAAATGCTTCTAAAATAATAATGGTTCATTTATCGAATCGCGGGCGCTTCTCGCGCCAAGTAGTTTCTCGCCAAATCGATAAACGCGCCAAATCTAGTAACCCTTCTGAATTTGTTTTCCAGTGAAGGAGAAGTCGGGTTTTTTTCTTTTTTTTTTTTTTTTTTTTTTTTTTGGCGAAATTGGGCGCATGCGCAGTACATTTCTTTAATTTTAACAGTTTTAACGATATCGCGGCAAGTTACGCTTACGTAAATCGTTTACAGTTTAATTTTAACCAATGATATTTTCTTGCGCTTGGGTAAAAAGCTTTTATTACTTTAAAAATGAACGATTCTTAATTTCTGCACATGCGCAGCTTTTTAATAACGGCCGTTAATGAGGAAACGCTAATTTCTTTTGCTCCGGTTGGGTCAGCTGTCTTCTTTCGGCTTCGTTTTGGGAATTATTTTTTCAGGTAATATTTTTATTTCTTTCTCCGCATAAATTTCAAAAGATTTCCATGATGTCCAGCGATGCTGTTAGGATTAATTTGAATGAATGCATGCAAAAATATGATGAGTATTCTGAAAGGTTTTTTGCCCTGTTGCCTGTGTTTGGAAAGAAAGCGGAGTTAGAATGGTGTATGAAAAAAGGTTTGAATGGATCATTGTATGTGTGTCCGAAATGTGGAAAAAGTATGGAATTGAGAGAAAGAACGGGTAAGAAAGTGAATGATTGTTTTTGAATGGTACTGCAGAATTCAGTCGAGTGTGAAAGAGGATACTCAAGATGTGTTTAGGAGTGTAAGGAAATTGTCTTGGTTTGAATTGAGTAATATGGATATATATGGGAACTGTTTTATTAGTGATGCAAAAATAAAAATGTTTTGGAAGGGGCTCTCTGAAATATGCAGGCGCACACTAGTTTAATTTCAGTAGGGAACTCATCGTCATCATAAATGTCGGAAAAAGCAGCATTTTTTAAAGGTAAGTGAAATTACTTCCATTTTTAAATGCCTAATTTTTGCAGCGATTTTCAGTTTCAAAACTTTAAAATATAACGTTTTTGATGATTTCCCTTCAGCCACATCTTGTATTTCGCGCTCCGGCGTTGTGTGTTGTGGTAGGGTTGCAACTCCGAAACAACACTCAAAAACGCGCCAAATTGGCGATTTTTCAAATTTTAGCGGGAAAAGCGGCCGATTCGACAATTTCACCATAATAATATTTTGTGTGTGTGTGTGCTTATGTAAAGTAAAGACTTCTCCAGAAAGTCTGTATTTTTTTTTTTCAAAAATTTACATTATTTTCAGAGTTACCAACAATTGAAATAATTATCGGGTATTTTTAAAATTTCTCCCTTTTTGTCGTAAAACATGGATAAACCCACTTCTAAGTTATATATTTCAAAAATTCTTATTGAGCCTCTATACAGAGGTCTGAGCTATATACAGGTAAAATATTAATACAATAGAAGCATTTTTTACAAAAGGAGAACATTTGGAAAAAGGTTATTCTAAGGTTATTTTTTGCCAAAATATTTTATTTAAATAATTTTTCTTGTCATAATGTCCTTAAAACAATTTTATACATGTATTCTAATCTAAGTGACACTAAATATCATAAATATTATCCATTTATACGCCTTTTCAAAATCACGGTTCCGAATGTAGTCGGATACCTTAATGTGCAACGGCTTCCTTTACAAGGTGAGTTTTGAATAGTGCCAGGACTCAAACCCGTGACACTCCGCCTACAAGTTCGTGACACATAACCGCTAGCCACCTACATCAATAGAACCAAATCCCGAGTTCAACATTTATTTCAAAATTCTAATTTAATCCTTACTTAATTCAGAACGTATTCTTGAATGGGATTATCGGAAATTTGCTTATCGAATACTGTAGGAAAATTTGTACAAATAAAAATACACTCTCTACAGTTATTCCAGTTCGAACTTTTAGTTCCATTTCCGGTATTCCGGTGCGGAAGTTACATTCCCGCCTTGTTCGGGGAGTGGAAGTGTTCCTCTTTTTATTCTCTTTCGAACGCTTATCACTTCCTAAGGAACTTTTTTCACTAATATATTTTGAAAAATGATTAATTTCCTTCCTGCACGAAGTTGCCCTGCCTTGATCACCCCTTAACAAAATTGTATTTCCGGGTAGGTAAAGAGGGATGCTTTAGGCCGGAAAACAAATTATCCGAAGGGAATCCAATTCGCCCACAAAGAGGGAACAAGATCAACCTTGTAACAGGGAAAATATTTATTTACTTTTTTAAAAAAAAACTGTTTTAACGGTGGATATCTTTTTTTATGTTCAATCTCAACGCTAATAAGTTTTTAGTGGATGAAATAGATTGAGACTGTTTTCTTTAAACCTTTTGTTCTTTACGTCATTCTCTAAAAAAAGTGTTTTATATATGTTTGCACTAAAGTGCTGTAATCAGTTTGTGACGGGCTCACGCGTTTTTTTATTAACATATCCTTTTGGGTTCTTTGGGGCCAGAATAAATGGCAATTCTTTTCCATTTTTTCTTAAAATGTGCATGAAAAATGCAAACTAGGAAGCTTTTAAATCATAGAAGTTTAGAGTAAGCAGGGTGGGGAGTGTGATGTTAGTTCGTGTGGCAGGTGTGAAGAGTATTTCAAGGAGTTAAGTTACAGTCAAGAGAAGGTACCCGTTTTAAAGAGCTTTTAGTCAAGGTGCATACCATCGCACACCAGTGAACTGCAACTCCAGTTAGGATCAGATAGATTGAGACTTCATTGGACATTAAGGTAGGAATGACCATTTAAATATTCGGATCTGAGATCGCATTGAAATTGAGCTTAGGCGAGTTAGTTATTAATAGTAGTCCGTGTTACGTTATTTCGGTATTATATATTGCCACCGTAGATTCTCTCACATATCATATTAATATCTAATCTGTTGGTTTATGTTAATAAATAATTGGTTAAGTTAATAAAGTAATATTAAGATTATGGCAGCTTCTAGTTCTTCATTTACTCCTACACCTCTAGCTCACGCTGATAATCTAGGAGAAGGGCACTCAAGGGAGGCGCCCTTACAAGTTAATCTGTTCATTAACCTTTTTAGCGGTCAATTTTTTTTGCCCAAATTGTTGAAACATTTTTTATTGTATTTCATTAAGCATAACACATTACAGAATGTGAAAGTGGAAGAATTTTATCTTAATTTTCAGATTTTTACACAATTTTTTATTTTTTATTTTATGGGTGCGGAACATAAAAACATTAAATGTTTGCTTTTTATAACCCCACTGCATGCAATGAAGAATGTTTCATATATCTTAAAAGAATTTCTCTCATGCTTGCAAATAAGTTTCATGTTCGTACCTGCTTTTCAAATGGTTGAGGTTTCTCTGTGTAGGTTCATATGTATAGGCGCACACAATTTGAAGCATTACGTAATACATTGCAATGAACATAACGAGACACGTGAGGTGTGTTACGTTTTCAGCCTGAGGTTGCATCTGGTGGTTCGCATATTGAGCACATCATGTGATAATTTCCATGAATAAAAATGGTTTAGTTGTTTTCCAAAGCGTCTTTATGGATTGTTTAATTTGTGATTTTAATTTACGTTAATTTTTGATTACATGATACTGTACAAGTTTAATGACTGAAGCGAATTGTATGAAATTTTGATAAACACTTTAAGTGATTTTATATATTGTTTATATGCCTCTTAAAATACCATTATGCTCTATCAATCGGTTTTGGAAGTTGTATATGCAACCAGTACAGCGCCCTCTATCGGTTTAAATGCAATTTTCTTTTTTCTGCATGTTTGACTTGCGCATGTTCTGAAATGTGTCGATACCAAATTTCCCATGAATATTCCTGGTAGTTTTCTCTCCAGCACCCCTTGAACACTTGTAATTTAATTATACCCACCCTGTACTTTTCGCAATCATAATACATTTCTGCATTTCTGTGATATGGTTTACTCTTTGTCTGTGTGAATGTGCACCATTTCTCCATTATTTTAAGTAGATTATTTTCCACAGTATTTTAAATATTTTCAAATCGAGAGGGTTAATCACATATATAGTGTATTTCGAAATACAGTCCAACCTTTATATAACGAACCTCTATATTGCGAATTTTTCTATAGAGCGAACATTTTCCTGGAACCGTGAACATTTCGCGATTTTCTTCGTAAAATAACTTCTCTACAGCGAAGTGCATTTTCTATATAACGCGAACTTTTCTTTTGTAATTCAATTTTTGGTCTCCCTTTTTTTAAAAGTATTTCTGAAAACATTTCAAGTTATTCTCTCTTTAACACATTTTATGGTATCTTGAACTGGTTTTATTAGATCCTAATTCACAGAGAGCAATAGAGTTCTGGACATTTCATCCAAGAAGTGCAAACTTTAACCCCATTGGTTCCTTAGAAACATCTTCGATATCCTCTTTCACCCCCAGTGGAGTTGTTCTGTGTCCCCGTGTTCTAATTATAAAATAATGTATGCTTAATATTACTTGTATGCTTTAAATTATAAAATGTCCTTAAAATTCATTAATTTTAGTATAAAATTATTTTCTTAATATTGAAAATTCAGTTAGTACTTCGACATTCTTTTTCTTGTTTTCCTTTTAGTTTTTCTTTCTTTTTTGATGGGTGAGATTTATAAAATTAACATATATTAATTTAAAAAAAGATGTGGATAATTTCTTTTTTTAATACATAGTGTTTATGAATTTAAAATTTGTTTTATGTGGTTTATAAAGAATATTAGAAGATGAACCTCTATAGAACGAATTTTCCATAAAACGAACTTTTTTCCGGGATTTAGCTACTTCGTTATACAGAGGTCTGACTGTATGCGGTTACACATCTAAAAACGAGTTAAAAATAAACATAAAGGAATAATTAGAGTTTCTGTGAAATGAAATGCAAATTAGATGGAGCAATTTTTCCTTTTTGCAAAATTCTCGTTTCAAAATGGTTCCACCACAAGAAAAGGTGCAAGTTATGGCATGGGGTTTAAATTTAGGTCTACAACACGCGGGCAGCCTAAATGGGGCATCACCACTGTGGAATTTGGAAGTGAGAAAATGTCCCCGGCGATGGATGAAAAGATGTTGTCCAATAGCGTGGTCACCCAAATCTCTAGAGTTAACACCTTTGAGCTTCTTTTAAGGAAACGTGAAAAACATAGTTTACCATAGTGACACTGATGAAATGAAAATCCGAATGGCAGGGGACATTCACATGGTTGATCTTTCAATGCTTCATAGATCATAGCTAGAAATCTCGTATAGAGTCGATGAGTTGTGCGGATATATTGGTGCGTGCATTGAAATCGCGCAATAAAGCTTTGTAAAAAGAAGTAACATAAAAAAAAAATTAAGTCAATTCCTACTTTGAATGGATGAATAGAAAGTATTTTGTTAACGACTGAAAATTTGAACAAGATATATTTAAATATATATATATATATATATATATATATATACATATAGATAAAGTGAACTAATAGTAGGAATTGAAAAAAGAGCATAATTTGTCTGCATTGTTGTAACAATGCACACCCGGTTTGGCTAGTTTGACTGAAAAACAAGTTTTCGATGCCAACTTTTGTCTTTGTTTTAAAAGTTACATTGTTACAACAATAGAGACGCATCTAAGTTAGTATCAAAACCTGTAATTAATTTAATGAAATTAAATTTAATTAATGAAATAATATTTGAAAAAACTGTATTGTTGGTGCACAACCCCATTGGTCAGCAGTGCTAGACCAGGTCCATGACATCGTACACATTCAAAAAACCCTGCACCAGCAAGGGATTGTCTGCTAAATTCTGCTTGGTGAGCCCTAGGCATTCGAGGATGTAAGCAGGTGAGGACGGCTCAGAGGAACAATTCGTGCACATTTCAAAGATCTTGCATCCTTTGAAAAATTTCATTGTCCTAAGATGGCCACTTCGAAAGCGGGCTAGAAGAGTTTGATCCAGTCTTGTAAAACCGTGAGCCAGAGAGATTCCAGGACGAGAACACTGATACCAATGGCGCTCTGGGG
>BMAV01026490.1:82351-92921 GCA_019973955.1 Trichonephila inaurata madagascariensis | reverse complement strand
AAAAAGATTGGCAGTGTACGCAATTGCTCGAAAAAAAATTGCGTTAGGAAAAAAGCGGCGAAATGCCTCATTTATTAAAAAGAAGGAATTACATATGAACGGGGTAGTTTTAAATAATATTGATTTTTATAATTATAATATGAACTTATATAAAATGAATGTTTTATAATTTCAAAACAAATTGTAAGTGCATTTGATACATATTGTAATATTTTAATGCATTTAATTTTAATATATTTATTTAATAATATTTAATAACTTAGAACATATTTTACTGTCTTAAAATATTTACTATGACCTAAATTGTAATATATGTAAGAATGAAGGCCAAGGTTTACTTCTTTCATGTATTTTATTGACTTTCAAAAGTTTAAACGTTTTTCACGACTTTATATTTTTCATCGTGATCATATATTTAAAATGCTAAGGCTTTTTTTGTATTCATTATAAATCTTTGAAACTTTTCCTGGTTGTTTTGTATAAAATGTTTGATAATTCTGTGCATAGCTTAAGGATTTATATGAAGAGCTATTTTTTAAAAGATCCATAAAGTTAGATATAGCTGTTTTTTTTTTTTTTTTACTTTTTTGTATCACTTTATTCCATTTAATCTTAATTTATTTACTTTTTAATATGTGCTAATTCAGGATGAATTTTGCATTAAAAACACTTAGTACAACTTGAATTTTAATATATATTAGAATGGATACTATATTTTAGGTCTTTCAATTATTTTTTTTATTTCAAAAACTTTAAATTGCTTTTTCTCAGCTTCTTATTTTTCATGATGATCATGTATTTAAAATGCTAAGGCTTTTTTATATTCACTATATAATTTTGAAACTTTTTCTGGTTGTTTATGATAATATGTTTAATAATTCTGTGCATGGAATAAGTATTTAGATGAACAGTTATTTTTTTAGAAATCTATAAAGTTAGATATAGCTGTTTTTTTACTGTTTTTTAGTGTCTAAGAGAAAAAAAATTCTAAAAATGAAAGTATCTCTCGTAATACCAATCCCATGCACAGAATTGTGGCAAATACTTCCAGGAATATCAGAAAAAAAATGGTTCAAAAATATTTAAATTTGTAAAAGTAGTAGGAATTTTAATAATTTGAAATAATTTTAAAAATTTTAAAATTTAAAATTATTGTTTGTTTAAAAATAGTATTTTGCCTATGAAATGTTTATTACATATGTGTTCGAGAGAATACAGTACATATAATTTTATTCTTATAACTATCTAAGTAAAAGAAATTGTGTACAGGGTACCGTGTTCCCTTAATATTTTATAAATTGGGTAAATACGTATTTAGCGTTAGTCAGGCCTTGGGCCCATAGACTCCAGCCCCCCTCCCGTGAGACGGGGGTGTATGTTACGCCATTGTAATGTAGACACTTCCAGACGCTCTGTCCATTTGTTATAAACAGTCTCCCGGCAATGCACATTCTTTTGCTTTCTTTCAACGCTCCAGCAGCCCGCGCTTGATCGAAGACGAAACTTTCAATGACAGTGACATTACCAATAATTTGATGGATTATGAAAAGGAACAAGAAGAACCGGATTCTTTGAGAACGGATAAAAATAGGCAGGGATCCAGCTTTCCAACAAATTGTAAAAGCATTTTCTTAAAATAGAAAAAAATTAAGAAAGTAGTATAAAATTCCAAGAAGGGCTTTAATCATGTATATCTGGTTATCGTGATATTTACAAGCAATTGATCTCTCACGACCTTCGACCAAAAACTTATCGCTTACTTTATGATGCCAAAAAGTAAATCAATTGAAATTGCAACTTCAAGTGACGAAAGTGATTTTGAACTTATTCGTTAAAAGGCTTTGGATTACGATGAGTAACAATGAATTAAGTATGTGCATTTTGAAAAGTTATCCGTGTGTACAGTGAATAACTATTTGTTTTTAAAATGTTTCCATGTGTAATATTTAATTTATTTTGTTATGGTAGTATTCTTACATAAATTTCGTAAATACTTTGCATATTTTATAAATGCGACTTTTTTTATGCGGTCCCTATCCATCGCATAAAAAAAAGTGTTTTGTAGTATTTCCACGATTTAGTTTGTTATATGTAAGAATTTATATGAAATTTTTGAATAATTGTTTTTGTGTGTTTATTTTTATGCTGTCCCTATCTACCGCACAAAAACAGGTTCAACTGTAATACTATACTTTGACGCTAAATCCGCAATATGACTTTAAGCTCCTAAGTGCCATTGGCGTATATATACGTCTCACTTAACTAGTGCGTTAAATTCCCCTGACGTAGTATGTTTTTCCGCGAAGTAGGATTTTATCTGTGCACTGCTATCCATAAAATTATTCCGAAGGCTTTGGAATGCAATAGAAGGACATTCACAGTGTTTTCATAGGATTTACTTATGTCACAGAGAATTTCTTATTTTTATTCATTTTCTTCCCCCCCCCCTCTCAGTACATCATATAAGCGCTTCTTCGTGGAAAACGGGTGCATTGTGGGGAGTGAATCGCCTAATATTTAATCGGCTATTAAAGAATTATTTATAAACCGTACAAATTATCAAGTGTTAATGTTTGTAGATAATGTTACGTATGATAAGCCCATAGGGTTGCTGTTAGTTATTAAAACTGCTATTTAAAATTGGTATTTTTAAATTAACTCTCAAATACATCGTGCACTACTAATACATTTATATTATATCACTGTAAATGCCAATTTATATTTTTTATTATGTCGCAATGTATTTAGCTTGTTTACTTTCAGTAAATTAATAACTTTTTAAAAATAATATTTTGTTTTCGACTTTTGAATATGCTCGCGCCCTCCTTGTAAAGTTATCACGCCCCCTAGGGGGACGCGCCCCAGAGTTTGAGTAACGCTGCTTTAAATGTTTAACAGTTTAAAAATACACCACGGTTTGAGTGATTGTAATAAGAACTTTTATTAATTTTGTAGAAGATCCATTACTTCCATAGGAAGGTTTATATCCAAAATTATCCCCAGTAGATGCCATTACGTCTGTTGACGAGTTTTAAATAAATCATTCTAATTGGTATGGAAGAGTGAGATTCCAATGAGGGCACTTGAGCCGATGTTTATTCATTCATTTATTCACGAATGAATGCTCTCATCCGATTTGTGGTGGATCGCTTTCAGCGATAAAATATTCATTAAATGGGAATGAGGCACGCTCCTCCTGTCAGCGCCATCGATTCCACTTCGGATAGTGTGGGAATGAAACGTCATTCATTTTAGATATCTAAGTATGTGAATATATATGTAAACGTTAAAGAGAGAGAGAAGAGAGAGAGAGAGAGAGAACAGCTTGAAAGCCGTTAATGTGCAGATTACCCAAATATTATTCAAATTGACTCCAAATATTATGATTTGCTCCGTTAAGGTACAGATTCAAGAATTTTTCTATTACTAACTTGGTCATGTTAAGTGGTGATCATTACTGGTTTCCTTATTGTTAAAATTCAAAAGTTTGTTTTTCTCATTCATTTCTGTTTGGAATTTTGATTGAACGTTGACTCAATATCCCTGTATAATTTATCCTAATCATTTGGCTGATAGTAAGTGTATTCGATGAAATACTCAATGAATTAATTTATAATAAATTTAACTCCTTAAGGTATCCGACTACCCTAAAATCATGATTTTTTAAAAAGAAATTGGCAATTTTTTTATAATTTTATTTTATGGGTCATATTATTAGCTTTATAAAAATACCCCAAGGGTTTTATTTTCCATTCACTAGAACAAAAACTACAAGTGTTTTGGTAAAAGCCGATGCCATATTTTTACTTAAGATGTCAAACTTTAAAATGTGTTTTACTCGAAATGTGTTTTTTCGGAAGCTCAAACGGGGGCAGCGATTGCTCAAAAAGTTTTGAAAATAATTTGCTGAAATTTTTTGTGTATGTTCTGTATAACAGTAGAAGTATTTCGACCTTCAGATTTAACAATCACTATTTTATTTCAAAATTTATAGTCCTTTATGTGAATATAATCACTGTTTTTTTAAGCAATTTCATATAATCACTAATATAAAGTGCTCTAGTTTTTGTAAAAATTAAAATATCTCTTATCCTGAAGGAAATTTCAAACACGAATAACAAAGTAACACATGAAAATTAAAAAATTGAGAATTTGTTCATTAAATTTTTGTACAGATCGGACACCATTTATGTCATTTTTTGTACATTTTCGCCAGTTTTTTCCCATTTTAATAATAATAAATTTTTTTTCTGTCTTCAATTTTAAGATTTTTCCTTAAAATATGCTAAATAAATCTAAAAATCACAAAAAAATCCCCATGTCTCCATTTTTTCAAAAAACAGTTGTCGCAGGTAGTCGGATCTCTGCCACTGGCGTATATATCCGTCTCGCTGAACTGGTGCGTTCAGGACCAAGAGTGTATATATACGTCTTTTCGAAATACGATTCTTTTCTCTGTGCTGGATGTTTGCGAAAAACTTACTTCAGAGAAAAATTCGCATATTTGTACCTTTTCTTCTCCTCCAGTGTACACCATACGCGCGCCTATTTAAAAAACGGCGGCACTAGGGAGCGAATCGTGTTTTTTTAAATCTGCAGTCAAGGGGTGAATGATGACGCCCAGTATATATATATTTCCGGGAAAACAAATTAAATGTTAAAATTTTCTCGATTTAACAAAGCCTAATTCTAACAGTCAACAATCTTTAGATGGCACTCACAAGTTATAATTTCATGAAATATGTTTCGCAATTCATTTTCGTAATTGTACTAATACAGTGCTTCTCAAACTTTCAAATATTGCTACCCAATATCCAATCATAAATTTCATCGCGCCTCCTTCCATACAAATAACAATGCAGAAATTCAATAATACTGTACTTTGACACAAAAGCTACAATACGATTTAAGTGCTACCGACATATATATATGTCCCTGTCAACCGGTGTGTTAAATTCCCGGGACGTATGTATACGATTTTCCGAAATATGTGATCTTTTCTGTTGACTTATATACATAAAATTATTCCGAAGGCTTTGGAATGCAATAAAAGGACCTTGACAGTGTTTGCGAAGACTTATTCTCGTATCGGAGGATTTCTTATTTATTCATTCCCCCCCCCCCAATACCTCACATAAGCACACGTACTTGGAAAACGGAGGCATTGGGGAGCGAATCACGTGTCTTTCGATCGGGAGTTAAAAGATTATAAAAGCGTTTAATTTATCAAGATAAGAGAGAGAGTGTAAATTATTGTATATTACTTTGTATATGACAAAAACATAGGGCAGGGATAAATATTAAACTTGTTCTTAACTTAGTATTGCTAAATTAATTATAAAATACATTATGCAGTACGCACTGATATAATACATTTATAAGTGTATTATATCAGTGTAAATGTTAATTTGATTTTTTATTATGTCAGAATGCATTAAGTTTGTTTACTTTCAGTAAATGAATAATTTTTAAAATGTTATTTTGTTTTCTACTTTTCAATAGGTTCATGACCCCTCGTAGAATTATCATGCCCTCTAGGAGGCGCGCCCCACAGTTTGAGAAACGCTGTACTAATATGTTAAATCGATTTGATTCCTTGTGTTATAATATTTCAATTGATATATGATTGATTCTTTCGAATAATGTCGATTGTAATAATGTGATTCTTTAGATACTGAAACAAACAAAAAAAACATTTAATGTAAACGCACAGAAAATTAATTGGTGTTGTTCGGACAAATATCTTCTTTAAATTGAACTATTACCTAGTAGTTACTGTGAAGATTATAAAACAAGTGTCTATCAGGTACTGTGCAGATTAATGAGTGTTTAGTACAGGGATGGGCAACTAGTTTCCAGTCAAGGCAGTCAGGAAACGAAGTAGATGTTCTAAATATTTGGGCCAACATATATTTTTGAGCAAGGTTTTTCTTTCACAGAAATCAAAAAGGCTAAATATAGATGCAAGTTGTCTGACATAAACTTGCAGGATGCAATGAGAATTTCAACAAGCCATCTCACTCCTGAGTTTAAAAAAAATGAAGAGGGTGATGTGGTAAATTTGTGTCATAAAACTGATCCGAAAACTAAATGTGTTTGCAGCTATAAAAGATATGAAATTAGGGCAATAAGTAAATTGAAATTCGGTAATAGTTAGACATACGTGGAACCTTATATATGAGCTACACCAGGGGTACTCAACCTTTTCTTTTGCCGGACCGTATACATATGTTAGCTATTTCACGCAAGCAGCAAGCATATAATGGTTATTGCACGCGGAATGCAGAATGAGGATTAATAGGGCGCCGGCCCCCCCAAATGCTTTAATATCAGGATAACATAAAAAATTGAAATGTGGAAAATTGATTAAAATATTAAAATTCCTATTCTGGTTTTTTTAATTATTGTTTTGCTTTTGTTAATTAAAATTTCTAAATTGGAAGCATTTAAAAACCACTCCGTGACAATTTCTGCATCAGTAAACGGTTTCATATGATGACCAATAATAAAACACATTTCACAGAGTGCCTTTATTACCGCTGTGACATTACCACTAAGAAAACACTTTTTTTCCTGTTGTAAAGATTATAAAAGAAGACGAGGAAAAGTGTCATTGAGCAATTCCTGTTTATTGGTATTTTTTAAGTACAACACTTTCGCGACAAATCAAACAATTACTGATCCATGCTTCACTACAAAATAGTCAACTTCCCAATCGTCTTGAAACAACTTATTTTCTTCGAAAATTTGTTCACTTGCAAGATGTGAAAGGTAAGTTAAAAATGAGCTCCATTCCACGTACAGATGGAGGACAAAATAATAGGAACACATGTGAGAAAATGTAAATTTTTTAATTGTAAGGAGTGGAGCCACCTTTGGTCTGAATGACAGCTAGTATTTGGTGTGGGATGGACAAATAAAGATTTTGAACAAGGAATTTGAACCCATCCTCGTGCAGGTCCATCTCAAGTTCAGAGAGTGAGCGTGGACGAGAAAAAACCGTGCACAGACTTCGCGTTCTCTAAAAAAAAACCTGACACTCAATGATGTTTAGATCAGGTGACTGAGGAAACCACGTTCCACTTCATCTTCATGCTCATGTACCCATGTTTGAACACTGTTAGAGGAGAGAACAGGGACGTTGTCACGTTGGAACACACGACATAGGAAAACATCTGTCGGCCCAGAAGCATAGGGTGAATAGGATCTGCGAGAATGTTTCAATAATGGTCTCCTGTGATCATTCCCTTCAATCGGCTGAAAAACGACGCATTTTTAAATGGGTGTTCCTATTATGTTACCCTCTACCTGTGCACAAGTCTCGTTCCGTTTAACAGGTTGTAGGTCGAATTGGTTTTTAAGTCTTACTTATTTCAACGCCATTTTGTGAACCAAACTGATTATAAATATGCATAGCATTTAATACCGTACATTTCCAAATGTAAGCTGATTCTTGTATAATTAGATATCAGCGATATTCTAGTGGTAAAACGGTAACAGTTATACATTTACGTGGAACCTTAGAGAAAGCTCTATTATCCACTCATCATAACAAGTTGAACAGAGAAAATTCTGTTGAAGTTACATATAAAAATACATATAAGTCCACAATGAGTGCAGCGCAACAACGCTGGTGGAGGGGCAGGTGGGAAGCCACTCACCCATTTGATTTAGTTTCTGTTTCGCTTTCATAGGAAAACGAAGAGAAAATGACGTCACATCTCCATGACAACAAAGCCCGTCTTTCAACCGTCTGCCGCATCTTGACGGAACGAGGAGAGAAGGGATAAATTGCTTAACAGGATAACAAGGATTAAGACAGGAAGGGATAACAAGGATTAAGATAATATTATTTTTAGGTCCATTATTCGTTACCTCTTAAATAACTGCTTGCGGTTATTGAAAAGAAATTTTAAATAACCACTCGGAAGAAAGTAAAAAAAAAGGTAGAGGAGTTTGAAATAAGATCATGAGGGGTGAAGTTGCCACACAAAACTCGATCAAAAACTTGCATGGCGCGGGGGTTGTCCTGGTGGTTATGGTCGGAGTGTCACGGGTTCGAGTCCTGGTGCCACTGAAGACCATGTGAGGAGGACAGATGCATGTTAAAACTTGTTGTGACTCAGTGTCCTTCTTTTTAGTGTGGTGTGGTTGTTGATATCTTGATCACATTAGTTACAGTTGTGGAAAAATATTTTCATTCCATTTTAAAAGGACATGCATTCTTAAATTGCATGTATGTTTACCTAGATTATGAATTTTATTATTATCTAAGAAAAGTGAAATCATTTTGATAGAGTTACTTTATTTCTATTCAGAATACATTAAATAGAAGAATTTGAAGTTAGTCTAATAAAGCCTAACAAATAAAGCGTTCCATCAATAACTGTTTTCGAAAGATGTATAATTTATTTCTAAACATAGTATCGTACTTGTAGAACGGCTGTTAAATTCTGAACATCAGATATTCAGTTCAAAACACAAAAATACTCGGGACTTTTTTGGAAATCAAAAGGTACTGTTTTCATACTCACGGCATACGGGGTTTAGAATTATTAGGTACTTAGTTAAAATGTAACTTTACTCTCTCACTATAAGCAGGAGCTCACAGGACTCTTAAATTGCAAATTTTTCAATTTTTTTGAAAAAAAATATATGTTAAAACCTCAATATTTCTGAGTATTTTGGTACCAAACTGTGTTGATACTGTGAAAACTTTTCCGAAGTTATTGAGAAATAAGTAGTGAAATTCAACGAAAACCCTATCTATTTCTTATCTCTAACTTCCTTTTTCGCAAAACAAAAAAGTAGCGCAGAATTTCTCAGAAACAATTTATGATATCACACACAATTTGAAATTTTATACACGTGTTCAAAAGAAGGCTCTTCATAACTTATACATCAAGTTAAAAAAAATAATAGAATTTTTTTTATTTGAATTTTAAATAATTTTTTATCTTAAAATTTTAAAATTTTCGTTATAATTAAATTTAAAAAAATATTTTTTCCCTCTAAATTTCTTAAAAATTAGTATAACTTCAAAAGGGAACATTTTTATACCAAGTAAAATTAATTTTGCAAATTTTGGTTCATTTTGTATTTTAGAATCATGCGCGGTGTACAGTACTGATTTTCATATTTTTGAAAAATTGTCCAATTTTTATTTCTTTATAACTTTTTAAACCTCTTCTCAAATTCTCTGCAAATTTGAGAAATATTGTAAATATATATGATTATTATGTGGTAAAAATTTCAAATTATTGTTTTGTTTTATTGGTTTGAAGAAGGATGTGTTTTTCGAGTGCACGGATATCTGTTAAGGGTCCTGTGAGCCCTTAATAAAAGAAATAGAAAATAAATAACTTGAAGTTCCATAAAAATTAATTCTGTATCAAAAATATTAAATTGCGTAAAAACAACTGATCTTCCGTAGGACGAGACTATAGTAGTGGTAGAGAGAGTAGCTAATTCGATAGAAAATGAACATCAGTAACTTTAAGAGAGAAACAGAGGGTTGTGCGTAGCTCTGTTGGGTTATTTCTTTTACAGTTTTGAAAGACAAGTTCGAAATGGAAAATTTTGAACTGTTAAGTGCAGTACATACTGAAATACAATGCTCACTATAGACGAAGGGGAATTCTTTTCACTCGAACACGATCCAAAGAATTAATAAACGAGCAATGCAAAAAAAAGTTAATTCCTACTAAGATCAACAAAGAAAAATTTTATTTTAGTAATTTTTTATTCACTATTAATATAAATATGTACATACATACGACAGAATCACAATATTAAGCGACAAAACAGAAAGCGATTTTCCTTATAATTTTTCATTTTCCTTTCTATATAGGGTGTTGTACTATTTTTTTTGTTACTATTTATTCATTAATTAAAATTAAATATACTAATAAAATAGTACAGTAAGAAAAGAATCACATTTTTAGAAATTAGGCCATCCCAGGTGGGATTCGAATCCACGACCTTTGGATGAGAAGTCCAACTCACTATTCATTGCGCTACTGGGAAACAAAGAAACGATTTTACTTTTTATGTATGGTGTTAGATTAGTATTTTTATTTGTTACTATTTATTCATATTTCAATTTAATGAATGAATTAATATATTTGAAAAAAAAAAACTGTATTAACATCCAGCCTCCGCTACAAGTTAAAGAAAATGCATTTGAACTTGAATGGTTGAATAGAAAGCATTTTTATTAAAGATTGAAAATTTGAACAAGATATATATACATATAAGTACACTGGTGTGCAAAACTTAAGCA
Organism: Trichonephila inaurata madagascariensis; assembly: GCA_019973955.1. Lineage (NCBI taxonomy): Eukaryota > Metazoa > Arthropoda > Arachnida > Araneae > Nephilidae > Trichonephila > Trichonephila inaurata. The sequence continues at coordinate 82,639 of BMAV01026490.1, read as the reverse complement.
ACAATGTAAAAATTTAGCAGATAGCCATGAAATTGCAGAAAAGGAGATCTGGAGGTCAGTAGAGGGAACACGTAAGTCAGTAGAAACGTCATGCGTATGCAAATATCAGGAACAAAACGTCAGAAGCGATCTGAGCGTACGCAAAACGCGTGATGTCGGCGCGCGCTGCTCAACAGTAGAATGAAATGAAGGACGGAGACGCAATTCACCATATTCTCTGCAAGTGCCAGTGAGTCAGTTTGTGAAATATGGCTAGAAGAAATCACCTGGACGACTTCACACGTGGAA
>BMAV01026490.1:7119-77351 GCA_019973955.1 Trichonephila inaurata madagascariensis | reverse complement strand
TTTTTTTTCATTATGAATAAAATAATTAGATAATGCATGTTAAAATTAATTTAGAATATCAATTACAAAGTAGTTAAAGCTTGCATTATGAAACTTGCACTGCAAGTTCCTTCAACGAGTATCATCGAACAAAGAACGTAAAAAAACATTTTTAAAACGAAAATAAACTATTTATAGCGATAATTAAAAGCACAACACTTATTCTTTTAAGAAAAAAATATTCTAGTACTCACTCATTTTAGAAATATCCATATTCGAAAGTAGCCCAGAATTAAACAGAAGACGCAAATAGAAAAATTAAACTGAAAATGGTTAAATTTTTAAAGATATCGTCTGAAATTAAAGGGTTATAGCGGAAAAAAAACGAATAAAAGTTATTTCTAATATACGTTATCCCCATGGCGACAGACGATAAAAATATTAAGCTAACCATATTGTAATATTATCGCCCATCTTGGCGAACATAAACTAAAGCTTGGCGTTACTACCCCCGATATCAAATTAGCACGGAAAATTCAGTCGTCAATATTGAAAGTTTGAGAGAAGCACTGGATTAACCAGTTAAATGTGGCGCTCCCATTTGCCAGTCCACTACTATGCGTGTCACAGAAATCGAGTGATGACAAGTATATTCGTTAATCACTAATAAGTGTCACTGTTAAAATATTGGATCAAAAAGATGTTTTATAAAATCGTCAATTGTATTACTATAATACTTATTTATTTGGTTAACATAAACGTATGTTACATACATATTACTCAAAAAACGCAATTGTGACATGGCGGACCTAACCCGAAGGAACCCTATTATTTAACATCTAAAAAAATATTATAATCGCACATAAACAAATACCTCATGCCAACTTATGCTCTGTTTCCACCGGTGCATACCGGGACGCATATGTTCATCTTAAATTTTTCATGTTTTCTATTTATTTGCTTTACGTCAGCCTGGCCTCAAAATATTCTTAACAAATTACTTGGAATTTGAAATTGTTTTGTGTCTGTAAACTTTTTCCATCTAAATAGCCAATGTACAATACCTTTTAAGACGTTTTTATTAGCTTCACCTGTGTTCAACGGAATCTTGAAATTTGATTTTTACCTGCTTTAAAAGGTCAGGTTAATTCGACATTTTGCATACTTGTCAAGGACCGATAGCAGTACGATGATTTCATAATTATGTTCCATTGCCCTGATCAAGATCATCAGGGTTAATGATTTCCCATTTCCAGATTTGGCGACTGAAAGACTGTTTCAACCCTAAAGCGAAAAAGCTCATGGTTAATATAAATACCACAAGCAAAGAGTAATGCTGGTCTATAAAATTAAAAGTTACGCTTTTATTGAAGATCGGACAAAAAAATGAATTATAGTTTAAATATACGCTTTTATAGTGAATTGAACTGAAAGTAAAAATAATTCTTACTATAAGAATAAAATGAATAAGTAGAAAATTGCGATCAAAACGTGTGGTGCTTGATCGATATCAATTGTTATAATTTCTTAACCTGCGGTCACTCGCGCCTGTTTTTGCTACCTTCGTTACTCGCGGGGTGTAGAGAACACCCCAAACTTTTAACACGTGTATTTAATTATGAAAATAAAAATTAAGTCATTATGATACATATTTATAAAGTACAAGATGTTTTTTGTATTATACAAATAAAATTTTTAAATTTATTGTACACAAAGGAGACTAACATGAATTCAAACTAAACGTACAAAATTTTCATTTTAAAACACGTAATTTTATATTTTTTTATAAACCAGTATAAAACGTATATGCCAGTAATAAATATACTTTATAATGAATGAGATAATGATTGTAGAATGTAGAAAAATAATATTTTTATCATTTTCCAAACATTCATAGCAGACTGTATACAAATGCTCAAATTCTCGCGGGAGTTCTCAGCCCTTCAGATAAACTTTTGAAGGTCATTACATTCCAATCGTTCCTTAAAGAGGGATTGCATCACGCCTGAAGGTTCAATGACCTAAAATGTGCAGCTACAGAAAAAATCGTGGTTCTGCACACTCTTTTTAGAAATCTGGGAGGATTTTCTTGTTGCTGGGGTGTACAGAACACCCCGCGCGAGTGATCGCGGTTTAAGGCCGTATCACACGTATATTTTTCATGCAATTTTTTCGTCCAATTTTTGGCCGAATCTGAGGGGGAAGGGTTGCCGTAAACAAAACGACACACTCTGACGTCAGCCGCGCTCTATCTCCACATTGAAAAATTACTCGCCGATTTTTCTGCTTCGGAAAATGAACATCCAAAATTATTTCTTTCATTTCGCTTGCGCAATTGTTGATGGGTGTAAACTAAAAATACAGCATCATTCTATTTGAAATATTATCTGCCGTTAAAATATTATACACCATTAAAATATTATACGGCATATCTGAAGTGTTAGACGAAACCGGAGCCGCCATTTTGTTTATGACGTAGGGCGCCGAAGAACCCCATTGGCTGGAATTTCAAGCAATTTTATTTGGAACAACTTTTGAGCTCGCTAGCAAAAAATTGTTCTAAAGCGGTTGCTATGGCAACTGAGTAAAAATTGCACGAATTGAACGAAAAATTGCTTGAAACGTGCACGTGTGATACGGCCTTTACTAGTTCTATTCCGAAATGCAGAGTGAGTGTAAAAATGTAGTACAAAGCACCCACACGCTTTCACCACAATGGCATTCATTTTCTCATTAATCATTTTATTCTTATATTAAGAATTTTTACTTTTTAGTTCGATTCACTAGAGAAGCGTGCTTTTTAGTTTTTATTAAATATAATTTATTTTTCATTTTTTTAAATTCGTTCTACAGTAAAGTCTTTTTAGTATTATTTAATTTGCATGGCAGTTATACTCGTCCTGACACAAATTCCTACAGCTTGTTTATAACGAATATGATCGTTAATCTCAGTTAACTGGTTAAGTAGCTCCCAAAACTAAATCATTCCCATTTTGATTGTGCTTATAAAAATACATCATACTTGGTGCTTTATTTTAGTTAACCGTTCAAAAAATGATTATTTTTACTTTCATTAATTAGTATTTCAACAATGAGATTTTTCTATCTTAAATATCCAAATATGAATAGAATCAAAACAATATTTCAAAAATAAACTATCGTATGTTTAACGTAACTGATAAGAATTTCGAAAAATCATTTGAAATTAGATTATAAAAATAGAAATGAAATTAACTTAGTTAAAATGACAAATAAAAGTTTTTTCTACATTAAATATTTATTTTCCTTAAATCAAAATATTACTTCTTTTAACATCTTATTTTTAACTACTGTGGGAATATGATGACTGTGTTTAACAGTTTAGAAGAGAGAGAGAATCTGAAATTTTTAATATGAATATGTCGATAATTATAAGACAAAAATGTCTTCTAAACAAAATGAGTTACGAATTCTTTGTAATTATTATGTTTGTTACAAATATTGTATACACACATTTGTGACATCAGTGTTCATCAAAAATAAGTAAAGATTTTTTGTACATCTGAAAATTTTATCCATTGACTACCCATTAACCGCTCGCTTCGCAGGGTATATCATAATATTGTATGAATATATAATAAATTCCTTTTAATTTCATCTTAAACTTAAACCACGTTTAATTTATAATGGTCCTGACCCTTCGGGATTCCCTCGTAAATAATTAACCCTCTCCTAAGCGCGATTCAAGAAGTTACATTCATAGGCGCCAGGTATCTCTCAGATACTTGGGTTTGAAGATGATTTAGTCCTTTTATTGGTGAGATTTGACATCAAAGCGTAATGTTATATCTAAAATATTGACAAAAGTTGCAGTGTTTGTTTCTGAACATCTTAATTTTTAGTATTTCCACTTATCGAAATAATGGATTGTTACTGAAGTAATTGATAATGGACAAAAGTACCTATCTACCAGTTGCACCAAAGCATTCGATGGCCGTTATGGATGAAATTATAAAATGCAAATGGACCACGAGGTTTTAAAATAAAAGTACGAAAAAAAAAAACATGTGGCCCCAAAAAGTAGGTTAATGTATGAATTTGTATATTGAAAAATTAAAAAAAAGCATAGTAAAATCGGAATTTTTTCAGTGAAGAAAACTAATTACGTCTATAAAAATATACTTAATGCTGAAAGCCTTAATAAATTATTTTGGCACGAACTTGGACTGTTGGGTATATACGTATATTACTCAGACCTGTATTACTCGCATATACACGTTGAAATATAATACTCAAGATGTAATCAGAAATTTTAATTGAAACAAAAAAACACATCACACAGGTAATGGTTAGTTAGCACTGTCACCACTACCTATATATACTTTATTGTAGGCTTCCTAAATCATTTTACAATGTTCAAGGCTCATGATTTTTTCGCATTTTATTAAACAAAGTTTTGATAGTCTTCTTTTCTTGATAACATGAAAAAAGGAAAAGTATCTTATTTTAAGTTCTTAGTGTTGGTTCTTCTCTCTTTTTGAACATAGTTGTACAGCAAATATTTCTTCAATCCTGAGACGCAATGAACAAGGCATGGGAATGTTACTGAGGCCGCCTTCACGTAGCCATCTCTCACATGCATTTCAATTTCTAACAGAAAAACCATCTTAAAGAAGTTTCAAAATATTTGCTTCACGATATTTTAGTGTAAATTACTCTGTTGCAAAAAAACTAAAAATTGTAAAGATGTTATTTCTGGAAACTCCGCCTCTCTGTTAAGCCACTTGTAACGTGGGTGTCATATTTGTATTAAAGCTGGCGATCTGAGATCGATTAACCAAAAATTTGATTTCTCGGGCCGAAAAAAATCGATTTTAAATCGATATGTAGCACTGAAGCGATTCAGTGAATCGATATTTCATCCTAGAAAATCGACATTCGATTTGGAATTAAATTCGATCGAATAAATGTCTTCTTATACCTGATGGTAATAAAAATAATTGCAATTGTCAAATTCCCTGATTTTACTGATAAGAGATCGTTTATTATGGTATTTTTTTCTTGTTTTTTATAATAATTTATATTTACATTGTAAATGCAGACTTGAAAAAAAAAATCCGATTTTTTTGTAAATTGATTCATTAGGTTACGATTCAAATCGATATAAAAATCGATCTTTTTCGGAAAGAATTGCCATCCCTAATTTGTATTATTTTTTATGTTTGTGTCCTAAGTGTCGTCTAGATATTCATTTGTGTGTGTTTGTAATTGTATAACCAATTGGGGTATCTGTCAACGAAACACTGCCTAATCAATAAAACCATATATCAGTACTTTAATTTGATCAACGTTAAAGAAATTCCTTAATAACCACGTCTATTATATAATACAAATTATTAATATCTTAGCATTAAAAATCAATTGTATTGAAAAAAATACTTACAATTCCACTCACTTGTTTTAAAAGGGACGGTACTTTGAATGACTGAAGTAAAATTATCTTTTACACTTCCGTAAGATGGATTTTCCGCAAATCCCATTTTTAGTGGATCTCTACTCCACAAAATAAAAATGCTTTCAAAATTTACAGTAAACATCTAATAGTTCAAAAATGCAAATTTTGGAATCAATGATCTTCGTAAACTCCTTTGGGAGTCCGTTTACTTCCGTAAAACCAGTTCTTAGCGAATTTCAATTCAACAACAGAAATCTGCTTACCAAATTTCAAATACAGTTCAACCTGTTTTTGTGCGGTAGATAGGGACCACACAAAAATAAAGACACAAAAAAAATATTCAAAAATTTCATTAATTCTTGCATATAACAAAATAATTCGTGGAAATACTACACATTTTTTATGCGGTGAATAGGGACCGCATAAAAAATCGCATTTATTAAATATGCCAATTATTTACGAAATTTATGTAAGGGTACTTCCATAACAAAATAAATAATTAAATATTACACATGGAAACATTTTAAAAACATATAGTTTCTCATTGTATACATGAATAAGTTTTCAAAATGCACATACATGATTCATTGCTCTACTCAGCGTAATCCTAAGCCCTGTGATGAATATGTTCAAAATCGCTTTCGTCACTGGAAGGTTCAATTTCAATTTATTTTTTTCGTAACATTAAGTAAGAGATAAGTTTTTGGTCGAAGGCCGGGTGGTGAAATGCTTGTAAATGCCACGATAACCTGATATACATGATTAAAACCCTTTTTGGAATTTTATAATCCTTTCTTTATCGGTATCTATTTTAAGAAAATCCTTTTTCAATTTGTTGGAAAGCTGGATCCCTGCATATTTTTATCCACTCTCAAAGAAGCCGGTTCTTGGCCGTCTTCATAATCTATCAAATTATTGATAATGTCACTGTCATTGAAGGTTTCGCCTTCAGTCAAGCGTGTGCTGCTGAAGCGTTGAGAGAAAGCAACTGAAAACGCATTCTCGGGAGACTTTTTATAACAGAGCGTATTGAGGTGTCTACATTTCAGTGGCGTAACGTACACCCCCGCATCACGGAGGGACAGGAATCTAGGGGCCCAAGGTCTGACTAACACTAAACACGTATTACACAATTTATAAAATATTAAATGCAAAACCTGACTTTTAGGGGGGTTAGAGTCCTAACATTCTCCGTTACGCCACTGGTAAATAGATAGAAAACATTACAGTGGCGCCAAAGCCATTGAAATTCTAAACCACATTAAAAAAAGATCGCTCATAAAAATTGTACAAAACAAATGCACAAAAATAAAATCGCATAAAAAAGTGCGCCCCCAAACAGGTTCTGCTCTATGTGGTTCTACAGTTCAAAAACGGGAACATATTTATCTACGACACCAATTAGGGGTGAAGTTTCACAATATTCGTTCCAAGAGCAAAATAGAGGCATGAGATTGCAGGAAAATTTCCTTTACTTAAAGGTCAAGGATTTAAGAAGTGTTCCTGTGAGCATATCCCAAATCACAATGTAAAACAGATTTTCCGGCAAAAAAAACGTATTTAGTAACTCAAGATGACATGGATCAAATTTGTTTTTAAAAAATTAATCGTTTTATAAAACTATTTTATAGAAACTTAATAAACATTTTGGACTATTAATTATATACGTTCACGACAAAACAATGTTTAAAATTCTACTAAAAATATCTTTTTAAAAAAACTATGTCAACTTAAGTACATTTAATAATGCACAATTTACTAAGTAAATACTTTTTTTTTTTTTAAACTCTTTTAACAATATCGTTTCCTTTTTATACTAAAAACCATTCAGGGATTTGATCAAATCACTTTTCTTCAGGAAATGACCCAAACAGTTATTTTAACATCTTCCTTGAATTGTTTAGGGATTTGATCAAATCTATAATTTCATCATTGCCCTGCGACATATATAGGTTATGTTTTATGTTTCCGAATATAAATGCCTGGTATTTTATTTGAAAGAGTTTAATTATCCTAAAATGAATCACACACACACACACACATTATTTAATAGTTTGAAATGTGTGTGTGTGATTTATCTGATTTGATAGTATTTAAAAAGACGAAACTAATAAAATTGAGAGCTTACATTTCATAACTAATGAGTATTGGGTCAATGAATTGTTACTCCAAGATTCGTTTTTTTAAAAAAAATATTCTATTTAATGAATTCCTTTTTAGGAACCTCTTTCGCTGTATTTTTTTAAAAAAAGATTCATTCAATTTCGCAACCATACATCATTTCCCAGAACAAAAGGAGACCCAATGAAGAGAGTGACAGAGCAATTAACTTTAAACTATAGAAGACCCTTTGCATAGCTTTTGTGTCTAGCGACAGAATTAACTGCATTGAGCTATTCGCTCATTACACCACGTCACGTGACACGATTGTCCAGCCAATGAACCCGATGGATATAGAAAATTCTCTGGCTTAAACGCTGTTGGAGAATTCAAAGTTCTAAATTGTGATCCCCTTGCACTGGGGTGGGTAATTATTTTGACTCGGGGCCACATTGTGGAAGAGGAGATAAAAAAATGCATTCATTAAAAAATAATTGCATTCATTATTTAAATTTGCCTCTAAGAAAAGGTATAAAGTGTACCGTAAAAATCAATGAATATTAAATAAAATTATCTCAGTTTTATTGAATTTGTTTATTGTGCTAACTTCATAACTATAGCTGTAAGCACATTAAAAGTTAGAATCAGTTTAAAGAAAAAATGTACCCCTATCACTCTTTTTCAATTTTTCAGTTAGCTCAATCTCTCTCTATATTTCTTTATATACTAGCTGGTATACCCGTTCTTCGCACGGGTAAATTGAAAAATTAAACAATACAGACTGAAGAATAAAGAAGTTTTTAATGAGTTAATTTTACGTGAATTGAAAATTAAACAAAAAAAGCTTTTTGCATATTTCAGATGAACAAAAAATGTTTCCTAAATTTTAAGTCTGTAGATATAATAGCTGATAAAAGATTTTTATTTTATTTATAACGCCCCGTAACTCTCTTGTGGGTCGATTTTTAAAACGCCTTCCTTCTGCTCAGCAAAAATAACACATTGTTACAAATTTTGTTTTATAAACGCTTAAAATAGTGTAAAAAATTTGTATCTCTATGTGTAATACGTTAATATTGCTTTATGATGCATTTATTTTATGAGTTTACGAAAACTTAATAATTATGTTTTTCACGTAAAGAAATACCTATGCTGTGTAAGTATGTCATTCTTCTACTTTGTGAATCGGTGTTTCTTTCTTTTTTTTCTCTTTGTTTTCTGTTGACCAAGGGGTGAGAAAGACGCATGACCTTTGTCGATATGGACTGTAAAATCATTAAAATCAAAGGACATGAACGGGAAATATCGCGAGTGGCAGCAACCTAATCAAACAAAAAGTTTGATAGAACTGCTAGAAATCGTTGATACTGATGGCTCGCGAAATAAAATAATCCCTATTTGAATCCCTATTTTCACTATTTCATTGGTTTTACCTTTATTTTCGCGGAACTTTAATTTTTTTTCTAAAATAAAAGCCTAAGTTACTCCTTATAACATTAGTTGTCTGCCAGTTAAACTTCCGTCAAAATTGTTCCAGCTGTTTCAGAGATTAGCCGAGACAGACAGGCCGACAGACAAAAATTTAAGAAATTGGGTTTTTCATATAAGTATCGTGCATACTTTTTAATGCATTTAGTAAAAAGATGTTAATTTCAAATTACAAGCACACACTTCATTTTCGTTTATATGTATAGATTTATCTTACTCAAATTTTCAATCGTTAATAAAATATATTTTAAAGCGCTCAATTGGGCTGAAATTTTATATACACGTTTATTTTGGATGACAATACGGTAATTTAATTAAAATTAATTGACTGAAACTAGTTATTTAAAGAATTACAGATAGAGTTAGATTGGCATCATTTTTGGCTACTTAGCAACCATTGTGGCGGACTTGTGCCAAAACTTTGAAAGATTTTTCTCACTTTTTAAAGCCCTCATTTGAGTTGAAATTTTTTATACACAATTGTTTGGGGTGACATTAAGATAATTTAATTATAATTAATAAAACTTGACTGAAACTAGTTATTTAAAGAATTATAGATACGGTCACGTTGGCTTCATTTTTAGTGACTTGGGTCAAAACTGTAAAAGCTTTTTTTTCTCACGTTTTAAAGCATTCAGTTGAAATGAAATTTATATACACGATTGTTTTCGATGACAATACGATACTTAAATGATAATTAATATAAATTAATTGCCCTTAATATTGTGATATTAATTGTAACTATAATAAAAAGTAGCTAAAATAAAAATTTTCTTTGTAAATAGGATATGACTTAATTTTTTAATTTTATATTACTTTTTATATTTTCATGTATTAACTTAGGAAGAAAAAACCCTTTTGACCTTAAAAAGCACGTTCGATAAATTTGATGTAAACTTTGATTTAAATCCAGATTTAAACTGTGATGAAGGAAACCAGTTTATAATGAAGATGTTTAAGTGATAATAAATTATTTGCTAATTTTTTGCGTAAAACATTCTAATCCAGTATTAGTTGTTGACATATGCAACCATAAAATGATTCATTTTAGAATTTGAAAATGTCAGGTGAAATATTAGTTATTCTTAGAAATTGCATGTGTGTTTTTCAGGAAAAGTTTCAAAACCGGTAAGCAAGGCACGTGTAAGCAATTCAGATAGATTCTTTTACTGTATCCACCGATAAATCTGTCAAAAATTTAAGATATAAACCTTTCAACGAGAAGTCACTTGCAAATATGTATATAAACAGGCATATTAATCTTTCCATACTAAATGAAACGAGACACTGCTTGAACTAAGTTATTCGATATTATGTTTAGAGGGGAAAAAATACATGCAAGATTAAAACTTTAAGTAAATGTTAGAGTATCGAATTTTAAGTAAATACGGTAACCCTCAAAAGTACTCTTGCATTTACAATTTTCTATAAAATTTAATGTTTAATGTTGAATTTGCTATCATTCTAACCAATTTGCTATCTATGTCCAATTTTCTGAAACTTAATCCCGAGAATTTTATTATAACATTGAAGCATAGACCGTGCAGGTGCTTTTGTGTGAGAGTGTAAATCGGCTTTAGGATTAAGTCATTGGGCATTTTTTTATGGTATTGTGAACCATGAAAAATTAATTTAAATATTTAAAGAAAGATTTGAAATTATTAACTCAAAATTTGGGTATTGCAGTCGATTTCTTTTTTTAATAAGATAACCCCAAGCACAATCTCTCGACGTACGCTGCTGGTATCCCTATACCTGTCCCGAAATACTGAAAACACCTCCTAAATCACCTGATTCAAGCTAAGTCAGTGCTTCTCAAACTTTCAATGTTTGCGACCCAATATTCAATCATAATTTGATTCGCGCCCCCCTCCATACAATAATGATGTATTAAATTCAATAATATTATACTTTGACGATAAACCTACAATACGACTTTAACCTCTTAAGTTCCCCGACGTATATAAACGTCTCTCTCAACCAGTGTGTCGATTTTCCCAGACGTATATATACGTCTTTCCGAAGTACTATCTTTTCTGTGAACTGCTATCCATAAAATTATTCCGAAAGCTTTGGAAAGCAATAAAATGACCTTGACAGTGTTTGCGAAGGGTTTACTTATTTCTGATAATTTGATTATTTATTATTCTTCCCCCCCTTAATGCACCACATACACTTACTTACGAACTAAACGGTAGCATTGGGGAACGAATCGTGCAATTTTTAATCGGCATTTAAGTATTAATTATAAACCATATAAATTATGAAGATAAGTGTTAATGTTGGCATATAATTTTATTTATTGCAAATCCATGGGGTCACTGGTAATTATTAAACTTATCCTTAACTTAGTATTGTTAAAGAAATTATAAAATAGATTGTGCAGTACTGATACTTTTGTAAGTGTATTTTAGTGTAAATGAGTATTTAACTTTTTTTTTTATTATGCCAGAACGTATTTTTTTGTTTACTTTCAGTAAATTAATAATTTTTTTAAATAAAATCTTTTATTTTTGACTTTTCAATATGCTTGCGCCCCCTTTGTAGGGTTATCACGCCTCCCTAGGGGGCACGCTCCACAGTTTGAGAAACACTTAGCTAAGTAGATGTTTCGTGAGAATTTGAATTTCAAGTAAAAAAACATGACGTGTGTAGAAGCAAAATGTGAAGTAAAAAGAATAATTAGAGAAGAATGTAGGTACATATCGATGCAGAAAATACAAAATCAATCAATAAATAAAAATGATGAAATATACACCAAGACGTTTAAAAGTTGTTGTATATAAATTCTAAAAGATGTCCTACTGAGAACTAAATTAAGAAAAGAGAAATGCAATTGCTAAAATTATATTGAGAAATTTAAGTGTAGGATGACTTTTGTGGCTTTGTTTTTTTTTTTTTTTTCAATTCCTATTATTAACTTACACTCTCTATATATTTATTTATTTATTTATTTATTTATCTTGGTAGAATGTTCAATCGTTAATAAAATACATTTTAAAGCGCTCCATTGAGCTGAAATTTTATATGCATGATTATTTTGAATTACAATACAATAAATTAATAAAAATTAATTGATTAAAACTAGTTATTTAAAGAATTAAATACACTGCCATGTTGGCGACTTAGCAGCAATTTTGGCGACTTATGTCAAAACTTGAAAAGGCTTTTTCTTGCGTTTTAAAGCATTCAGTTGAACTGAAATTTTATAGACAGGATTGTTTGGGATGGCAATACGATACTTTATTGATAATGAATAAAAATTAATTACAACTATGTTGTGATTCTCTCATATGTATATACATATTTATATTAATTGTAACTATTTAATAAAAATAAGCTATAATAAAAATTTTCTTTGATCTAAGTAGGAATTGACTTTAAAAAAAAAATTTTTATATTAATTGTTTTTCAAAACGGTTGTATTAAGTTTTTAAAAAAAAATGATTGTTATTTCAATAAAAACAATTTGCAAATATTATAAAAAAATACAATTCCGAAGTATTAATTTTTATTACTCGAAAACATTAAAATTTATAGGAAATCATAAGTGCACTAACACTTGCTAAGGCCACTGTATTAATTCAACACACACAAGACACACATATATAATATCTGGGCGCATGTTGTGTCCTGGTCCCGCCATGAACCTTACATCACCATCATCAATATGGTAATTTGGCTTGATTTAAGGTATTTTTAAATGGTAATATGACATTTTGAGATCAAAAAAGTTTTTTTATCTTTGCAATCGCACTGATGAGGAAACAAGTTGCTATTTTGAAATTACATTTATTGGCAATCACAAACACAAAAGAGACACGGACAACAAACACGCACGCAAAGCTAAAGACAAAATCGTTCTTTTTTTCGCTCTCGAGATTGCGTCTATTTATAGTCATGGACATCCGGAATATTAGAATCGCAATATTTCCAGTAAAATCTGTTCTGATTCGTTCACATACGCAGGTGATGCAATATTGCATCAACCTGATTTAGAACGCTAACTTTTTAATTTTTTGAGTGATAAAGTCGTGATTAGCTATCGTTAGGTGGGTAAAATAAAAAATTACCATGCGAAATCTTTGAGGACCCAACATCACTGCGAACTAAAATCAATCGGAAGAAAATTTAAGTGAATTATTACACGCACTTCTATTTATTTCCTCGCTTCACTGCAACACCGTTTAATCAATCACTATTAAAATCGGCATGTATGCTTATTTTTTGCGGAGATGGTTTTTTGAGCTATCCTCCTTGTTGCAGCTCCCCCTATGTTGCTCTGCAGCATATCAATTTCTACACTGTTCAATTAATCACCAAGTTGCCAACATAGTCGCTAAAAATGATGCCAACTTGGCTTTATCGCCAAGATTTCACTATATTTCCATTGAATCATCATTAAAATGTAAGAAACGGCATTTGCTTGCAAATATAACTATTTTAGCTTAAAATAAATTCAGCAGAAAGTAATACTAACGTTATACATCCAGATATAAATTATTTACACTATTTTAAGCATTAATTACACAAAATTTGTAACACTAAATTATTTACACTATTTTAAGCATTAATTACACAAAATTTGTAACACTATGTTACTTTTGCTGAGCAGAGAACGGCTGAGGAAGGTGTTTTCAAAAATCGACCCACAAAGGGATTACGGGGACGTTATTAATAAAAAAAATCATTTTCATCAGCTATTAGATTTGCAGATTTAAAATTTAACAAATATGATTTTTTGTTCAGCTGAAATATGCAGAGAGCTGTATTTAGTTTAATTTGTAATTCACGTTAAATTAACTTATTAAAAAATTGATTTTCCTTCAATGCGTATTGTTTTTCAATTCACCCGTGTGTAGAACGGAAATATCAGAAAGTATATATTGTTCAAGGTATGAATAAGATTTGAACTCTATACACACACACACCCTAAATACTTTAAACCAACAATCCGTGCCCCATTCACGTCGCGGTTCCACCACTAAATAATTACAGAAATGCCGTGTGACCCACAGATAACTCCTCCGAGGAAGCCTTTAATCGGATTTAAATTCCTCACTGGAGCTTGACACATTTTAGGGACTATGGGGTCGCAATGATTCATGTGTTGCGAGACATTGGAGGACGCTCCCGAACCATGCATCATCTCAGCAGGCGGGAACGGATGATGGATCCCAAGAGGCTGATTCGGAGATGCAGCAATAAAGGAAATATTTTTGAATATTCAGTGCTTGGAAAGAGAATTCTGGCGTTTCGTAAACAAGCAGAAGAGAAACTTTAAGAAATGAATGACGCATTGATGCGAATTTTTATTTAACCCATATATGTGCCGATTAAAAGTTACGCGATTCACTCCCCAGTGCATTCATTTGCCACCTAGGCGCGCGTGTGAATTGTATTGCGGAGAATAGAAAAGGCACGAATTAGCAAGTTTTTTCTAAAATAAGTAAATATTTCGAAAACATTGTCAAGGTCTCATTATTGAAAGCAGAAGACTTCGGATTAGTTGTAAAGATAGCAGAACAACGAAAGGAATCGTATTTTGGAAAGACGTAAATATACGTCCGGCTCAATTAAATCAACTGATGAGCAAGACGGATATATACGCCTGTGGTAGCTGGTTGGTTAATCCTTTATCTTACGATGGTACTTATAAGTAACACTCACTTCAAAATAACATAGAATAACAATTTTAACAAATACTTAGCAGGAATATTCTTTTAAATCCACTCTTCCAGGATCAATGGTTCTATAGTTCTCCACAGGTTCTATAATGAGCATTTTAGCGGGAAAAGGCGAATAGTTTTAATGCAGAAATTGCATTTTCAATGGATTGCGAAGGTTGTCATCTTTATTCCGAAAAAATAAAAATGTCCAAAGGTAAGTGTTTTATTTTTTTGTTGTGTGTTAATAAAGACCTTAGAAAATGATTTTACTATTTATTTTAAGTGAACATTGTGTATATTTAATTTACCTTTAATTAGTTAATTAAGTCGAACGGATTAAATTTCTCAAAGTTGAATATTTTGTTTATGTATATCCCTTAATTTTCAATCTAGTGATACAAAAAAAAAAAAAAATTATTACAAGAAAAAAAACTGCAGTAAATCACAATGCGGTAGATAAAGTGTTAAATAGTTCGAAAGAATTACTCCATAAGCGGGAGTAAGTGAGTGTTCATTAATCTTGCATTATAAAGAAACGTCGTCATTTTGAACCTCGGGTAAGTGATGAGGATGACATCTGAGCTTCCACCCCTTCACGAACTTCCTGCCACGCCAACGGGAGGAATTTGAACCTCAGGGAAATTGTTAAGTTGTGCCTAGCGTGCTTTGAGTTTGAACCCTATTGCCACTGAAGACCCAGCACATACATCGGCTGACGCACTTTTAATCTAGCGTGGCTCAATGTCTTATTGTTTGTGTACTGCGGTAGTTTGAAAATGGGGGTGCAGCTCAGGTGTCGTCCTCGTCAATTGACATAGGTACGAAATTATGTGGTCCTCACCTAATGGTGCTGACTTTCCTTCAGCGTGCGACTTTGATAAACACTCACTCCATCAAGTGAAATAGTGGCAAAAGGGAGCTCGGAAATATGAATCATTACGTAAAATTAATCTCTACCATGTCTTTGTGTGAGTCACTGTAGAGCAGTGGTTTCTAAACTTTTTCAACCCATAGTCAAATTTTGCCCACAGACTTTTTTTTTATATCAAAACCTGCCCATGGACCCAATTTTTTAAAGTCAAAACTTCCCCCCAAGAGAAAAAGCTACTTAAATGCATAATATTAAAAAAATGAAGAATTATTTATTGAAATTATAACTTTTGTTTAAAATAAAATTGAAAAAAAAAATATGAATTGGATGAACTTGATGAAATGTTATGAGTGTATTTATGTCCGTCTCAATGTTTGTGAATAGCAACCACAAACTACAAATCCCGACAAATGCTAATTTTTATATAGACAATATTTTTTTTATTTGGTTTATAACGGCTCTGAATCCACGTTCCACAAAATTGCAGTAGTCAACAATTTCTGTACAATAATCCATAACGCAGGATATAAAATTGTTGTCTATTTTTGTAATCAGAATGTGTGGTATCCTTGTTCAAAAACACATTGGTTTAAGTCCCTCATTTGTGGATATTCCAAAAAGATGATCCTTTTTTAGTATGGATTCAACTGTGAGTTAGTCCTCTCGCAAAAGGGTTCAACACCCAGTCCGGACTATCCAAGTGAATTATTGGTATTTATTAAAAATTCCATAAAAATAAAAATGGATATATATAATTCATTTTTAATATTAAACCTTGCGTGGACTTCCTGACGTTGTACATGGATCTCCAAATATTTTTAAAATTTTCCACGCCCTCCCTCCCTTCCACCCTGAATAATATCGGGGATGTCTAGGGTTTGCAGGGACCACTTTGGGAACCACTGCTATAGAGCAATAAATATTATTACACTTTGTATATGTGGACAGAAATATACTGGTTTTCTTAAAAGTATGATTGCATTTTCAAAAATTAATTAAAAAAAAATAAATAAAAAATTAAAAAAAAGGTATTCACATATACAGTTTTGTTCCATAAAGTAAATATCAATGTTTTCTTACAATACTTTACTACACGATTTCAATGTTCACAACACATCGGGTGTATACGGAATTTCTAGCCTCATTCTATGAAGCATTACAAGATCAATTGTCGGAATTCCTACTGTAATTTGATTTTTCGTTTCCTCAGTGTCAATAATTAAATATTGGTAAACAATGTTTTGCACGTATACATGAAGTCCAACGGTTTTATGTTTAGAGATCTGGTCAGCCAAGCTATATATATAGTGTACTTTATACTCTTTCCATCTATGTCCGGGGAACTTTTTCTTACTTCCAAACTGAAAAGTAGTGACTCCCCATTTACGCTGTTCATGTGCTGCAGATTTAAATCCGATGCTACAAATTGCGTTTGTTCTTTCGGTAAAGCAATTTTGAAAAGAAAAGGTTGAAAAATTGGACATTGTCGCATTCAGTTTGCATTCCATTCAACAAAAACTTTCATTCTTCCTTTATGAAACACAGAAACCCGTGAGTAAAAATATTTATCTTTTATTAATTTTAGATGTCTACAGTGATACTTTTCGGAAAGTCTTTATACTTATCAAATTGTACTATAAAGAAAAAAAATTAGCATGTGAAAATATTTCATTTATTTAAATAAAACACAAAAAATTTCTTTTTTGCAAAACGAAAGATGAATATTTTTATTCACGAAGTGAAACTATTACAAAATCAAATTTTATGTAATTATCTAATCATTTAAAAACTTATAAAAATAGGTGTATGAAAAATATAAACTTATCTTCATTCAGAATAAAATATTTTTTACATAAAAATATTTTCGAATAATTTTAGTCCAAAAATTCCAATATCTGTTGATTGCTTATCTCCTGCGACGACAGATGCTCAAATGAAATTTAGAAGAAGAAAAAATCTTTCGAAAACATTATATAATTCAGGAGAATACATAAATAACAGAGAAAAATATACCTTAGAAAGAGATTTTTTTTACAGAAAAAATCCTCGGAATTTCAAAACAGTCTCATGAGACGAAAGCGACAGTTCTCAAAGATGAGCGGTACATTTTCTTTGAAAAAAATGTTTTTCGCACTTTAAAATCATTTATTTTCTGTACTTGACAAAAGAAAGAAAAGCAGATAGAATTCTTTAAGTCAAGAATAAATAAAAATTGTAAAAAGAGGCAAGTAAAAGCACGGAAAGACAAAAAGGTCTTAAAAAGTCTTGGGAAGATCTTAAAAATAGTTCAAGAAACTACGCATTATTTTTGTAAAAGGCCACTTGGCATTTGAAACTCCTTTATTCTTTAAAAAATACTTTTGCTCACTAGGAATGTTAATAAAAACTCCTTTCACTCTTTTAAATGCCATGTTGGTGTAGAAAACATCGAATATTTTATTTGTAGATTCAATTTGAAGTCAAGTTTAAGGCCTCACAGGACCCTTAAATTTCATTTTTTCAATGTTTTGAAAAAAATATATGTTAAAGCCTCAAAACGTTTTTTGAGCATTTTGCTACCAAAATTTTGTTGATGCTGTGAAAACTTCCGAAGCTATTGAGAAATAACTAGTAACACGTAAACAAAAACTTGCATCTGTCCCGCCCACTTTTGACAGCTGTCAGATCACATTACAAACATTTTAATATTTCGCCGATTAGTTTTATTAAAAGAGCCACTCCTAATATCAAATTGATTTCGGGAGTAGTATAACTGCAACTCAACTTTTAGCTTCGTTTTATCTAAGCAGGATTGTTTATTTAAATTTCGATTTTGGATTAGCATTCTTTTTTATTTGTTACTGAAAGCTTTTGAACATGGATTTTTCATTGAAAAAAAAAAAAAATATTTGGAAAGAGACCAAAGAAGAAAAAATTCTAGGAAACATGTATCGGATGAAATCTGTGTCAGAAAAAAATATTTCTTTCGAAAATGTTTCGCCAAACATAAGTTCATCTGCGAAAAAATTACCAAGTGTACACAAGATTTCGGAAACTTACGAAAATGATGTTTGACTTGAGTTTCAAGGTTATAGACTAATCGACTTTAGTTTGTTGTTTTTCCAAATTGAAAAATTACTTTGTTGCTCTGTGTGTTATGGCAAAATAGAAATGAGTGAAAAATCCACTGTAGGATTGTTTACCACATTTCAGTTCACATGCAGAAAATGTAGCATTGAAAAAAAAAATTAATTCCTGTGAATTGATTGGTATAAAAAAAATAAACCTGAAAAATCAACAGACGGTCTGTTTTGGCCATGCGATATATGGGCCAAGGATTGTCTTCGCTCGAGACATTTTGTTCTCTTATGTGTTTGCCAAATTCAGTGTCTCAGAAAGCTTACGACAGAATAAATGCGAAGATAGCTGATATCAATGAAGCGCTTGCAAATGCATTGATGAAGAAAGCCGCTGCTGAGGAAAAAATTATTGGTGGCACCGTAAATTCTGTTGTAGTTAGCGGTGGTGGGACCTGGAAGACCCGTGGGCATACATCTCTTATTGGAGTGTGTACTTTGATTGGAGCTGATTTCGGGAAAGTTCTCGACATGGAAGTCATGCCCTCTTATTGCAAAGGATGCGACTCCTATAAAGGGTCAAAGTTTGGACCAAAATATAGTGCATTTTTGGGCAAACACTAAACTTTCTGCAGAAAACACCATACCGGATCTGCTAGAGGAATGGATGTTTGCGGAATGCAGAAATTTTTTTTTCGATCAGGACAGAAACATGGATTGAAATATCAGCGATACATAAGTGATGGTGACTCAAAGACATTTTCGTCTATTGCTGAAAAAGAACATATGGTGATAGTGTTCCCATTGAAAAAAAAAGAGTGTGTGGTCCATGTCCAAAAGCGAATGGGTAGCAGCTTTTGTGGAAGCTGAAAGCTTTATGGGGGAAAAAGAAGCTTTCCGATGGGAAAACAATTGGTGAGAAAGGTCGCGTAACCGATGCTGTTATAAGCAAATTGACGACTTTTTATGGCAATACTATTCGGGCCAATTCCAAAAATGTGAATGAGATGAGGCAAGCTGTGTGGGCTCATACATCCAGCACAGATGATGAGCCGAAACATTGGTTTTGCCTAGAAGGCAAAAATAACTGGTGTAAGTACAATGTTTCGGTTCACAACAATACAGTGAATGAAGTTTCTCACAAGAACACCTTATCAAAAACAGTTTCTGAAGTGATTAAACATGTTTTTAAAGATTTATCACACTTGAAATTGTTAAGGTGTTTAGGGGGAAAACTCAATACTAATGAGTCATTGAATTGGAAATATAGCCCGAAATTGATTGGATCAGGAATTAATGTCACAAAAATAGCTGCATTTATAGCTGCATGTGAATACAATGCTGGAAGTAAGAACAGAATTGATCTGATGCATGATTTGAATTTAAAAATAAAACAAATATTTTAAATTGTGTAAATATTGACAAAGTGCGCAAGTCAACGGCTAAGAGACAAGTTTCTAAAACCTCCTTTGAAGCTGGTAAAGCTAAAAAAACTTAAAATACTCAAGGAAATTGAGCAATGTAAGCTTACAGGGCAATATTTATGCTGCTGGGGCTTTTTAATGCATACTGGTATGTTTAATTTTCTTTTTTGTTATTTTTTATCTTTAACTTCATTTTTCTCAAAATGAAAAATTTTGCCTCCCACGCAGAATTTTTCAAAATTATTTATCATATCAATATGAAATTTCATACACATGCTCAAAATAAGGCTTTTTATAACTTATACACGAATTTTTAAACAAATTTTTATTTAATTTTTTTTATTTGTGTTTCAATTGAATTTTTTGATAAAATTTTAAAATTTTCTTCATAATTGTATTGTAAAAATATTTTTTTTTCTCTAAATGCTTTAAAAGGGTGTATAAGTTCAAAAGCGAACATTTTTATGTCAAATAAAACTAATTTTGTAAATTTTTATCAATTTTGTACTTAAGCATTTTACACCGCGCAGAATTCTAATTTTCATATTTTTAAAAAATTGTCCAGATTTTTTATTTCTTCAAATTTTTTTTCAAATTTTCTGAAAATTTGAGAAATAATGTAAATATATATGATTATTATGTGGTAAAAATTTCAAATTGTTTTGTTTTATTGCTAAGTTACATTGGTGTGAAGAAGGATGTTTTTTTCGAGTGCACGGATATGTGTCACGAGTCCTGAGACCTCTTAATAATTTTATTGAAAGCACACACATTCGCGTCACGCGCTGTGATTACATCCCCCTTTTTTTCACAGTTCCCACTATTAGTTCACTCTTTCCCATATATATATATATATATATATATATATATATAATTCAAATTTTCAATCGTTAATAAAATACTTTCTATTCATCCATTCAAGTAAAAATGCCTTTTTTTTCAACCTGTTGTGGATGATACTTGATGTTAATACAGTGTTTTTTAAATATTAACTGATTAATTAAATTAAAAATGAATAAATAGTAACAAACAAAAATAACAGTCCAACAGCATACTCAGGAGGGCAAATTGCTCGTTGTGTCCTTGTAACGGAATGGACAGCGCTTTGGACTTACGATCTAAAGGTTCTGGGTTCGAATCGAACCTGGAGTGGCCTAGTTTCCGAGAATGTGATTCCCTTTTTACTATACTATTTTATTAGAAAAATTAAATTTAATTAATGAATATTCAATAACAAACAAAAAAAGTACTCAAATGCCATAAATAGAAAGGAAAATGGAAAAAGGCAAGGAAAATCACACTTTCTACTTCGTTACTTAATATTGTGATTCTGTCATATGTACGCACATATTTTTATTAATTGCAACTATTTAATAAAAAGTAGCTAAAATAATATATTTCTTTGTTGACCTAAGTAGGAATTGACTTAATTATTTTTTTGATTATTTATTTTTACAGTTAATTTTATTGTACGCAAGAAAAGTCGTAATTACAGTGAATAATTTAATTAAAAGAAAGTATATTTGCCTATTTTTAAGGACTGTTCAATTTTTCTTCGATAATTTGAGAAAAATATAAGATGAGGACAAATGTTTTGTTGAAAAGTAAAACATTTCTCCGCATATACTTACCAATCATCCTCGGATAGTTTTGGAACCAATAAATGAATTAAAAACGTGCAATTAAATATTTGCATCAGAACGGAATTGTAAAAAACATTTGCCCCTCCTAAAAAAGAGGGAGATATGCGACAAATACGTTTTAGATCCTATGAAGACTGAAATATAGAAGGATACAAAAGAGGTCGTTCGTAACAAACAGTTTTCTCAGAGTAGGCTTTCGCCTAGATTGACTCTGCGCCGCACGACCTATTTCGGGTTCAGCGTTGGGTTGTATTAAAAATCATTATCTTAACTCTCTTGTGTGATTTAAAAAGGGCGTAGGAATTTCTAAAATCAAAGTAGAATTTCCGCAATCTCTTTCTCAAAAGTGGATTTATGCAAAACCCGCTTTTAGTGGATCTCTACTCAACAAAACAAACGTGCTTGTCAAATTGCAAGTCTGAATCTAATAATTCAAAAGCGGAGTTTTTTTCAATAACTCTATAATAATCGATTTTATTAAGACTCGTTCTTTGTGGATCTCTAAGCAAAAAAAGAAACATTCTTACCAAATTTCAAGCATGTTGTTCTAACTGATAAAAAATAACAATTTTGATCTATATAATTCCCCTTAACCCCCTTCGGGTCGATTTTCGCAAAACTCGTTATTAGAGAAACTCTATTTTCCTTATAAGAATGTTTACGAAATTTTATTTGTGCGGGGTCTAATAGTTCCAAAACGTGAATATTTATTTTGTACGCCCCTTGGGAGTCGATTTTCCCATACTTTGTTCTCAATAGATCTTTTCTTCATGAAAGGAACATACCTACCACATTTTAAGTCGACAGGTCTAATATTTTGGGAAATATCGGGATAAAGAGTCCTCTTTCTCTATAGATTGTATAGTTCTAAGTGAATCTCGAAATTAAGCCCTGCGGATGATATAGACCCGTTAAATGTTTTAAACAATCAACAATCTCTAGAGAAATAAGTGTTAACAAATGATTGACTAAAATGCTAAATTATTTTTGTAAAAGAACAAATTACTGAACTAAAAGCAACAAAATTGTTAAACAAAATCTCTAAGTTTATTTATTAAACTGAGAAATTTATTAAATAACCTGAAATCATGAAACAAATAGAAGTATTTTAAAGTGTAATACATCAATATTATTTGTTTGGTAAACAGAAAAATTTGTGAACTAGAATTTATGAGAAAGTAATTGCTGTAATAATATGTTACGTTAAGTAAAATAAAGCAAACTAGTATCTGAATGAGTAAAAAAAATCTTATATATAAAGGTCAAATATTTTTATGTATTTAAACCATATGAAACACCTGCTATAAAAATTGTAAACTTTACGTATACAAAAAGATTCTATTCGGATCAAAATTTTCGCTTTCAACAGCTTCGAGCGAAAGGAAAAGGGTTTTATGTAAAAAACTTCTTAATCTCTCTCTGATAGAAATAGCCGTATTCATACTTGACTTTAAAAAGTGTTTCGATAATTTTTTTTTTTGAATATCACAATGAAATGCTTACATTTTAAAGCTAACAATAATTATTAAAACGTAAAATAATGTACACTGAAAATGAAGTAGGGTCAAAGCAAATTTACTCTGATGATTTTATGGATGGAAATGCTAAGAAGAAAAATACACTTTTTTCTGTAATTACCAGAGCGTACTAGAGTTTTCATATGTATAAGTTAGAATTTATAGAATAAAGAAAAACATTTATTACAATGCTCAAATTATCGTTATTTAAAAATGGTAACACTTTTTAATTAAAAGCATTTGACAAAAAAATTACATTGTTTAATCAATAAACAATGAAGAGGTCAGTTTTTCAAAATTGTAAGAAGGTGGATAATGCTAGATTTTATAGATTTTGGAAAATTGGTGGCTTAGATGTAGCGTTCCCACACACACCTCATACGTCTAAGGCTTCCTTCACACCAAACGACTCCGATTAATTCACCATCAAACTTGTCTGATCAACCAAGATTCGCGGCTTCGTATTTTCCCTCTCAAATTACCCAAGATTCGCTTCACACCAACCGAAACTGGTTCAATCCGCCGTCATTCTCATTCACGCGTGATTCGGCAGGTCAGATTTCTTCACTCATTCACCAGCAGACGGAAGCAATTTCTTAAAGAAAAGGTGAATTCAAACAAATAGTGATGGTTTTCACTGTTTTTTATGTTATTAGTAATTATATCACATAAAGTTTCTATTAGAGAAACCGATTTCAGATGTTTGAAGGTAATAATTTTCCAGTTAGAGTTAACATGAGTTTGTTTTTATGCCAATAGATGGCGCTTATATTTTTGGTATTTATAGTATTCTTTTCATTATGTAAGCTAACTCTAGTTCTTGCCGCCGAGTGTGTAGGCTGTATATTATCCCCGCTAATCTTGCGGAAATAATAAAATTAATTTTAAGTGAATTGTTTCATTCAATTTTAGAAATTTAAAAACTTTATTCTTTACTCAGTAATACTTTAAAGCAAAATATGTTTTTTTGGGGAGGGAGGGGGATATTCTGAAGGGTATTTGAAATGGCTTCAGAGATCAATTTGATAAGAATTTTGGGAGAGAAAAAAATTAAATATTTATAAGAATGCTAAAATAAAGTAAAAGACTGATATTGTCGATAATTGTAATTTTTTTAAAAAGATTCCATTTTATAATTAAATAGATCTCAAATTTTGTTATATGAAACAAACAAATTGTAAATGGCATGTAAAATTTTTAATTCATTAATGTATTAGAAAACCATTTTTAAATACATAATCAAAAAAATAGTTGTTATATGCTACAAAAGCTGTAGTATATAAGAACATTTGAAATGCCTTTTAAAAACATTAGATATATTATTTGTAAAAGTAATTGCATTGTAATATAATTACAATACAAATTTATTATTTGTTACTACTTTTCAGACTATAATTACACTTGATACTAACAGGCCAAATATAAAAAATAAATAAAACCGTTCTTATATTTTTTATGTATTTCAATTTGAAAATAAATGAATAAGGATACAGTTGTTAAAAAAAAATTAAAAACAGCATCCATGTTCGACAGCAACTGATGGAAGAATGATTAATTCGTGGCGGTGAGCAGGCAAAACTCGGTTCATTCAGAATGGCTGTGAATTCGAATGGTCGCTACAGACTCGGGATCGTTTGGTATGAAGGGAAACTATTGCGGGTTCGATCCGGCCTGGAGTCGATAGATTTTCTGGATGTGAAAATCATAGGCTCATATACCATATGATTATACGACATGAAAGACATCTTTCGAATATCAATTCGGCTCTGGTACTCTAGGTAAAATTAAAATCATGGCAATATTTAGCATCTGAGAAGAGCTTGAAATGAATTAAATAAAGCGTCAAAAATTTCCCATGAGATAATGCTACCAATGAAATGGCACTCACACTTGAGAAATGCCATGTCTGCAAAAATGCAGCCAATTAAAAAAAATGGTTAGAAACACTCCCTTACCAAATTAGATTTCTATCTATATATCTTAAAAAGGTTAACCCCTTAACTCAGTGCTTCTCAAACTTTAATAATTTGCGATCTAATGTTCATTTTCATCGCACCTCCCCCCTCCATACAATAACAATGTATTGAAATTAATAATACTACACTTTGGCGCTAAAGTTACAACAATATTTTAACCTCTTAAGTGCCATCAACGATTAAAAACATCTCGCTCAACCAAAGCGATAATTGCTCCGGACGTATATATACATCTTTCAGAAGTGCCATCTTTCCTATCCACTGCTAACCATAAAATTTTTCCGAACATTTGGAATGCAATAAATAGTCCTTGACAGTATTCACGAAGGATTTACTTTCTTCTGAGGATTTGCTTATTTATCTCTTTTCTTCCCCCTCCCCAATGCATCACAGACGTTCGCCTAAGTGAAAAACGGTGGCTTTGAGGAGCGAATCACGTAACTTTTAGGTTAACAGTTAAGAGATTAATTATAAACCGTACAAATTATCAAGATAACTATTTCTGGATATAATTCTTTATATGACAAGGTAACTGATAATTATTAAACTTGTTCTTCACTTTGCATTGTCTAATTATAAAATAAATGATGCACTACAGATACATTTATAAGCGTATTATATCAGTGTAAATGTTTATTTTATTTTTTTTATTATGTTAAAATTATTTTGTTTCGTTACTTTTTATAAATTAATAGATTTTTAACTAATCTTTTGTTCTTGACTGTTCAATGTTCTCGCCCCCCCCCCCCCTTGTAGACTTTCTTTGTTAAGCAGTTTATTGAGGGAAAAGAAGAGGTGGTTTTTTTCATCAAAAAATTTATTTTCACGTTAAAAAAATTAAGGGATAAAAAAATAAAATTAAAATGAAAGATTTAATATTTAACCTCTAGAGTTATAATAAAAAAAAATAAAGTAACTTATCTAATCTGTAATATATTATGAAACATGGTTGAACACATAAACCAGCATCACATTCGTTGCATTCGTACAAAAAATTAAAAGCTTCTATTACACACGGTAAGCAAAAAGTGACAGCAATTTAAGTATAGAAAAGAGCACACAAACGAAAAAACATGAAAAACTGCTTAGCTATGAATTTCATCGTTCACTTTCAAATTCTTTCCCTACCCCTTCTCTAAAATAAGTAAATTCTTTAACCCTGTCAGTATCATGTTATTGTATTCCAAAGTCGTGGGACTAGTTTTAAACAGAGCAGCTCAATACAAAAAATTCTTCTTTCGAAGGAGGAGTATTCACGTCCGGGGCACTTAAGGGGTTAAGAATATCCATCCTATTTTTGTTTTAGAGACACAATGTTTAAAGCAACTTGTGGGCAATTCCCAATGGAACTCACTGTTTTGAGTGATCAAGTAACAATGACAATAACTAATCTGATACTCCTCTCTACAAACATCCACACCATACCCATTTGAGAAGTTTCATCCTGGAAAGTCTTGGCGTCCATAAGATCCTTAACAAAACGTGGCATCAGAGGCACGAAGATTAAAATTAGAATAAATTGGAAAGTTTTAAACTACCATTTTGTTTTTGGTATTCTTATTGAAGAGCCCCATCCATGCATATTGTTCTATTAATATTTTCTTATATTTATACATACATTTTTATTTCAATGCCTTCAGAAACAAAAGATTTTGCAGCAAAATAGTCCATTGTATGCACAGTTTCGTCTTTTTCTGAGAACTATGGCTCAAGATCAAATAATGGCTATTTAGTTGAATAACCTCTAAATGTGAACTCAAAGTCTAACTTCTTTGATTACTGAGTCTTTCATGTTAGTTCTCTTTTGAAAAGTAAGGTAGACTGTAAACAGAAGATACCATCTCATCAATACTATATTTTCCCCTCTATTTATATTCTTTGTAGAAATATATTGATCATCAGCTGCTGTATGTTGTCTCATTTGTGCCAGCTGATACCGGCAGACAGCGAAATGACTGTGCTTATCTATCCAAAGCAAAACAGTTTATATAGTTGTTTCTCGTTTCAAACTAATCCGCCCTTTTTTACTGGTCGGAGTGCTGAATTATATTGACAGTGATTTCATTTATGGTGCCAAACTCAAACTACTTGCACTTACTATAAAGTTTATAACCATGCATGTGAAAGATTAACAATCTTAATAAAACAAAATATTTCATAAAAACAAGTAATATAAAATAATTTTTTTAAGTCAATGCCTATTTAGATCAACCACGAAATTTTTATTTTAGCTACTTTTTATTAAATAGTTACAATTAGTATAAATGTGTATATACATAGGACAGAATCACAACATTAAGTGGTAATTAATGTTTATTAATTACTTGATTAATTACTATCGATAAACTTTCAGTTCAACTGAATGCTTTAAAACATGAGATTGGTGTGGTGTGGTAGTTAGAAGAGGGGGGTGCCAGCTCAGGTGTCTTCCACGTCACTTGGTTCAAAATTACGTGGTCACCGCCCAAAGCCCTCGTGTAGCTGAACAATGCGACGTTAATATTCACTCACTTAAGTGAGAAAAAAAACCTTTTCAAGTTTTGACACGTCGCTAAAAGGGTCGCTAAGTCGCCAAACATGATGCCAACGTGGCTGTATTTGTAATTCTTTAAATAATTAGTTTTAATCAAGTACTTTTTATTAGTTATAATTAAATTATTGTATTGTTATCCAAAATAATCATGTATATAAAATTTCAGCTCTATTGAGCGATTTAAAATGTATTTTATTAACGATTGAAAAGTCCACCAAGATAAATATATAGTGTGAGCTAATAGTAGGAATTGAAAAACAAGTTAGAAATGAAAATTGAACAAAGTTTGAAACATTAAGTAAACAATTATAAATGGGTACTAATAATTTCTATTTTAATTTAACCCTTTCGTGTGCAATTTATTTCTCATTTGAATTTCTCGCAATTTTTGGTTTTATTAACAATTAAACAATTGCATTTAACACTAGAATGTCAGTCGGTGTTGACTGGATACCGGAACCTGTTTAGATTTTCTTTCCCAC
Organism: Trichonephila inaurata madagascariensis; assembly: GCA_019973955.1. NCBI lineage: Eukaryota > Metazoa > Arthropoda > Arachnida > Araneae > Nephilidae > Trichonephila > Trichonephila inaurata. The sequence continues at coordinate 49,179 of BMAV01026490.1, read as the reverse complement.
ATTTTTGCAGAGACTTTTAATCTATTTCTATGGCGATTAAACATATAAGGTTTTGTGGTTCTAAGTTAATTTTCAGAGGTTTTACAATTAAATATACCTAGAACGTCCTCTGGTGTCGTTTCGACACCAAGGCAATTTATTATTAGAAATAGCTGATGTTCAACAAAATATAGCTCACTAAGTAGATACTATTAGTAAAACAAACTTCCTAAAGTCATATTGCACATTTATTTGACCTTGAATGATGTGTTATTGGATTCACAGTGGAAATGAATCAATTGTACTAAAATTTTGTTGTCTAAGTGTTTTGTTACATAATGTTTGCTTGTCTGCTCATAAAAAAAATTTCCTCCAATTTTCGAACTTATTACAGAGCAGGCAGCCTGAAACGATGGCTCGTAGAAAAGGTCTAAGCCCTGATGAAATTGCTAAAATGAATCTGAAATTTCATGGAAAGTAATATGTATACATTATTAAATTATTAAATGCAATTTTTTAAAAAATTTATAACTCCTTCAGTATATTTTAATGTAATACAATATAATATATATAAAATGTAATGCAAAACATAAGATGCCTTACCTTTAAATAATCCCCTGTGTGGATAGTGATAAACCTACTTTCAACCAAAAAAAATGGTCTTAAAAATGAAATAAATTTTACTAAGCTAAGTGAATTTAATTTTATAACTCATTCTAAATCCTGAAATATTTTGACATAACATGGAGTTGCATCATGTTAATATTTAAGATTTATGTGTATTAAATTTATTAGAATTTTTTACTGCTTTAAATAGAAACTTTGTCTTTATCCATAAACTGATAGGAATTTATTTCATTGTCAACATTATCATCTTACAAATTTATAACAATTTGCCTGTTGGGAAACGTATTTAATAATTACTACACTCTGATCGCTAAATAAGATTCAATCGGTGAATTCATGAACAAATAAATGAATTATCATGACACTTTCCTTAGAAATGATATCGATTCGGATATCATCTTGTCAAAGCAAATTATTATGGGAGATTTCATTGTCAGTCGCCAGAAGATGTTTATCTGCAGTCTCATATAACAAGAAAGTAAAATTTAATTAGTCCGGAGGAATGATTCTGATTTGCTTGATTACTCTATTTCAATTAAATTCAAAGATTTTCCATTTAATTAGTGACAATTAATTACAGTTATAATGGCTGGCTTCATATCCAATCATTATATGTTTTGAATATGTTCGAGCTGATGTTGCGCTAATAAGAGTTGTAGGATATAAAATGTCAAAATACACTCTTTCAATGGCTATTTTTTTCAATTCCTACTATTAGTTCAGTTTCTCTATACTCTGTCCTAATTCTATTCATTCCTTCAAGCTAAAATACGGCCGCGGTAGCCGAGTGGTATAGGTATCGGACCGTGGCTTGCCTTGTCACGAGTTCGAGCCCAGTACCACTAAAGACCCGCCGTGTAGGGCAGCGATGCACGTTAAATCTGTCGAGCTGAAACGTCCTCCCGTTGGTGTGGTGTGGTAGTTAGGAGAGGGGGTGCCAGCTCAGGTGTCGTTCACGTCACTTGACCATGGTTCAAAATTACGTGGTCCGTCGCCAAAAGCCCTCGTGCAGCTGAACAGTGCAACGTTAATATTCAATCAGTCAATCAAGCTAAAATACATACTTTTAAAATTTGTATTGGATGAAACTGGATGTTAATAGTTTTTTTTAAAAAAAAATACTTAAATTTATTAATTTTAAATTCTGTGTTTCTTCTATCGTAGTTACAACTAGCTGCAATAGATGGCGTCAGTACGTTTTGTAATGAAGTAGGAATATACATTAAAAAAAATCTATATTGTTTCCGTTTCAACTATAAGTTCACAATCTCTAATATATCTTCAAATTTTCAATCGTTAATAAAATACATTTTAAAGCTTTTAATGGAGCTGGAATTTTATATAAAGGATTATTTTCAATGACAGTACGGTAATTTAATTGTAATTAAAAATATTAATTGATTAAAACTAGTTATTCAAAGCATTACAGAGAGAGATACAGCTACGTTGGCATAATTTTTTGGTGACTTGTGTCAAAACTTAAATTGATTTTTTTTTCTCACATTTTAAAACGCTCATGCGAGCTGATATTTTCTATGCACTATTGTTTTGGGAGATCATACGAAAATTTAATTATAATTAATTAAAATTAATTGATTGAAACTAATTTTTTAAATAATTACAGGTACAATCACGTTGGCTTCATTTTTAGCGACTTGGATCAAAACTTTAAAATACTTTTTTTCTCGCGTTTTAAAGCATTCAGTTGAACTGAAATTTTATAGACACTATTGTTTTGGATGACAATACGATACTTTAATGATAGTTAATAAAAATTAATTGGCATTTTATTTTGTGATTCTATCATGTATATACATATTTACATTAATTGTAATTATTTGATATAAAGTAATTAAAATAAAATTTTTCTTTGTAGATCTAAGCAGGTATTGACTTAAAAAAAATTTGTTTTTATATTGTCTGCAAGAAGTAATGATTCACTAGAGCAATAATTTAATTGCTCTACTTAGGTGAAATTATCCCATTGTACAGGAATTTAACGTGCTGAAGACAAATATCACGCAAAAAAGTCTGATTGGATCTCATTGGGGATGTATTTATGTTCTTTTTCTTCTATAAGGGTGGTCTAATGTGTAATGTAAATATGAGTTACCATTAAAATGTATGATTGAGTTATTTCATGAAATAACTAGACAAGTCAATTAAAGTAAATAATACAGGGAAACATTTCATACTTTACCTAGTTATTCCATGAAATAACTAATGATATTCCGTTAAAGTATGCAAAATTAATAATTTCAAAGTTATTTTATAAAATAATTAATCAGAAATAGTTAAAAAATCTCCAGAAATACATTTTATCCCGATTTTGTTAATTAATCGATAAACAATAAGGAAAAGGATATAATTTATTATTGCTCATATTGCTAACATTAGTTGAACAGAACGGGAGGAAAAAGAATAAGTGTTTTTGCATTTGTTACTGGCACAAGTAACTTTCCTACTTCTTTAACTTCAAGGATATAAAGCTTGAGTAACCAATAGTTACGTTTTTTTTGTGCTGCCTTGGCTCTTTTTACATTTGCTATCAAAGTTAATAATTTTTCACGAGTAAGCGCAGAACTATCCCACGCTTATTTAATAAAGATTCAAACCTCTCTTGCATTAAATCTTCCTTACTTAGAAGTTGTTCCCCTATTCTTGCAGAAATCGTTAGTTGAAAACAAGCTGCAAAAATATTTGTTAAATATCCAAAATGTAAAATGCTAAGATAAATGCACCACACGATAGCCTAAAGCAGATCGTGACTTAAATTTTAGAAGAAAATTTAATCAAGTGTAAATCAGATTTACATATTTAACAGCTTTATTTACTAAATTTACTGGAGTTAATTTGCAGTTACAAGGCAACAGCATAGATTTTATTAAAAAAGGGCCATCATTTCAGTGTTTCTTGTGTGTGTGCCAGAAACAAGCTTAAGGAATATAAAACGACGTCGCAAATTTCAACAGTTTCTCAGTTAGTCCCAGACAATCTGCCAGAAAAGGGAAGTTCAACATTTAAATGCCCTTTATTCAGATTTTGAAACTAGTTTTAAGAATGCTTTGTGACTATTTTTATATCACAGTTATTAATTCATGTTGTAACATTAAAAACAAATGTCTGATTACAAAAGCAACTGATTTTAATAGTCCTGATGAAGATCTTAAAGTTTAGAAACGAATGTCACAGCAACTTTGGCATTAAAAAGATATACCTGTTATTTATCCCGAATTATGGAAAATCTCAAGATAGTTTTAGATTGCTTTTACCAGAAAGGATGAGTTTCAGTGTGCTTGCCAATCTCCAAAATAAAAACAGAAAGAAAAAAGAAAGATTGCATACTACTAACCGAGGAGATTTAGAGTTAAACCTTAAAAGATTAAAGCCAGATGTGTTGAAAATTTGTTATTGAAGCAACTGATTCATTCCAACCCATAAAAACATTTGTTTGTTGTCAGTTACTTTATGTAACAATTATTTCATATATTAATTTAATGTTAATTAAATTAATTCCGATGTGTTTCTTAAGTTTCAACACTCGACTAAACTACAGTTAGAAACGTAAAACTTTGAAAGTAAGTAGTGCTGTACCAGCTGTCAAAAACATTTAAGTTGATAAACTTGCAAAAATGTAATATGTAAGTAGGGGTCCACAAAAAACCGAAAAACATGGCAAGGGGTCTATGAGACAAAAAAGGTTGGGAACTTCTGTCATAGCATCTATACGTGGTTGAAAACTGACTAAAAGCAACTAGAATTGGTTAGAGTGCTGTATTTCATACTTTAACGATCAAGTAATCGTTATTCAGCAGAATAAATGGTTAAATCGTAGAATTCAATAATTTTATATACAGTAACTGATTTGTCTAGTTCATTCATGAAATACCTAGTCATTCTATAAAATAACGGACTTCACACTTTAAAGGTAATATATGTGCATTATATTAGATTATGCATGCAATATTATATCATTTAATTATTAATTTATATAATTCGTTAATACATATAAATCTATACACATTAATATAATGCGATGTAGTAATATATCATGTTAATATATTAGATGGATTTGGAGAGGCCATCTATAATCGCATTAATTACTGTTATTCATTAATGACACCACCGGCTTCAAAAGGCTTCAACAAAATGAAAAGGACACTTGAATACCTTAACATAAAATCTGTGATCTGTCTCGTATGGGGAAGGATTCCGAATTCTAAGGTATCAAACATATTTTTCTATCATCTCAGACAAGAAAGATCTAGATGTTTCTAAGTAGTATGTCATACGTCATGTGTAACGTCATTAGAAATGATCACTTTTCGTGTTTTTATATAACATCTCCACATGAAATTACCTCTGTTGAACTGAGTGAACATTTTCACGATTTGGATGATGTGTTCAAAACTAATGCCAATATATTGAACTCAAGACTTCTACCATTTGATTCTTTTCGAAGAAAATATCTGAGTGACTTTATTTTGTACTCGCCATCTACTCTTTAATTCTTTCTTTTAAAAAGAAGAAAATATTTTGTTCTTCTGCTACACTGATGACCATTATAAGGAATCCGAGTGCACATGGACCCAATGAGTAGCTACTATTTATTTATGCTTCAAAACTGAATCTTAAAGCAGTTTTGCTGAATGAAGGCACAAGCTTCCATCCCTACCTGATTACATGAGAGAGACACACCACAATCTAGAACTGTTTTTGGTTAGCGAATCTGTTCCGACATGAAGGTAGTGTCTCTGCTGATAGTTCTGTAGCTTGTATATACAAAGTATTGTTGTTTGGCTTGGGGACGGCAGATGCACTGCATGAAGATAGATTGGCATCAGAGAGCTTGGAGTTATGAACGTAGAGAATACCTGCATATATAATAAAGCTGCATTAAATCCTCATTCCTTCCTTGCACAATCAGCTTGGCCTTGTTAAAAACTTTTCAATGTACCAGAATTCGAATGAAACATGAGACCTCAGAAAAAGGTGAGACTTCTTCAACATAAAGAAAAACAGGTTTGGGTTTGCGCTCGATCAAATTTCAACAAGCAAACATCCTAGAGAGTGGCAAGTTCTATCTGAACTACAAGGATCTCGCGCGTGTAGAAGATGTTAGCTTCATTTCAGGGTTTCGGCTGCAATATGTCCTTAACGATCCACTTTATGAATTCCGACTTGGTCTCCCTGAGTACTGTGAACATGTCAATTATGGGCCCGGTAAACACTTTCATTTGGACATTGTCAACATGGGAAAAATATCCCAAGACAGTTGGTACGTAGCGAACTATTGTTAGACAGTCATCAGGGCTGCTCTTTTCATTCATTACAAAGCATATTAAGATATTCTTAACATGTATTATAACGTATACATGCATGTATAAACTTCTCTAAACAAGGCTTAAGCATTACAAATAACTATAGTCATTTCGACCTTTTATTTTTCATATTCATGTTTATCATTTTGAGTTTGTTGTGAATAGACAATTTTCATCTAGGAAGCAGAAATTATTTTAAAATTTTTCGCCCAGTTTTATAGACAGACAAATCTGAAAATCCAGTAAGTTTTTTCGATTAAAAGTTAATGAATCTGTTTCATCTGTTTTTCGATTATATAAATATTTAAAGTTGCAATTGTCAAGTAGTACATATTCCCATGTCGACTACAGGATTGACAAAGATTTTAAAAAAATCGCGCCAAAAAGTTTTTTCAAAAATAACTACATTTAAATTGTGTTTTTTTTTAACAAAGAAGATTAAAATTCTAACAAAAATATCTTACATTAATGGTAACTATATATAATATATATATATGTATAGTCTAAATTCTCTACTAATGAGAGATGAACATTCAACAAAAACAAAACCGAAAAAAAATTGAAATTATAAGATAACCAGACACATTGAAGGATATATGAAAAATTAAAATTTTAATAGGGTTTAAAATACAAAAAAATGGATGTGCTACCGTATTATAATCATTGCTGACTTAAGACAGCTTATATATAAAATAATTTACATAAAAGTGGGGTTGAACATGTTTTGTGGCCAACCAACCTTCCCCCTTTATGTTAATAATACTGAGCAAAAACCTATTACAAATAATGGATAGAATATCTAAATCCATTACAAGATAAAGGTAACTTGCCTAAAAATTGCAGACCCCGCGCTAAATCTAAGTACAATAAATAAGTGTTTGCCAGATTTTTTTTCTATCTCTCTCTATATATAATATATACAGTACTATATATAATATATACAGTACACTCTCACTAATTCAAACCTTCTATAAAACGAACCTCTCGCAAATTTGAAGTATACGCTGAGCCCCTAAAAAAACTCTTGATATTTCGAATTAAAACGATGTTTTGATCCACTCAGTATTTCGAAGTAAAATCTGCGGCTGGCTAAACTATGCAACACAAGATAATTCAAAGTTATCTTATATAACTCTCGAAAGTTCGTGCACTCTCTATGAAGTGGAATCCTGTAGCAAACCGTTTTGAGCATACGTGTTTTGTGTTGTATTGTCTCTGCGTGTCTCACTTGTAACATAGTCACATTCCTGACCAAATGTCTACCATCACTTAGTGTTTTCCGGTTCGTCCAAGCAAAAATACACTTTCATTACTTTCCTTCTTCAAGTGGACAATAGACCGGCCGCACTTGTGGATAGTGGCCGTCTATATCTTTAGTTTAACACGTGAACTTGCAACCCATGTGTTCAGAAAGGATGGCCAACTTTTGTGAAGAAGAGATGAGTAGGATTTTGCATCGGAGTGACATGACGATTTATGGCTCATCTGTGCGTCTTATGGCACCAAAGAGGGCATGGGCTGGATTGGACTCTGCCTTGAAGAACCAATCGTGTTAGGGACAGTGTCTGAGGGAACCGATAACAGATTGAACACATTTTTAATAGTGACAGATTTTTTTTCTTCAAAAAAGATTAATTATGTAAATAGATTCTTTTAATAATTGTTTTTAATACAAAAATGTATTCTTTTAATAATACTTCACTTTAAACTTCTGTATACTATTTATACAGTATATTATGTACTTTTTTAAAATACTTTAAAATAATTTTATATATATGTACACACACAATAGTTGTGTTTTATTATATGGATACGAAATTAAAGGCTTTAAAAAATTCTCTTCGCGTATTTTGGGACTTTTTTCCTATCCTCTTCATAATCCGAACTGTTGATAATACGAAGTTTTCCATTGGTCCATCCAACTTCACATTATCGAGAGTCTAGTGTGTGTGTGTGTGTATGTATAAAGATTGCCCAAATAAAAAGTGGAGAAATTGAATAAAAATAATACCTTTATATTGGAATTTAAATTTAATTGCCTTGGGCGTTGTAACACAGGTCCTATTATTTCCACAGATTGTCTATGTCACTGTAGAAGGATTCTGGTTGATTCTCGAAAAAGTCCTGCGTTGCTTCCTTCACCTCTTCATTCTAATGGAAAAAACAATGCCCTCTTAAGCTATCCGACTCCCCTAAAATCATTACTTTTATTTTAAAATTGATAATTTTTTTATGATTTTATTTTATAGGCCATCTTATTAGCTTAATAAAAATACCAAGTGTTTTATTTTCCATTTACTAGAACAAAAACTACAAGTATTTTAGTAAGAGCAGATGCCATACATTTACACAAGATGTAAAACTTTAAAATGCATTTACCTCGAAGTGTGTATTTTTTGAAAAGCTCAAACGAGGACAGCGATTGCTCAAAGTTTTGGATATAATTCGCTGAAATTTTTTGTGTATGTTCTGTGTAACAGTAAGTGTTTTGACCTTCAGATTTATCAATCACTGTTTTATTTCAAAATTTACAGTCCTTTTTGTGAATATAATCACTGTTTTTTTAAGCAATTTCATATAATCACTAACATAAAGTGCTCTAGTTTTTGTAAAAATGAAAATATCTCTTACTCTGAAGATCATTTCAAACATGAATAACAAACACATCAAAATAGAAAAATTGAGAATTTTTTCATAAAATATTTGTACAGAGTGGGCCCCGTTTATGTAACTTTTTGTACATTTTCACCAGTTTTTTCCGATTTTAATAATTTTTTTTTCAATTTTAGGATTTTTTTCTTAAAATATACTAAATAAATCTAAAAATCACAAAAAAATTCACCAAATTTCCATTTTTTCAAAAACAAGTTGCCGCAAGGAGTCGGATACATTAAGTGCAAAAAAGTGTGGAAGGCTTCAGGGAGACAAATCCTGACTGTACGGTGTGTTCCAACACTTTTTAGCTAAATGTGTTTACAGTTGTCTGGGTTTCCCCAGAAAGGTTTGGGCTGGCATTTTCATGGATATCTGACATCGTTTGCCACCCTTCACGAAAGCTTTTGCATCAATTGTTCGAACTAATCAGTGCTTGCCATAGACTGACATCATAAGCTGATAATTCAGCTCACCTTCCACAATTGGAAACCATATCGGCACGCATTGCTCCGATATGGACGAATGTATGAATAGCATGATTTTGCATTTGATTCTTTTCCTCTACCATGGACAGGTTTGATCATTGCAACTCGTATGTGGTGCACACTTTCTACCTTCCTTTGTATCCATGTTCGGTAGCGCTGCAGTAGTTGCAATTGCATAGGTTCCATTTTTCATTTGGGCAACCTTTATTATGTGTGTATGCATATATATGTAATGCATGCACTTGAATAAAGGCGTTCTGTTAATGGAATCAAATATTTTGTCGCAGTCATCAAATGAGTTGATGATGAAACATTTTGCTATTATAAAATCCCAATCATTGATTTAACATGGGTAAAGTTGTGTCACAAAAAGCACAACATAAACGCAAAGACACCTGGACATTTTGGTGAAACGCTTCACTATGGAATTTACTTTAGCATTTTATAGGTTTCGTTAACCAGAAGCTCTTAGAATCATAGGATTTCCTGTGATTGAACAGATACGTGGATGCAGATCTGCTATGTAAGACGGATGATAATTTGTCGTAGCTCAAAATCTTCGCCTTGGCTTGATGTGGAAATTTAGAATAAAGTTTTACCACAGTAAGGGGCGGCGGTAGCCCAGTGGTCAAGGTATCGGATCATGACAGGCTTCTCATGAGTTCGATCCTAGTACCACTTAAGACCCGCCGTGTAGGGCAGCGATGCACGTTAAATCTGTTGAGCTGAAATGTCCTCCCTTTGGTGTGATGTGGTGGTTAGGAGAGGGGGGTGCCGTCCACGTTACTTGACCATGGTTCAAAATGACGTATGCAAAAGCCCTCGTGTAGCTGAACAGTGCGACGTTAATATTCACTCACTCACTCCACCACATTTGCTAAAAATTACGAATTCTGTCGACAGTAACTCTCGTCGTCATGCGGCATTAAATTATAATGAATCCAACCGAATGTTATTGAAGATGAGTTCCATTGAATTCGACCCTTAGTTAAATGGCAATTAGACCTTAATTGTCCCCCTGTTCCATCAACTTAACACACCATGACATGATAAAGGACTTATGGCCCGACGTATCATGAGTTCGAGTCTAGTGCTACTGGAAACACGCCTGCCCTTTTTAACAACCGACAACTTGAGTTACCGTTGCATTTTTCCGATAATATATCTGCAAAGACTTTCAATGTATTGTTTTTTGAAATTGTTACCATTTTCTTTTTTATTTTTTTTTTTTTTTATTTTACATTGTATGTTTGAACGTAACATCTAAAAATAATATCCAAGAGGCATAGTCAAAGACGATGGAATAATTTCAAGCTTTTTGAGTTTCTTCTCAATAATGAAAGATTCGGATTAATATTTACCCATGAAATTAAATCTAAAACTTTGAACTCAATTTTAACCCCTTAACTGCCAATTAAAAGTAAAGTGATTCACTCCCCACTCTCTTCGTTTTTCACACAAACGTGTATATACGTGTATTGGGGGAGAAATAATACAAGCACATTTTTTTTTGAAATAAGTAAATCCTTCGCAAACACTGTTAAAATCATTTTATTGTATTTCAATGCCTTCGGGATAATTTTACTGATAGCAGCACAAGAGAAAGAATCATATCTCTGATGTACGTATATATACGTCTGGGGAACTTAAAGCATGGGTTGAGCAAAACGAATTTATACGCCAGCCACAGTTAAAGGGTTAATGAAAAACGAATGAAAGGATCCATCCCCAATAGGATCGGTTTCATCTTTTTTTAACACTTATAATCAAATATTGGGGGCATAAGGAATGTTCCAGGTGTTCCGGGTTCTACCATTTTTACACCGAAAGCATCAAATAAGAGTAAACTTGAACGTGCAGATCTAAAAACTAAAGAAGGAAACACAAGCCACTGTGTGGAGACGGCTCATAGTATGTCAGAGATGCTATTAATTCCTCGTCTCTGGACTCGAGTCCAGAATCGACACTTCTTTGAAGAGGACCTTGGAGACCATTTCTGGAATTATCCAAACATAAGCCAACTTATTTTCTGCCCCAGTGGTTCTCAAACTTTCAATACTTGCCACCCAATATTCAATCATAATTTTCATTACGCCCCCACCATACAATAGCAATGGATTGAATTCGATAATATGATACGTCGACTTTAAAGCTACAAGACGACTGCCGGCGTACATAAACGTCCCGCTCAGTGAGGGTGTAAATTGTCCAAGACGTATATATGCGTCTTTCAAAATAACAAACTTTTCTGTTCACTGCTATCCATAAATTTATTTCCAAGGCTTTGGAATGCAATAAAATGAACTTGACAGTTTTTGCGAAGGATTTAATTATTTCAGAGGATTTTCTTATATATTCCCTTCCCCCCTCTCCTCCATCAGTACACTACATAGGCTTGCATACATGCAAAACGGTGGTATTGGGGAGAGAATCGCGCAACTTTTAATCGGTAGTTGAGGGAATAATTATAAACTATATAAAAATGATCAAGGTAAGTGATAGTTTTTGCATATAATTTTATGACAAGCCCGTTGTGGGTCACTGTTAATTATTAAATTTGTTCTTAAATTAATTGTAAAATACATTGTGCAGTACTGAATCATTTATAGGTGTATTATATCAGTGTAATTTTTTAAAATTGTTTAGTATGTCTGAATATATTTTGTTTGTTTTCAATAAATTAATAATTTTTTTAATCTTTGGTTTTTGACATTTCAATAGGCTCACGCCCCCTCCTAAGGTTATCACGTCCTCCCAAAGGGGTGCGCCACACAGTTTGAGAAGCACTGTTGTACCCTAAATAGTGAAGCATTATGTACAAATACAATCATAGGAACATCTTTGCCCTTTTCTCGATCCTCACCTGACGTTTCCCCTGAGACCATAAGGGTCTCGAGAAAACGAGCAACTTTAGGATATCCTGGAAAAGGTCACTGATGTTCGTCCTCTTAGGAAAAGTGGATTCTCGACTTCTACAAGCAATAATGTTTATCTACCTGTCAAAACCAACAGGATTAAAAACATTAGTAATTATTGATTCATTGATTGAATATTAACGTCGCACTGTTCAGCTACACGAAGGCTTTTGGCGACGGACCACGTCATTTTGAACCATGGTCAAGTGACGTGGACGACACCTGAGCTGGCACACCCCTCCTAACTACCACACCACACCAACGGGAGGATGTTTCAGCTCTCGACAGATTTAACGTGCATCGCTGCCCTACATGGCGGGTCTTTAGTGGTACTGGGCTCGAACTCGTGACAAGGCAAGCCACGGTCCGATACCTATACCACTCGGCTACCGCGGCCAAACATTAGTAATGAAGGCAATTTGAGAAAAGGTGATGTTAATGAAATCGCAAATATCGTAACTAAAGCAGACTCCTTGATGGACTTTTTTGTAAATCGTCTCCACCCCAGGGACCCACATTTTATTCTTTTCGGGGTAGATAAATCATATGATAAGGCATACCCTCTTTGTAGATCTCGTTCTTAAAAATAAAGTTTCCTCAGATGATGGTCTGGAAGTCGCTTCTCAAATGAGTACAAGAAACCAAAACAACTGAGTAATTTGTGCAAGTTATCGTTATTCTCTATCATTCAAAACCTTGGATATCTCTATTTACATCTCGAGAGAGTCTGCATTGATGGTTTAATTTCAGTTAAAGAAATGCTCACAATCTGTAGCACATTGGAACCCTTCAGGGTGTTTTTTACCGCTGTATAAACAAGTTTTAACTGAGGATAATTGGAAGACCAAAATCAAACTTATTGTCTTCCAAGGTGTGTCAACTACTCGACTCAGAGCCAAATTTAATTCTAACTGTATTATTCATGGACGCAGAGACAGTTTATGTTTAACATTGGCAATTAACGACAAGCAAGGCAGATTTGGCTGAATAGCTCCCCTTCCCCTCTTTTCCTTATTACGTTCATTTTATATGTATATGGATGCTCTGTGCATAAATATATATTTTTACCTTTCACCTAGTAAGCTTCATACATATTTCTTATTTGCTGATTATCTTTAACATATTTATCTTTTGTCTAGTATGTATCGTATAATTTTTATTTACTGATTATCTATAACTCTCGTTGTTATCAGATCACACATGCGTAAATTGTAACTTTTATACCAAAAAATTCATGATAAACCTCAGCTCTGAGTATGGTTGATTCTGCTGTTAATACATTGCATTTAAATTTGAATCATTCGCGAGCCGTACCTTCACGCCCTTGGGGTTGCAGTGGACCCTGACTCGGATATTTTACAGATTCAAGACCATTATATTAACTATAATAAGTTCCCTCAATTCTCCTCATTAGATAATACATGCCTCAATATTAACTTTAATAGGGTATTTTCGCTAGGTTTCTTTAATAAAACTAAATCTATCTACAGAAAAACTTGTTGTGGAGGTTCAGTCTATTCTGTTCTACTTTGAAGACTGTGAAATCCACTTTTTTATATTCGGGGTCATAGTGGAAATCTCGGCAATGATAGAGCAAAGCAGTTGCTCAAAGAGGTAACTTGCCAAGATATGAACCTTTCGATGTCTGTAGCATTGTCCCATTGGAAACATTTAGCTTAGGAAAGAACTGTTTCCGCCTTGAACACCGAATTCTTAACCTCGTGATCTAAAAAGTTTTTCCGACCATTTATCAACGGCTAAAATGTAAGAAATTTGTTACTGAAGTTATCCTAGATTCTAACAGGACATGGAAATATTCAGAACTATTTGTCTAGGTTTAATTTAATTGGTAGTGATATTTTTTCTTGTGGTCTGGATGTTGAAACTGTGCATTTCCTGGCCATCTGTTTTGTCTTTGTTGGTTAATTGTACTGAAGGGCTTGATGTCTTAAGAAATTTGTTTACTGCATAGATTTTTAAATTTTATTGTGTATGTGATATTTAGTTTAGTAGGTAAAGTTTTATACAGGTATCATTTTCTTTATACTTGTGTATTTCCACCCTTCCTTTTATTTTATAATGATGTTACCACTTACGTCTGTAAGCTTCGTGTGGAGTATGAGTGTTTCGAACAAATTTATTTAAAAAAAGAAAAAAAAAAAATAGCAGCAATTTCTATTTTAAAAACTCTTCTATTCTTTCTATCAATACCTACTCCCCCACCTCCTCCGTGATGCTTTGAGTGTTCCAATTTTATTGTAGACTTGTTTCTCAGCTCACTTCACTTACGCCACTGGACGGACTGCAACATTTTGAGAAAATTCAAAGTAGACCGCACCTTGTCGAACACGGTAAGTTACTGAAAATTGAAAGAAAGCAGGATGCAAATTTCAAGGTGGAGTACAAACTTTATTAAAATAATTATTCAAAATATTATTTTCACAACTTTGTGCGTAGCTTTACATCATTCAACATTTTCAACAGTCAATATATGTACAAACAACATTCACATTAACATTTCTGAAAGCAATACAACAAGCAACTACCTAAAAAGGATAGAAATAACATTTATAGATTTAAAATTTCTATTGTGGCATGTAATTTCACAAGGAAATTTACAAGTATAGGCTTTTAAAGGCAAGGGGTCTCAGGAGATTAATTTTGTCTCGAAGACTGAAAATATAAATAATTTTTGATTAGATGAAGTTTTTTGAGGTTAAAATTAAATAATTCAATTCTTTTGCACATTATTTATAAAGAAATGAGGTTGCAAAAAATTGTAAATGTTGAAAATAAGAGTTATTTTTGTGTTTTTTTTTTTACGTTGGACATGTTATTTTCTGAAATAGCAGCTCTAATTAGTAGAAATAAGTTGATTTCTAAAATTAAATGTATCCTTATTAAACTGTTGCTAGTTTTATATCAATAAAATAATAAATTATATATTTTTTAAAAATAAGAAAAATACTTTTAATTTTTTTTTAATTTCAATATTTTTAAAATATTTTGAAGTACAAAAGATATATAATACTAAAATCAGGTATAGTTTATAAAGTATGATACATTTAATATTGATTAAAGAAATGTTTCTTATTTTCATATGCTTATCTTTTTGAACTATGATTATAATCTAAAGATTTAGCTCTTTTTTTTAAACAAAATTCCTATAAAAATACTGTATACAATAATTTAATTATTTAACTTTAATTTCAAAGAATTGCATCGATTTGGAAATTGTTTGTTTTCAGCTCTCGAGACGAAATTAATACTCCCGAGATCCCTTTTAAAAGAATTGAGTGCCGTATTTCATCTTTGCATGTTTAAATATTATGAATTTAGAGTCATTTTTTTTTTCTTTAAGGATGTTTCGAAAAATGGAACAATACTGCACGTGACTTCAATGATATGTATCAAAATTGTACTTATAAAAAAAAACACGAATTTTCAGCTTACTACAGTTGAATTAATGTGATTTATTGAATGTGCTTTTTTGATATACGTAATATTTATAATGTTTCAAGAATGTCAATGTATAAAAAAAAAATGTGCTTATTATGCAATAACAATTAGTAAAGAAAAAATTTAGAATAGCAAAATCTCTTTTAGAAAAAAAATTACTTTTGAGGATACTTGATACTTTTTTACTTTTTTTAAAATAAAATATATTGTACGAGATATAAATATTCCGGGATAAGCCAACTATTAATCCTCAAAGCGTTGAAAAACTTGAACGTAACATGAAATTTATTCATAATTTTGCACAGGATTAATTTTTTTAATGAATTAACTTATAATAGGATTTAGTTTTAAACAAAAAATCAGTTTTTGTTTCAATTGGCAGTGCGATTGGACGGATTTCTTAGAAGTGGTTCGAGAAAAAAATTGTTTTTATTTCAAGTAGAGCAATGAATATTAATTTTAATTCATTTTTTGGCATATTTTAGAAAACTGCCCTTTAGCCTTGTTCTTTCCTTACCTGTTCGATGTATGTGTTCCACTAAAGAGCAGAAATTAGTTAACCTACAGATTAGTTAGATAATTACATTAACTAAGAGGATCCGTTAAAATGAAGAAATTGTTTTATGCCTCATAGTACGTATAGGTAATCTTCGAATTGCATAGGTAATCTGCATATTACTAAACCAGTGATTCTCAACTTTTTTTTTCTTTTTTTGCGGTACACTAATAGTAAAATAAGTTTAAAAGAATTTTACTTATTCCTGATACACCAAGTAAAATAGAGTTTGATAAAAGTTTTCAATGTTAAATAAATATGCACGCACGACAAAAACAAAAACTGTTTATTGAGTAATTATAAATTATAAGAATACACATTTTCTAATGTGAAATTGGAGCTTGAAGATTTTCGATAATTTCGTTTATATTTGATCGGAAAAAGGATAATGCCACTCTTATTTCGTTATCTGCATTTAAAAATGGTCTTTTTTTTCCTTTTGTATATTTGTTAATGCTGAAAATCCGAACTCATGCAAATAAGATATACAAAATTTTAGCAATATTTTTAAAGCTTTTTTAGCTATATTATGAGATAATCGTCTCGAATCTAAATTAGAAATTAATTAATTGACACTTCCGAATGTTTTGAAATTAAATATTAATTTTCGATTATTACAGAGTGAACTTAGTTTTCTCTCATCATTCAAAATTAATACTCATATATCCATTAACGTAAAAGAATTATAAACCCAATATTTTTTTATACCGAAAGTATGTTAAATATACCACAAATACCCTTATTTTTTTCCATAAAATGGTTGAATGACTCAGTACTGGATTTTATTTCTTTTTTCTCAGAGTACAATTAGTAATTTTAAAAAATTACGATGGCACGCTTCGAGAATTTGGCAGCACACAAAAGTGCCGCGGCACTGTGGTTGAGAATCACTGTACGAGACACACACACTCGTTAAAGTGAAAATAAGAACTTGGGTGGAACGACAGCAATGTTTCTGGACGCTTAAATTAAATATTTTTTTTTTACATCTAAAGAATCACATTAATACAATCAACACGTTCGTTGACTAAATCAATTATATCGGTATGTGCAGCAATACTTTGTAAGATTGGAATTTTTAACATGTAATTTGTTTCAAATAGTTACTGGACGTCGTAATTAAATGTATTGTAACAGTCAGTAAAAACAGAATATTCCTTTTTAGAATAATATTGTGCTATATTTGCTTTCAGAAATTTACGCAAAAAAACACAGTGCATGTATGTCTTTGAAATTCTTCAGTCAAAACTGTGAGATGAAGGTAGTCAATATTCTTGAATTCGAGCGAATTTAGCAACAGCATGAGGCACAATACAAAGTATGTGTCCTACATTTGTTAAGAGATATTAGTTCCATTTCTCGAAGCACCATTGGGATTAGAAAAGCAAATATTTGAGCTCTTATGTGGTATTCTCTTATTTTGACACACTCACATAACTTTATCACAAATTTCTATTTCATTAAAAGCCCCTTGCATCTTTCTTCGATGAACAAAGCCATTTCTTTCGCATCCGGAGTTGAACAAGAAAGAAGCCTCACACCAATATATTCTGTTAAACTATCTAACTTTGAGCAATTCTGAAATAGTAGCGTTATTAACTAATTTTATCAATCGGGTGATTGAAAAGTATCAATACACTTTCAACTTTTAATTAGAAATAAACTCAGATATTCCTTTCCATTTTTTTGTGCTCCATAAAGAAAATACCAAAGTTCTGTTCACAATGTATTCTTGCACGATTTCTCTATGTATTAGCCATGCACAACATATAAAATCTATACTAGTAACGTCGTCTCATCTTTCGCTAATGCAACCAGATTTTGTTTTTGGCATTACACTTTCTGCAGTCGTTATAAATATCTTATGTCACTTTTAAACTGAGGATCATAAAGGTGGACTTCGCTTATAGGTAGTCCGAAATTTACCCTACACGTTTGTTGCAGATTTAAATTTGATAAACTATGCTACAACTTAAGTTTTGTTCTTGCAATGTGGACGTTGCACCATTTCAAGTTCATTCGTTGGCTTGCAGGTAGTGTACCCACTTCGCCTCAAGGCTGAAATCAATCCATTTTCTGAATTTCAAAATCGAATACACGCGTTTCACATTATTTTTCAATTCCTACTATTAGCTCATACTCTCTATATATTTATTTATTTATCGTGGTGGAATTTTCAATCCTTAATAAAATACATTTTAAAGCGCTCAATTGAGCTGAAATTTTATTTTCATGATCATTTTAGATGACAATACAATAATTTATTTATAATTAATACAAATTAATTGATTAAAACTAATTACTTAAAGAATTACAAATACAGTTACGTTGGCATCATTTCTAGTGACTTAGTGACCCTTTTGGCGACTTGTGTCAAAAATTGAAAAGGTTCTCTCTCGTTTTAAAGCATTGAGTTGAACCGAAATTTTATAGACACGATTGTTTGGGATGACAATACTATACTTTAATGATAATGAATAAAAATTAATCACCACTTAATGTTGTGATTCTGTCTTATGTATATACATATTTATATTAATTGTAACTATTTAATAAAAAGTAGCTAAAATAAAAATTTTCTTTGTTGATCTAAGTAGGAATTGATTTATTTTTTTTTATAGCACTTGCTTTTTCTTCTTCTTTCTGGGGCTGCGTATTGGTATTTTACCTTTGGAGACCTAGTTCATTCCCCAGAAGCTGGTATCACTTTATTTCGGCACCCTATAGGTGATACCAATTGCCGCAAGTAATTTTGACGCCCAGTTTCTTCCCCAGAAGGAGGCACCTGTGCTCTGACAATGCAAAATTGAACTTAGGAATTTAATTTTGCCAAGGGCATCCAAGCCAAAAAAGCACTCCAAGGAATTTTTACATGACGCATAATCATAGGACATGGCCACTGTCAATTTTCTGCATCATGAAAATCTACCGACTTGGGCCGGGGTCAAACCGCAAACTTGGGTGCAGAAGACCAGCGACAAACCAACTACGCCACCCAATCTTATTACGTGTCGCGTAAAAGATCCCTTGAGTATCAATTTGGCAGACGCTCCGAGTCCCCAAATGTGAGAACAATTTCAAATGTGGCTCCTGCTATCTAATTTTTGACGACTGAATAAATCGAACTGTCAAAAAAATTGCCATTGAACTTGCTTTATAACCATGGGGACTCTTCGTGGTTGTAGAAGATTAGCTGCCAAAAAGCAGTCTATTAGAGGAAAAAATAACTTAACGTTTCAGTACAGAGAAACTTAAAAGTGGAACATTAAGTTTTACCTTTAGAGTAGCTTGTTTTTAACACGCTTTCATTAGATTCACTTGTATGTAACGGAATCTTTGAATTCAATCTTTATCCACTTTAAAAGGCCTTATTAATTCAAAATTTTGCTCACTTGTCCAGGACCGATGACACAATACAATAATTTTGTTCCATTGTCCTGATGAGGATTTTCCATTTCCAGATTTAAAGATTAAGTTACAACTTAGTTTGATTAATGTGTATTCGTACTTTTCAGACACCCTGTATTTTGAAGCTGAAGATAAATTTCTTATTAGTTAGAAATTGCACTGGAATATCTATTAAAACTAACTTTAATTTTATCCGTTATGCATCGTTAAACTTTCCGAATCATTTAGAAAACTTTTCTGGTATCACTTTTTAATTAAACTGAAAATATTTCATAAATGCTCCCTGATACAAATTTCACCAGTTGAAAGGTAAAATAATATGAAAATGTGAGGACATAATTTTTCCTATTGAAGCAAAAAAAAAAAAAAAATTAAAATTCTTATTGTAAATGCATCTGAACCTTTTTAAAAAAAATTAAGTCAAATGAAAGGGTGTCCCTTGTAACTCAAATTTAACTGAAAAGTTAAGGAATGTAACGAGTTTTTGTAATCTCTCGATGAAAAACAAACACTTTTTGCGTAGTGTTAAATACACTTCTTTAATTTATTCTTCACTGTGATGGCATTGACACAGCATTTTAGCATCTCCTCATAAAATCTGTAAGGGAAAAAATATACTTCATTCTTACAAAATAAAACATAAACATTAGGTATTTTTTTTAATTCTCAAACTATAAAATAATGACTAAAAAAAGTTTCTTGTATAATTACTTATACTAGAAATTCATTATAATTAAAACGGTTGCGAAGTTGTAACACTATGAATCAATATAACATTTCTGCAAGGAGGTAAATTGTTTATTCTATCATTTTCCAAAATCGTGATTAATATGATAGTAATGAAGGATGCAAATTTTTTTTCAAATACTTTCCCACTCTACTTCATACTCGTTAAAATGATGAAAACGACCCCTCAGCTTCACTGTCTCCTAATATACTATCATATCACTCCAACGGGAGGACTTCGAACATCGACAAATTTAATGTGCCTTTACACTGCGCCACCACTGACCAGGAGTTCCTGACCATAACCACTAAGCTATCGAGGCCACTTGATGCTATGAAGGTAAAATTCAATTCACACGGGGAATGGCTTTTGTAAAAACAGCTTTGGATAAAAAGATTTTAAAGCTTATGAAATACATAACTTTTTGCTAGTATTTCATTAACTAAAAATGAATTGCACTTCGTTACCTTTCAAGCAGGAAAATATATCGCATTTTCCAGCTAAGAACTGTAGAATTTTTGAATCAACTCTTTCGTCGTGCTGCTTTCAACCAAAAAGAAAAATTTAAACATTAATCAAAGTTTATAAATCATTCATTACACTGAGCTGTAAAAATGTATGTGCGTTCATGCAAGGTGTTGCCGAATTCAATCGATAAACTGAAAATTATTATAGTAGATAGTGAGAAGAGTGATTAAAGCAGTTATACTCAACCTGCGGCTCGCCGAGCCTTTTTAAGTGGCCCGGTCATGGCCCATTGCTGTGAGAAATTCACTTATTTAAGAACATTGTTCTAAAAATTTGGGGGGAGATTCTTTGTCAAGAAATCAAACATATCATTTTTGCTGTCGGTGTCGTACGGGTACGAATTGATATTCTTTTTCTATTTGGAACTGTTACGGTTAGTGATAACAGACAACAGTGGATGGAATTAATTTTTAACTATCTTTCATATCTTACAAGCGAAAATTATCCGAAGAAAATATATCGTTTCAAGACGATTGGAAAGTTGACTATTTTGTAGAGAAAAACAAACGTGGATCAGTGTACTTGTTTGATTTATCACGAAAGTGCTGTATTTAAAAACATCAGTAAACAGGAATCATTAAATGACACTTTTCCTCGAAGATCTTTCAAGAGGTAATAAATAGGTTTTTTCTTGAATAATCCTTGAAACAGCAACAAAGTGTTTTGTCAGTGGTAATAAGCACAGCGCTAACAAAGACATCCCATGAAGTTTGTTATATTATTGGTAATTATATGAAACCATTTATATACGCATGCATAAATTGTGAGGGAGTGTTTCCTAAATGCTTCTAATTTAGTGTTAGTAACAAAACCAAAAATATAAATATAATTTTAAAAAAGCAAAACACAGGAGTTATAATATTATGATCAATTTTCCACATTCTAAATTTCCAATGTTATCTTGTTCTTAAAGCATTTCTTCCATCACTCCCCCATTTATCCTCATGTTGTGGCCCAGCAGAAAATGGATGAGTACCCATGGATTAAAGCCTAGATTTACAACGCCGTGGTAGAATTAAAAAACCTGTTGGTATGCAAATTTCCCACTCGTCTGGGGAAGATAAAAGCGGTAAGGTATCCATTGCAATCGGCTCGGCCATACGTGAGATGCGTATCTGTGTATTCCTCGCTCGTGTAATCCTGAATTTTTGAAAAGTTGCATTTTAATATCTGCGCTTTATGCAATGTTCACCTATGAAAAATTGCTCCACTTTTATCCTTCCCAGACGCTTGGAAAATTTGTATACGGGCAGGTTTCTTTAACTCTACCATGGCGTTCTAAGTCCAAACATTCGTTTAGTCACTTCTCTCGTCTGGTGCATACTTTACTCGAACGGCTACAAAATTGGGATTTTCCCCGATTAAACGTGATTTGTCGTCCCCATGTTCCATACTATCACTCCTCTTAGTCTGTCGGACAAATTCGGCAACACCCTGTTTATATACATACGCTTCACGTACTAACGAATTCTAAATATTTTAAAATCGTTTTATGTGCAATTTCAAATACATTTTGGATCATTTTCTAGAAATTTGAATGTCATTTAATGTTAAAATCCAGTTTAAGTAAATACACGTAGTCTGAATAAAAGAAGAGAAAAACAAATTGTCATTTAGAAGTAAGCTTATATCAGCGAATCAGAAATTAGCTCGCATATTGTTTAAGCACGAATTTAGAGCAAAATAATTTGATTGAAAAGATTGCATTTAGCTCTGATTAAATTTGATTACATTAAAAAAAAGTTTGGTGCAAAAATTTGTAAACAGTAGTTTCAGTCATCAAAAATTTATTGAACATACACTATTTAGAAAAAATAAAGAGAACCAATAAGGAGTTCAATTTTGACGAAATTTCGTAGCTAAAATCTAAATTTCAAGGCCAATGAGTTTTGATTGCGGTCCTAGCCCGCATTTCTGCTGAACAACTCACAAAATATAAAACCTGTTTTAGAGGCGGAAAATTTATCTTTTCACCGTTGGGAATCCCTGAAGAAAAGACGATTGATGCCATTACAACGTTTTTGGAGACCTTATAGGCAACCGAATGACTTTGAACGTGGTGGCATTATCGGAAAGCCTGAAACTGGGTGGTAATACCGAGCAATAGGTATTCACCTGCAATATATAGCCGCAAATGTGCTGAGAATTCAACGACGAAATGAAGACTCTGGAAGGCCAACATACACAAATGCGAGGAAAGATTAGATGATTGTTTGACAGACCCGAACTGCTACAACGGTACCATTCTCTACTATTTAATGTACTACAGTCTTTTCCTTACCCCCGTTGTACCTTTCACCATTTCATGGCGTTTCGATGAGACAGTGTTACGCTCACAATGGCCTTCAAAACGTCTGCCTTTGACCCCACAACATCGGCAGAATAGTCTGGAGTGGTCTCGCAACCGATCATCATGTTTGCCATCAGACTGGCATCGCTTTACTGTAGAAGCAGTCAATCATTCTTTGTCTTACAAACGTACACAGCACCTCACTCCATCACACTGGGGGTTATAGCTATCTCATACGACAGCAGGTCATTCCTCCATACATCTTCAACTGCTCAACGATACGAGTATATTGATACCATCCTGCGGCCTGTTGTATTACCCTTCATGATGCTACGTCCAGGGGGGTTTAGTTTCCAACAAGGTAATGCCATACCGCTCGCCTATCTTATGGACTTTCTTCGGGACATTAATACTTTTTCTTGGACGGTAAGATCAACAGATCTTTCCCCAATCAAACATATCTGGGACACAGTAGGGTTCCAGATTCGAGCACTCTCGAATATCACAGATCTGGAGAGATAACTGGTGAATGTCTGGTAGAATGTGTATAGGAGGATGGCATTCGCAGCGTCTATCACTCTTTGCTGAGCCATATACAAGAATGTATCACCACCAGGGGTGGTTCCACCAACTATTGATTCGAACATTCAAGTTGTAACTATGAGCCGTGGATGGACCATATGGCATTGACTTTTATTTTATCATTTTGCTATCTGTGTATTACTGCATTAAAAACAACCATTTTTTTTTCATGGTGCTTCGACGTTTTTGCTGAAGAATGTACATACAATTGGATTAAATGGAACTTGCTTTATAGTATGTAGCCTGATGTTGTATGTAGATTTCGATGCATAAATTCGAATGACATCGTGGAATTCCACAATTTTTCTGCCATTTTTCTAAGCCCCATAGTAGTTCATACACTTTCGTATTAGGCCGCATACTTGGAAATATTCCACTGCTTTTGCTTCCATACTATATAAATCTCAAAATTTAATTCATTTCTCATAAAAAAAATAAGAATACTACAAATTATAAATATTTTTATCCTTTACCTACATGCTTAGAAAACACAATTGCTTTGAACACGGGCAGAACGGTTTATCCTATAAAAGTCTATTTTCAAGCATGCGCAAAGCAAAATTGTGTTTTAAAATGCCTGTTTAAGGAAATTTCTTTCTGCAATTGGCGGTGCTTTTTGATTTCACGAAATAGGTCAACGATAACGTAATAACACACATGTAAGCAACAAAAATTCATGTCAAAAATTAGTTTAAGACTAGGAAATAATCCATTAAACGTACGTTTTAGTACCTTCTGTTCTCTTAAGAATGCAACCTTTTTATCTAGGTCCGGCGAAGATAGCAACAGTTTTTGAAGGTTTCTCACTTAAACTTCACTCATTAAATAGTATAAACATTTTGAAAGTCCAGTAATTTATTTTAGATCTTGCCAGGGGATTGGAACTCATTTAATATAATTGTACTTACACGATATGTGTGTGGATCCAGAACGGGCATCCATTTTTTGTGTCAGGTGAAACTAACAAAGGTGTTGGGTGGAAGGAAAGGGGACATTGTGTACTCTCCGGTGCTTGGTCCAAAGTGATTGCTCTGCGGAGACTTTTCCGAACTTGCTGCAGAAAAGAAAAACAAAATGGACATTTCAACTATGCATGTACATCAATAATATTGCGCATTTTGAGGAAGTAGAGTTTAATTTTATTTTAAAATAATTTAAATCATTTAAATCTGCATGCTTAATAAGGTAAATTTACTATTTGTTACATTAATTTTATGATAAATTTATAGCATCCGCGAGATCAAATCACCCAGATGTCATTTGCACTCGCACTTATAAATGAGTGATTTATCTAATTGAAAATTAATTTCGTCTCCTCTGTTGTCAGGTAAGCTATCAATGTATGATGTTGCTATTATAATGTTACTTATGCCACCTGATCGACAGTAACATCAGGTCAAGGCTCGCGAAATTCATGGTGGAAAAGGGCTACATGTACGCCGATCGTTTGCCGCGTCTTTGAGCCACATCATGGTGATAGTTAGATTTGGCTCGATTCCACCCTATTTTTGAGGGGCAACACCCTAGATATGGTCAGAGTCCTCCCACCTCACTTACCTTTCTCCCAACCTCACGAGAGGACTTGCGGCTCTATGGCTATACTTATGTCTATACTATATCAATGTCTTCTCCTAAATTCGAACCCAGGCTCAACGACACAGCAGTCAGCGTCACTAACCACTATACCAGATGAGCGGTGCATTCAAAATTTTTTGAACGTATGCAAAGGTTTTAGAAAATACTGTATATTGTCAAAAGACTACATGCAACAATTTCAAAAGAAAATAAATCTTTCGATTATAGGTTGCTGTTTCTTATGCCACCTGATCGACGGTACAGTCAGATGGATGCCCAGGAAATTCATCATAACAAAAGGCTAGTGAACGCCTTTCGATTTCGTCGCTTTGAGCACCATTCAGTTGAAATTATGATTTAGCTCGGTTCCACACTCCAGTTTTGAAAGAGACCATCTTAGGAGTTGTCAGGGCCCTTCCAACAACATCACGAGTGGACTTGCAGCCCGACGAATATTTAAATTGAACCCATGTAGCAAAAAACTCTGTTCATTTACGAACATTGATGCCTTCTCCAGAAGTCGAACTCATGCCTTGCAGCACAGCAGTCAGCGTTACTGACCGCTATACCGGATAGGCAGCAAAGCCCTCGTGTTGCTGAACAGTGCGTCGTTAATATTCAATCAATCAACCGGATAGGCGGCTCAATTAATCATTTTGTTAAGGCTTACTGATCAACGAAAAACATTGTAGGGACAGGCGTGTCACATGTGCACCCAGCCTAAATGTCACCGACAGCCGGATGAAGCACTGGTGAATAGCATTTCGTACTTGTTCTACAGGATGGATCATCCATACCAGAGGTTCCCAAACTTTTTTTGTCTCATAGACCCTTTGACAAGTGTTTCGGTTTGGGGTAGACCCCGCTTACATAGTATTGAATTTTTGCAAATTCATCAATTTTAATGTCTTTTTGACAGCTGGTACAGAGATGCTTACTTTGAAAGATTAAAATTTTTAACAATAGTGTAGTGCTTAAAGTAGTGTTTCTCAAACTGTAGGGTGCGAGAGCATATTGAAAAGTCGAAAACAAAAGATTATTTTTAAAAAATATTAATTTACTAAAGGTATACAAAAAAATGAAGCACACATATACACTGACATAATACACTTATAAATATATCAGTACTACGCACAATGTTTTTTTATAGTTAATTTAAAAATACTAAGTTAAGAACATTTTAAATAATTACCAGTGACCCCATGTTATTGTCATATATAAAATTATATGCAAAAATTAACACTTATCTTGATAATTTGTACGATTTATAATTAATCCCTTGAATGCTGATTAAAAATTACGCTATTCACGCCCCAATGCCACCGTTTAACACGTAGGCCTTCATTAATACGTATCTGATACATTAGCGGGAAATAAGTAAATCCTTAGCAAACACTGCCAAGGTCATTTTATAGCGTTTCACGGAAAAGATCGTACTTCGGAAAGACGTATTTATACGTCCTGGGCAATTAACGCACTGGCTGAGTGAGACGTTTATATACACCGGTGGCGCTTAAAGAGGTTAAATCGTATTTCAGCTTTAGCTTCAATGTATAGTATTATTGAATTCAATACATTGTTATTGTATGGAATGGGTCTCGATAAAAATTATGTTTGAATATTGGGGCTTATTGAAATTTAATTAATGCATGCAATAACTGAGCAATACACAAATGTTTTTAGTGCGAGAGATAAATCTGTGGATTCAATAAAAATTTTCATCAATTGACATCAATCTGGTTGGTTTTAACCCTTCGTACCCCTCATTAGATAACAGTGTCTAGTCTTTTTTTTTTTTCGTTTCGGAGATTAGCAAATCCGCTGAAACTCCTTCTCAATTCGGAAAAGCAAATAAAAAAATTTGTACAGTTTGGGAAAAATAACAGGTATATCTTTTTACAACCAAAACTGCTTATATCCGTTTCTAAACTTTACTTTAAGATCATCGTTAGTGCCTAATTCTTGTAATCTGACATTTTTTTCTTCAATATAACGATGTGGTATTACCCTCTAAGTCAAAGCATTCTCAAACCTAAATTCAAAAGAGTGTATTTAAATGTAGTTTAAATGTTTTTTCCCTGGAAGATTGTATGGGATAATTGAGAAGCTAGGAAAATTTTCGATGTTCAATATTATACTCCCTTAGCTTAATGCTGGCAAGAAACATTGAAATGATCCCTGTTTTAATAAAATTTATGACGTCACTTTGTAACTACAAATTAACCTCATTGAATTTAGTAAATAAATAGGTAAAATCTGGTTTCCATTTGATTAAATTCTCTTTTAAAAATAAAGTCACGATTTGTTTTAATGAAAGCCACTATTGTAGACCCTCACTGGCATCTCATCATAGATCCCTGGGGGGTCTATATAGACCTCTTTGGGAAGCACTAATCCATTCGGGTAAGTGAGTGAATATTAACGTTGCACTGTTCAGCTACACGAGGGCTTTTGGCGATGGACCACGTCATTTTGAGCCATGGTCAAGTGACGTGGACGACACCTGAGCTGTGGCTCCCCCCCTTTTCCTATCTACCACACCATACCAACGGGAGGATGTTTCAGCTCTTGACAGATTAAACGGGCATCGCTGCCCTACACTGCGGGTCCTTAGTGGTACTGGGCTCGAACTCATGACATGCCTGCCATGATCCGATACCTTGACCACTGGGCTACCCCAACCTGCTCCCTGATCAATTCGGAAAAGTGCACTAAACAGCCTACCATCCGTCAAGGGAGTTTTGAGACTGGTGCTTCCGTCTCAAAGGTTTAACCTGTTTTCCCTCAGCGTCATATTTATAGGATAGTTCATTTTCACCAAGTTAAATAAAGCTTTTCAACGTTTCGCCTATTATTTTTCTAACCCCTGAAGAGTAAAGGTTTCACTCGAATTACTTGAGCCTGTTTGGACCGGATGGAAGTATTTTTCAGCCAGATGCAGACACGTAAACTTCACCATTTTCATGATTTTTTCTTTCTGAACTTCATTGTAATCGTACGAAAAGGTTTTAAAGTTTAAACATTTTTTCAGAATTTATAATTCAGATATCTTATAACGTTTTAAATTTATTTTTACTTTTATTAGTTTTAATTACAAATTAAACTACTGTCCTAAAAATAGGATGCTGGGCGGATTCGTTAAATTTTCTGATACTTACAAGGAGAGGACACGACTAAGGAAATTCATTTCGGGTCGAGATTTGGTGTAATAGTAGTACTCCTTTAGGGTGTTCAACCCTTAATTTAATTCCGTCGAATGGCCAGCCAATTCGGAGAAAATAGCGTTCGAAATTTATGATTAGCTTTTATACAATTAAGTTTCTATTTCTTTACCGGCCCAGTGGCTGGATTGGTAAATCGTCTGCCTTCAATGTGGTTGGATCCGAGTTCGAATCACGCGAAAACTTTATTCTTTCAATTCCTTTAATTATTTTTTAAAATTAGAAAAATTTATTAAAGGTTTATTAAAAATTGAATGGTATTTATGTAATTTATTTTGTATTTTTTATAAATCAAAAAATAAGTAAATTTATTATTTAAAACTGAATATTAATTAAAATTACTTAAAATTGATTATCATTAATTAAATACAATTATTAAATATTAAATAGCTTTATTGAAAGGTACTTATTAAGTATTTCATATAATTACGAAATAGTTAAATTAATAATAATAAATTTTATAAATTATTTATATATATATATATTTCATTTATAGTATATTGTATTTCACATTATAAAACTATTTATAAATAATTTTTATGTAAAATCATTTAATATTTATTATGTATTTTATTATGAATATTATTTATTTATATAAAAATTTATTTATTAAACATTATATAAATATTCATATAATTACAGTAATTTAATAAACCTTTCATAAATTTATTTATTTAAAAAAATAATTAAAGGAATTCAAAGAAAAATGTTTCTCGCGTGATTCGAACTCGGATCCTCTCGCATTGAAGGCAGACCATTTACCAATCCAGCCTCTGAGCCGGTGAAAAAAATTGAAATTTAATTGTATAAAAGCTAAGTATGAATTTCGAACGCTGTTTTCTCCGAATTGACTGGCCATTCGACGGAATTACATTAAAGGTTGAACACCCTAAAGGAGTACTTCTATTACACCGTATCGACCCGAAATGAATTTCCTTAGTCGTGCCCTCTCCTTGTTAGTTTATTTCATAGGTGCTCAAGATGTCGCGGAAAAAAGTTTTTAAAACTGCCGAGAGAGATGTAGAATATCTATTTTCGGAAGAATTAGATTACGGAAGGATTGTTTTGCCACCTGAAGTAGATGAATTAATGACACTGAATCTCTTAACCCATCTGTAAGAGACGTTGCAGGTGGAATTGAAATTTTTGTACCTTATGAAAACCATGATAAATCATAGAGAGAAAGATTTATAAAACAAAAATAAAAAGCGAAGTTGCTCGGAATCTGGATCAAATACATCTAAGAAAGAGTTAAGCAAATAAAAGAGTTAATAGCAGATTGGAAAAAGTTCCACCAAATTATCATTTTTCTAATGGAAGTAATGCCTCAAAAATAAACTATGAAAAAGCTGAAAGCACTTTAGAGGGTCTACGCTAAGTTATGAAGAATTATTGTCTCCGTCATATTTGGAGCCTATTTTAACAGAAAAATACGCCAAACAATGGAAAAACAAACCAGATTTTTCATTAACAACTGAAGAATTAAAAACATTTATCACTTTTTTTTTTTTATTTTCACTGGATATCATACTCTATCAAGTAAACGTGACTATTGGTCAGATAAAGAAGATTTAATGGTTCCTATAGAAACTCAATGACTAGCAACAGATACTTAGAAATAAAATCTATGATTCATTAAGCTGATAATAATGAAGTCATGTCCCAAACACACAAATGACATAGCTCTTAAAATTAGAAAATTAATTACTGAAATGAACGCAAATTTTCGACGAGCATCTATCTATTTTACTTCAAGCCATACATTAAAGGTAAACCCATAAGGTTTTGGTATAAGATGTGGGCATTATGTGGGAACAATTGTTACTGCTATAATTTTGGATTTGTATTGTTGCAAGGAAGTTGTCGATGCTGCTTCTACCGTGGTTCTTTCAAAAGAGCCCTTGTGAGCTCGAGTTGTAAGAAAAAAATGCTTCAGCCAGTTACTGATCCCAAGAGTCTCGTATAGTTTATTTTGATAATTTTTTTTTAATTCCTATGATTTGTTAGTTGACCTAAGAAAGAGTGTAGATTTCGATCAACAGGAACAATAAGTGACAGAATACAGCATTGTGCCCTTGAAATTGATTCTACTTTCAAAAAGACTAGCCGTGGTTCACATGATTTCTATTTTGATGTGAAAAAAAAATTACTGCGGTAAAATGGAATGATAACAAATGCGTCACACTATCTAAAAAAAGGCAACACAGTACAAAAACAAATCGGTAGACCAAGTTCTACAAATTCATCTAGAGTGAAGGAAATAGACACTGTTAGACGTGATGTTGAACATATAATTGGTAAAAGAGAAAAACAAAGACGATGTCAAATGCAAAATTGTTCGGGAAACCTCTTGCATTTTGCATGAATTGTAATGTAACTCGATGTACAAAATATTTTCCAAATTACTATAAATAGTGTGAATATTTTTAAACTTAATAAAAAATGTCAAATTTATTTGTTTAATTTTATTTTGCATTAAATATTAAAGTTCAATTGTTTGGGAACAGAAATGTAATTAACTAAAAAAAGAAGTACTAAGTGTTCAAAAACTTCCATAACCGTCCAGCATCCTATTTATAGGACAGCAATTATATCGGATCCTAAATTAATGGTGTGTAGTTTAAGTGCATATTATATTTAATTTAAGTATTTAGAACATAATTTTAAAAGTTTATAACAAAATTTCAATTTTAAATTAAGTTTGGCGTTAACGGGTTAAAGGGTAAAAGACTTCACTTACCGGTTTTACATATGACCACCGCCATTCTTGTCCACAGGAGTCGAGATATGAGGAATTTCTATAAAACGGTGTCGGTGTACTTCTCGTGGACGTACTCAATAGAGGGTGAATCTGCTTTCGGTCCAAACAAAGGATCGTCTGCTACTCGACCCGTGAAAAATACTAAAAATAAATAAAGGAATAAAATTAAAAAAAAAAAGATCGTGTTTTCTTGCTACTAAATATTACGAATTATAATCGGTTTTGAGTTTATAATTTCAAGAAACTTTATTCTGTCAGTTTCTTAAAATGTTTTCTTAGTGTGTTTAAAGATTGTAACTAAATCGTTTGTTTTTCTAGCATGGAATTAATAGTGCAGGCCTTTATAAATTATTTAATTTACTTCAGATATCTTGTCGTACCATAATTTAAGATACACAAATTTGAAATCATCTGCTGCGTCTCACGCACAGCAGATGATTTTGAATTTCAGCGTTGAAGGTCATCTGTGGTATTTTTTAAGAAGTGCAGTCTTTCCCTCACGTCTACAACACATCGAACTGAAGCATGCAGTGTATATATATATAGATCAGTGCTTCTCAAAGTTTCAATATTCGCAACCGAATATTCAAGCATAATTTTCATCGCGCCTTCCCCCCATATAATAACAATGTATTGAATTCAATATTGCTATACTTTGATGCTAAAACTACCATTCGACTTTACCCTCTAAAGTGCCACCGATGTACATAAACGTCTCATTCAGCCAAAGCGTTAATTTCTCCAGACGTATATATAAGTCTTTCCGATGTACGATCTTTTCTGTGTTCTGCTATCCATAAAATTATTCCGAAGGCTTTGGAATGCAATAAAAGCACCTTACAATGAAAAAGGATTGACAATGTTTTCGAAGGATTTACTAATTTCAGATTATTTGCTTCTTTATTCCTCCACCCCCCAATACATTACATACGCACACCTACGTAAAAACAGTTGGCATTGGGAAGCGAATCATGTAACTTTTAATGGGCAGTTAAGAGATTAATTTTAAACCATACAAATTATCAAGATAAGTGTTAGTTTTTGTATATATGACTATCCCATGGGGTAATTATTAAACTTATTTTATGCTCGCGCCCCCTTTGTAGAGTTGTCAAGCCCCAAGGGAGGCTCGCCCTACAGTTTGAGAAACGCTGATATAGATAGATAGAAAGAAAGACCCCGTTGTGTGTGTGGAGATTTCTTAGGCTTAAGCATTTAGTTATTACAAGGATGTTCATTTATTGAGCTATCAAGATGTTTTCTGACACCAACAGCATTGCAGACTGTACTAGAAGCAGTTATCCACACTCATCGAGAACACCAGATCTTGTCAAAGCAGTCAGGGACTTAACCCATCAAAGTCCTTCTCGAAAGAAGATACTTGCTAGACAGATTAACATGACAAAAAAAAACAATATGCCACAAGAGATTATCGAGAATAACTGCTCATTTTCTTACAAAAGAATGGGCTCGATTCATTGCAGTCACATGCTAATAACAAACACGTGTTCTGCATTGAATTCAAAATAGGCATGAAACTAATTGTACTTGTTGTTGTTTTATTTGTAAAACTTGGGTAGAATTTCAATTTTTATAATTGGGTAAAAATGTTCATAATGTTATAAAAAATAAATTTCTTTAAAAGATTTTTTTAAAAAAAATCTTGTTTAATTAAAATTACATTGCATGTCTCCTTATGTGCGTTATTTTTGTTGACAGATTTGTACTTTTTCAGAGAAAGTTTCGGAAAAGATCAAAAGTTGGCAACAACGAAGCGCATGAATTGATTAGATGGAAACACATGATTGCCTTTATCTTGAGACTATGACATCACACGAGATTTTGAACCGATTGGCTGAAAACACGTGGTTATCCTTATCATGGGACTATGACGTCACATGAATTGAGCCCATTAAAGCACCAGAGCTAAGTTAAAGTAAAATCACTGTGTTGCAGCAACTTGCTCATAATGGTCACAGAGGATTTCTGCTTACCGGCAAGAAACTTTTTGAAACTAAAAAAACCATTCGACCATCAGAATGATCGTGTACACATATGGAATATTCAAGAAGCTAAAGTGAATTAAAAAAAAGTACTCAGAGATCCCCCGTAAGGATTTGGAGTAGTATCAGGCATGAAGATTTCTCAGAAACTCATTTTTGTGAGTCGTTGAGTTAAATCGATGGTAAAAGGTACCAAGATTGTGTTTTATACCCAATGAAGCACCAGAGCCCAAATATGATCTATGCAAACGATTGGACTTGTGAACTGGAGCAGAGTCCTGTTAAAAAGTTGAAAACGACACAATGATTGTTGAAAGATTGTTTCAGACTGGAAATACCAGGTTCATATCTGACAGCTCAATGTCCGTAAGACGATCCATACTCCTTTGCGGAGGATGACTGATAATACAGGCCTGTTTCCTTCAATGACCTTATGAACAAATGTCCTACCATGGCATGCTATGCAAATCCGTATCATTTTGGGGCTTCTACCACACCTTAAAGTTTATCCTAATATTCTTGGAACATCCTGTATACATGCTGTGAAAATGCATTGTAAGGACTCCTTTATTGTTACGCATTTTAGGTAATAAGTGCTTAATTTTTTCTTAAAATAGTGTAACCAATCTGAATGTTTAATAAGTTAATATTAGTTTCTATTTTATTTACTTCATAATAAAAACTGTATTACTTACAAGCAACGTCGTACCTTAATGGGAACTTTTTAACTTGGCGTCTTCTCGAAATACTTGGGTCAGATACTTCGAGAAATCGCCCATGACGTAAGCGAATTGTTTGAGAAAGCAGTGGAAGGTGGACGCGTAGACTATAAATAATGGTAGCTTCCTGAAACTGAGTTAGTTATTTTTCTTCCTAATACAAATAATAGTAATATGCTTAATTTTATAGTGCTAATATTAAAACAAAGAAGGTAAGGAGAATTCTCCTCGACTCGTATAAGAGAGAGTCGCCATATAATCATCTCTTCATGTAATGTCCTATTGCGTAATGCTTAATTTTTCTTATTTTAACTTAAAGTGGGAAGAGCTTTTATAGTAGGGAATTTGTCATACATAACTTTCTGAACACACTGGGCAGCGCTTCGGAGTCAGCAATCAATTGAAAAGTAGGTACTCACCTCTCGCTCAAGACAAAACTTCAGGAAGAACTGAAATTTAGAGGCGCCAACCCGGACCAATGACCATGTAGAATCTCGCAGACTGAACTTTCGTGGCTTCCCCATCAAAGACTATCAGACATGGGATTTATGCGCTGCAAGCAGCCCTCATGCCCAAACATTTATCGCTATCCACCAAACTGAGTTCGCTCTACTTCAGCTGTTGAAATGTGCACATGCCTTCGTCGAAGTGGTTCCTTGCGGATAGTGTTGATCGTTACGTGTCAGTATTTTTAGAGACTAATAGTTGCATTTGATTGCTGAAAGAGGTGTGAAACCCTTCTGAAACTTTTTGTATGAGTTTTGCTGCTATTTCTCCTGTATTTTAAGGACTGATTTCTTAAATAATTGATTTGCTCTTTAGAACTGACTTACAGAAAATCCATGAGCCACACTCAACGCAACAGTATTGTATTTTATTTGTTTCCCTTTTGTTTCTTTAGAGATCAGCGAAATTAATTTCTGTGTATAAAATGAATAGTGCTGTTTTTCTTTCTCTATATTATGTATTAAAATTATTAAAACACATACCATAAATACGAGTATAAAATGAATTTAAAATTCAAGCGGGTGATTTTGTTGCTAAATTGTTTCATTATTTCCTTGTGGTGGTCGTGGGCTTCGGGATGGGTTAAAGTCTTGTGATGTCATTGATTGATTGATTGAATATTAACGTCGCACTGTTCAGCTACACTAGGGCTTTTTGCGACGGACCACGTAATTTAGAACCATGGTCAAGTGACGTGGACGACACCTGAGCTGGCAGCCCCTCCTCCTAACTACCACACCACACCAACGGGAGGACGTTTCAGCTCTCGACAGATTTAACGTACATCGCTGCCCTACACGGAGGGTCTTTAGTGGTACTGGGCTGGAACTCTTGACAAGGCAAGCCACGGTCCGATACCTATACCACTCGGCTACCGCGAACACCTTGCGATGTCATAGTCACATGATAACTAGCTGGATACACGTGATTGTAGTTATTTATGTGACGTCACAGCCACATGAAATATTCAATCACGTGTTTTCAGCTAATCACTTTAAGCGCTTTGTCATTACCAACTTTTGCATTTAGAAGAAACGTTTTTAAAATTAAATATTTATCAACAATAATAAAGCCCATAGATAAAAAATGCGCTTGATTTAAAACTACACGCGCGTATAATGCATGGTAAGTACTAATGATGGACCTGATTTATAATAAAACCTTTCTCTCGAAACTACTCTACATATATTACAATAAATCATACATGAATGTAAAAAGAAATACACCAAGTTATTTCTTCCACCAATGGTCAGCAGCACATTGAAGATAACTATGATTGAAATCCAAAAATGGTGACAGAGAAGAATTTTTGCGTATTAGAGTATGCATGGTTTCTTTCAGTTATTTCAGTCAAACGTGCATTTAGAAGTCGCTAAGAAAAAGAAAAACCAACCAGCAAAACCATTCTAAGATGGTATCATCCATTTAAAAAAAACAGGTTGTTTTTGTAAAAAGAAAAGCAGCAGCCGTCAAGTGTCTCGGAAGAAGCAGTGCAGATGGTGAGGAAGTATACGAGATTAATGGCATGTGAACTAGGAATGCCCCAGAAACTGGATGGAAAATTTTACAAAAAAAATTTATTTCAAGCCGTACTGTTTATAATTGACGCAACAAATGTCAGAGGACGGCCGCATTACGAAACATTGATAGAGTGATGCTACGAAACGCTTTGGACGAGCAGGATTACAGATTGGACGGATGCTGTGCAATAAAAGAGGCCCACATCGAGCATTTATAACAGAAAATAAATTTGTTATGTTTTTCTTTATATTCAAGTATCACTTATTGTAATACGTGAAGTAGTTTCGATAATATTTTTTCAAAATCGGGCCCATCATTTATACTTAATGTATTTTAGTTTTTTTATAAAGTGGTGTACACAGTTTTTATTTGTGAGGTAATCGATTAGCACTTACCATTTTTAGACACGAAGTTTTCGGGGAACAAAATATTTGAGGCAATTTTCGCTCAAAAATGAGCAAAGCTTAAACTGACAATCCACAAATGAAAATGACTTTTTGGGGGAATGACTCAAAAATCAACGACTGTATGATGGTTTTTTTTAACTTGAAGGGAAAAAAAGTGTGCGTGTGTGTACTTATGTACGCACGTAAGAAGTTATACATCTTTGGCGTAACAAGATTAAAATCTTTCTAAAAATCTTGAGCAGGGCAAGCTGGGCCAAGGACAAATAGCGGTACTAACCTTAAGTCAATCGGACCAGCCAAACCCGAAATAATCAAGATTTAACAGTCCAAGCGGGCTGCACGTAAAATTCAGCCATTCCAGAGAGGCTTTTTTTGCCTTCAAGCAAGATTCCCAAAGGCGGCCGAGTCGCATTCTTAAAAATACGGATCAACCGCTTTTGAGAACCCCACCTGAAAGCAAAAAAACATGTGAGGTGCATTTTTGAAGCATCTCCAGAATGGCAAGACTAAGTGCAGACAGCTTAGAGGGTTAAATAAATTTAAACACCCCCGCACAGGGACAATAACATAAGGGTTCAGCAGTCTGTATCTGGAGATGAGGTGAACCGAATGTGACCTCATAATGAACGTCTCGGAGGGGAACAATCGTTCCCGAGAAAATTAAGACAACAGACTGAAGAGCCTCTGAGTTATGGTCAATTTATAAAACAATTAAATAAATTAGAATCCGGGCACCCAGCAACTCGAAACTCGGCCTGGTTGTGGGGAAACACGAGAGGAATCCATTCGAATCGGTCCGGAGTCTGTAGTTTCAAATGGGGGCGGGGCTAGCTCGGGAAAGGAAAATGAAAAATAACTCCCCCGGGGGAGAGAAGCAACTGTGACGCAAGTGGTCACGTACATCCCAACGTTATAAAGAGTAGTAGGTTATCCCAAACCTTCATCTTTCTATCTCTGTAATATCGTGTGGCCGTGGTAGCTGTGTAGTCAAGGTATCGGATCGTGGCCGGCCTTGTCACGAGTTTGAGTCTAGTACCACTAAAGAGCCTCCGTGTAGGGCAGCGATGCACGCTAAATCTATCGAGAGCTCAAACGTCCTCCCATTGGTGTGGTATGGCAGTTAGGAGAAGTGGGTGCCAGCTCAGGTTTCGTCCACGTCACTTAAATATGATTCAAAATTACGTGGTCCGTAGGCAAAAGCCTTCGTGTAGCTGAACAGTGCGACGTTAATATTCACTCACTCACTTACTCCTTAATACCGTGATGTCATCAAAAGATCTAACCCATTAGGGATAACATAGGAATTCTAATTTTAGTGATAACGTTCCCTCCCTCAGACTCACTATCCACACACGAATTATAACAGAGAAAGAGCTCAACGAGAACCTATGGTCCAAGTTTTATTAACAAAGCTCAAAAATCCTCGGGTGAGTGAGTGAGTGAATATTAACGTCACACTGTTCATCTGCACGAGGGCTTTTGGCGACGGACCACGTAATATTGAATCATGGTCAAGTGACATGGACGACACCTGAGAGCTAGCACCACCACCCTCTTTTAACTACCACACCATACTAACGGGAGAACGCTTCAGCTCACGATAGATTTAACGTGCATCGCTGCCCTACACGGCGGGTCCTTAGTTAGAGCCCAGTACTACTAATGACATGTCTCCCATGATCCGATACCTTGACCTCTGGGCTACCACAGCTCCAAAAATCCTGGGAGCTATGCGGGATTTTAAAAAAAATTAAAACTTTAAACTAATTTTAAAATGTTAAATATGGGTGAAGAAATGAAGCTATGACCCTGAAAAAACATATCTAGAATGCTCATAGGGAGAACAATCGAATCCAGCCAGTGCGGTCGACCAAGGTGGCATAGGATTAGAGTTATTGCTGGGGAAGCCCTGTAGGGTGGGCATCGGAGGGGACCAATTCTACGTAAAGCTCGCACTGATACGTAAATATGGGGCCTCCAAAAATCAATTCCGAATCTCAATTTTTTTTTGGAAGGGGGTGTGTGTGAAACTTTTTCCAGTTTCTATAGGATTTACATGGGAGCATAATATTTTAGTGCTTAAGCCCTCCCCATGACTACACAATGGGAATAAAGTAGATGACTAGAGGCGTCTCGACGAGTGAAACGGTTCAAATTTCTAGTCTGAGACTCGAACAGGAGCCAAGATATTGTGAATTTAAACAAAATTAAAAAGTTTAAAACAATTAAAAACTATAGAAGAAATAGCCCTATGAACATGAATTACAATAACTGGAAGAGCAGATAGAGAGGGATCGAATGAGCCTAGTCCGAATGGACTGTGAGGCTCGCGTGCCGAGATATTGGCCAAAAAGCTGTAGAGGGGGAATGCACCGGGTTGGATGCGTCCCAATAGATATGGTTTATGACAATAGTTATTATGATCCCCCAAATATCAGTCCCTTAGCACCAAAAAAGTGACATGTTATAATATTAGACAATGGTGTGTGCGAGTATCGGTGCCGTAACGGTATGCGCGCGCATCCTAAAAATTTACCCTCATCCTTTTTTCCAAACGCGCAATAAGAAGTATACCTTCAAAAACATCCGAAACATTTTGTACAGAAAGGATCCGGCAATAAAACATTTTATTTCCTCTTCCGCTTTATAAGTTGTCTAAGTAATTCCTTGGACACGTTTCTCTGTAACACCTTGATGAAATGGGTGATAAAATACTGCACGTGACATTTACGAAGATGAAATCTGATCTTTTTCCATCGCTTATTGGATTTTTGAATTTCACAGTCGGGGGACCAACATTATGATATTATTTTCTACGATTGGGAAAAAGTATATACATTTAAAAGTGTATATATATATCCCGTATTACTATCTACAGTCAGCAGCTGATTTCGTAGAAATGTTTGTCTTCCAACTCTAATCCGATTGATTAAATTTTTTTTATTATTATTTTCTCTTGTTCTTGAAGTTATTTACATAGGGTATCTCAGCATTTTTGGTACAAACTTTAAAGGGAATTAGGGGTCGTCGAAAGAATTCAGAATGTCTTCATTCAGCGTTAGGGGGCATTGTTCACAAGAGCATCGTAAAAAACAGACCTACATTACCCGAGTCATTTAAAACGTCATGCCCGCAGAGGATCGTCGAACAGTTTTAGGAACACTTAACTGGCAGAATGAAGTACACGAGCAGCAGCGAAAGGTGCCAACAGAGAGAAGCAACCAGCCATCGGATGTTCACCAATTTGCAAATTTGAATCTTTATGATGTCCCCTTCCTCCTCTTAAAATTGTACAAATTATTCTAGAACACAGTATATATACAGTTGGACTCCAAGAGAACAAATTCATCGGGAACGATCATTTTACTCGTTAATTCTTGGTTATTCGTAGTACTGGGGATCCAATGTGTATATATATATATATATCTTGCACATACCTTATGGAAGTTCGAAAATAAGTAACTACACAAAAACATCTACACATTTTTACCACAGCTAAAAGTACTATTAGAAGATTACTAAGCACCAATTAATTGGAAATTTAAAAAAAATCCCTGATAAACAGATGTATGAAAATATTTTATATTCCTGACTCGAAAGTGTTTTTTCGTTCGACTTTATACAGAGGAGAAAATACTGCGTCATTTGCACAGTGTTTGCACAGTTGTCGAACAGCGTAAGACATTAGAAAATTAAAGAGATTTGTTTCAAGTTTTATTATTAATATCTACATCGGAAACCCTATTCAATTTCTTTGACAAATCAAGAATATGCACAACTTCAGTAGCAAAGAATTTTCTGCAAAATTTCACATATAATTATAATCTCAATTTTTTCAAGAAAGTATACTCTGCATTATGGGATTTGATGAAATAAGAAAGGAATTTCTGTCCTATTCTAAACTCACGCAATAGGTTACTCAGTGCTCATCTGCACTCATTAAATCAGAAAATATCAGATTATTTGAAAAATAACTCAATAAGCAATTTTTTTTTCAAAAAACCTGAAAAATTTGCATTAAATTTCATTAAGTTTTTTTTGTGAATGTTCTTAATTCATTGATTTGCATTAAATATCTGCATATATATATGTAAGTAAAACGTACTCTTATAAACTTCATTTTGTAGAATATATGTGTTTTTTTAACAATAACTTGCAACACGAAGTTCTTTTAACGCGATAAAAGATTCCAGTCCCCTTAGTTAAGTGGTCTGAAAATATAAACACTATTCAAATACATATAACCTTTTCAAATTAAAATTAAATTAATTGAATCTCTTACACATTATTTTTTTAAAGAAATAGGTCTTCAGAAAAGTATAAAATGTTTAAAATATAATCATAATTTTAAAAATTATAAACATATGAAAATAAGAAACATTTGTATAAGAAATATCAATTAAGCAATAACGTTGCGCATGCTATTTTATAAAAGAGTAGCTTTAATTACTAACAAAATGATTTATAAAATTAAATGTATCTTATTACACTGTAGTAATTTTATATTAGTAGAATAATAAATTATATATTTTAAAAATTCAAAAAATTAAATTTTCAAAACTTTTTTTAAAAATTTCAATACTTTTTCAAATATTTTACAATACAAAAGATTTATTATTCTTAAATGATGTAGGGTTTAAAGAGTATGATACGTTTTATAATTCTATAATGTTTTATACATCAGACGCTATTATTTTAGAAAATATCATGCGCAGCACAAAAATTATTTAATATTTATTACATATTTTCATATGCTTCTAATTTTTAAAATTATGATTATATTTCAAACATTTTGTACTTTTTGAAGCCATAATCCTTTGTAAATAATGAGTAAAAGTTTCGAAATATTTAATTTATATATAAAAGAATTATGCCTGTTTGAAAATTGTTTACACTTTCACCCCTCTGGAAAAAGTTAACACCCCTGAGACCCCAAACGATTTTTGCAGCACATAGATTTAGAGAAATTAAACAGTAAAAACATTAAAATAAAAACTTTTCGAAGACTTAAAGAACATGCAACTCTTAAAAGTTTCAAACTTACCATCTGGATCTATAGATAACGGAATAATATCCGGTCCTTTATTACTTCCACTTTCGGGACTGTCTTCCAAATCTTTCTTCGGTATATCACATCTAAAGTAGAATAAGAAATCTTTATAGTAAAAATAAGCAAAATTTAAATTTGTTAATATACTAATTCCATTAGTTAAATATTTTTTAATATAATCAAAATATAAATGAAATGTATAATCGTGTGTGTGTGTGTGGACATGGTTTTGATAACAAATTCATACAATTTCATCGAGATTTTCATATTGTTAAATTTTTTTCTCAACAACTGTAAGTTACTGCAAATTATAGCATATTTTAACCAGGAATTTCTATATTTTTTAAGCTAGTTTTATAGTAAATATTAAATTATTTTATTAAATGTATGTCATCATTATGACTAAAAATTACAATTTTTTCTTTTGAACTTAAAAGCATATTTTAACTTTAGTCCCCGCAGACCTTCATTGAAAAATGCTGATATAAATTATAAGCCAATTACACAATTGTCCATTAATGTATTGTAAGGTAAAACAAATAAAAAAAAAATAGGAACAAAACATCTTTTAAGCTATGGAAAAAACAAGCAATATAAAAAAACAAAAATTTAAGTCAATTCCTACTTAGGTCAAAAAAGAAAAATTTTATTTTAGCTACTTTTTATTAAATAATTAAAATTAATATAAATATGTATATACATAGGACAGAATCACAGCATTAAGTGGTAATTGATTTTTATTAATTATTGTTAAAGTATCGTAT